>CM076579.1:644980500-645580500 GCA_034641835.2 Pinus albicaulis
TTGAAAATATAACATATATAATTTTATTAAACAAATCAATTAAAAAAAAAAATGAAAAAAAAAAATTTAAATTGTTTTGTTACTTAGATATATGTATATTTTTATTTTTGAAAATATATATATAATTTTAATAACAAATCATTTAAAAAAAAAATTCAATAAATTGTTTTGTTTAGTAAATTACATATGTATATTTTTAATTTTCCAAAATTTAACATGTGTAATTTTATTAACAAAACAATTTAAAAAAAAAAAAATCATTTTGTTTAGTAAAACATATATGTATATTTTTAATTCTTGAAATATAACATATATAGTTTTATTAACAAAACAAATAAAAAAAAACAACAAAAACAAAACAACAACAAATCAAATCAATAAACAAAAATCCATGAAATAGCCATGGCATTTTTTTTTCAATAAAACAAAACACCAAAGTTTCTCCACGTTGAGAATCTTTGCACAGGCTCGTAACCTCATCTATTCAAAGAGGCAAATCAGATATGACAATTCAAATGCATGCAAAACAATTCAATTCAAACCTAGCGCCCCATTTCAAAACAATTCAAATGCATGCACAGTTCAGTTTTCTGAGAATAACAATTTTTGCAGAAATCGTGCTCTTGTGAGTTCTGTAGTCACAATCATTCAGAGATGAGCAATTTGATGCCTGCTGCTTATGGCACTGCTGTAAATTTTGAACCAGCAATCCAGGTCAATATTTTGATTCTGATCATAGCAGCAGACCTGCGATTGTACAAATGAAAGAGCGGCCTTCTTGGTATACTGTTCACTGTAATACGCTGTCAAATAGCAATGACAGCATTTTTCTGTCCATTCCTGTAGATGAAAAGGGAGATTGTGATTCTGAACAGTCCAGGGATGAAAACAAGATGCACATGAAACGCAATTTTGAACCACGTTATGAAGAAAACGATTTTTGTTGCTGAGGCAGAACCCAGAAAAACGCAAACTGTTATTGACACGTCATTTTCAAACACGTTTTCTGATCGATTGGAGATGAATTTAGAAAAGATAAAACATGGGTTTTTTCGCCAACATGGTCAATTAGATAACCCAGAAACCGTTTTAAGAAATTCGTGGCGATCTGAGAGCAATTCTCGGTTCTTTGAAGGCCATTTTTGCTTGCCGCGTGAGGAAAAACGATTTTTTCTGAGTAAAGAATTTGAAAACGGCACTGTGCATTGATAATTCGGTTTCCTAATTTCTAGGAAGAGGAATTCTAATCAAAATCAAACTCTTATCATGGCATTCAATGCACATTCCACTCATTTTTGAATTTAATTCAATTTCGTTTTCTGAATGTTGGATTTCACATCTCCTTTATCATCTGCCCAGCAATTTTTGGTGCTTCAATGACATTATTAAACACCAATCATTATGATGTTTATTTCAAAGGGATGCCACATCACTATGGAAAGACATTAAAAGGGCATGGGGATGAATTGAGCAAACTACAGGAGGATATTATCAAGCACATGGTCGTGCAGATGGCACAATGAACCTTAGTAGCATAAAGGTAAGCTCAATTGAGATTGAACGTGTCTGTAATGGCAACTACTGCAATTGGAATTCCAACTGAGGGGGGTGGTCCTGAACAGTTACTGATTGTGATAGTCCTCAAGGATCAGACAGATACAAAAATAAATTTTGAAGAGATGAAAGATTATATTTTGAAATAGCAATCATGCATTTTATGTTCTTCAATGCTCACCAGTATATTATTTTTCATCTTATGTGATCTCCACTTACCATTCTATGGTCATTGCAAGGTCGCGATTGGTCAATGTATCTGAGTTTGCTTTATTTAGCATCATTTGTTGAAATTTAAAAAAAAAATTGCATTTCTCTTTTGTTGTTAAAAAAAAAAAAAAAAAAAATCAATAATTTTGAATCAATGAAATGAATAAGTTATTTGCTCATTTTTTCTGGAGGTATTGATTAATTTTGGACTGATGATGAAGGATGAATGGCTAAATTTTTATTCAAGATTTTTAGCTACAGAAACCGTCGACATTCCGCAGCTGAAGTCCAATTCCGCAGCTGTTCTCCAATTCCGCAGCTGAAGTCCAATTCCGCAGCTGTTCTGCAATTCCGCAGCTGAAAAACCTCATTGTTCAAATCAACCTAACTTTCTCATACAAAATCAGATTTTGATGATTCAAGTATCGTTGGAAAGGTCTCAACAAGATCTATACAATGAGAAATCCATCATTAGATTTTGAAATGGCAAATAATGAAATAAATTGCTGAAAAGAAGCTACATTCAATTTGAGGCACTAATTCCAAAACAGGTATAAATTCTTTTGATTTTTCCTTTGAGAACTTGTTTCATTAATACAAATTCTTAGTTTTGTGTGTAAATATCATAACTAGAGAGATGGATCACCTCTCTCCCTTTGATAATCTTACATTCCATTGCGGAAGAAGTATTAGTTTTTTTGCAGGTTCCAGGAGGAAGGACAAATGACTACAAGAGAATGGTGTCTCTTTAAGAGACCAATTTGTTTCATAAGAGGATGATCAGCAACAAAGAGGAGAAAATATGCTGATGCAAAATCAGATCCAAACAATTGAAAAAATTTCAGATACTATTGTCTCCATCACATCCATACCTCATAATAAACCATTCACCTCATTTCACTTCATATTTTCCATTTACATTCACATCCACTTTCCATTTCTTTTTGTCCATTCATAACCACAAATAAAAGCAAGAGGCTCATTCACATGCTTATTGCCCATTGTCATTTCTCATTCACATGCTTATTATCCATTTCCATTTTCATCTTCCATTTTCATTTTCCATTTCATGTCATTTTCATTCCGCAAATAAGCCCTGCTGCAATGCAAATTATTGAGTCCATAGTCCTTTGAGTCTAAGTTCTTTGTAAAAAAACCATGAGACTTGCATGCCTTAATGGCAAGTTCTCATGCTGACAAACAATGGGAATACATTAATGTCTCTTGTTCGTCAGATCTTCTAGGTGACTCGACATCAGCAAAATCATTCGTACCTAGCAAGATGTGTTTGGGCATCTTGACTCTCATTGTCATAAATGGTGAGAGTTCTCGTGTTGACTAGTGGCATCCATTAATGGCCACTAAGTCAACAATTTCCTACTATGTTCGACATCAGAACATCTTTTCACATAGTAGGAATTATGCTAATGAGTTTTGAAGACATGAAGACTATTATTTTCAACATTTTGGAGCAGATTTCAGTAAGTTTTAGTAGAAGCAATAAAAAATCATCTCATCTCTTTATCCATGACTCCTCTTGTTCAGCCACTTGAAGAAGAATATGATCATAATTTTGCAGCCACCACACCTACACAACTCATCCACATTTAAGGTAAGTGAAGGTATGTTGTTTTCTAATTTTTAGTCATGTAATTCATTAGAATGCTAAAATTGTAACTTTGGAAAAATTCCTCACTCCCTTTTCCACATTGTCATATCTTTAGTTGGGGGGGGGCCGGGAAGAGACATCATTTCATATCCACATGTCATACACTATCACACATTTTCATTTCATTTCCATCCACATATACTTCCCAACCAACTATTGTTGCAACATGATTCAAAAGATTATATGCATTGCAAATGATCAATTCATTGATGAAGTAGTTGATTCTAAATGTTTTCATGAACTTTGATGCAACAAAGAAAATAAAGCATTGTTACACAAGAACCAATGCTTCAAAAAAAAAAAAAATGGTTGTTACACAAGAACCAACCATTGAAAAAAAAAATGTTGCAATCAAATGTATTATACTTTGCAAAAAAAGAAAAATCAAGAAGCAAAGTTTGGAATGAATCTATATGAGTCAAAACTCATAAAAGATCAACTCATGGACAAATGAATCATTGCAATGGTTGCATGAGGACATGCAACAACTTCAGTTGGGGGGTATGTTGAGTCTCAAAAATGTTCTCCATATTCATACATATTTCCGTTATGTCATAACCATTTAGCTCTTATTTCATAGCCATTTGACCTAAAACCCTACATCAAGTAACCATTTTCATAAATATATGGGTTAGGATCCTTGTTTTCCAAAGTTATTTATTTTATGTATTTTAAGTGAATTTATGATTAGAAACTAAAAAATTAACATAGTTTCATATATCTATATATGTGTTATGAGTTTTGTGACATGTGTAGGTCAAAAGGAGACTTCTAGAAGACCCTTATGTGGCACTCTAAAGCCAAATTCGAATTTGGTTGGAGAAGATTATGGGATCAAGAGGATATGTGTCTCACTTTCTTGTTGTATTGAAACTCTAAGAGGATATGTGTCTCATTCCTCAAGTTGTGTTGAAACTCTAGAAAGACATGTGTCTTATCATTTCCTATTTTGATTGTAACTCTAGAGATGGAGAGAGAGATTCATGGACTCCCATTAATGAGATGTCTCCTCATATTTTGTATAAATAGGAGAAGCTTTCTCCTATCATAGGTAATGAGGAAGTAATGAAAAAGTAGTAGAGAAGTCTTTTGTAACAAAGTTCAAGATGGAATGGGATGTAGATTTGTAAGTTCTTTTTAATAGAGAAATTCAGTTCTTTGATGCTGTTTTGATTACAACTTTAAGGAGCTGAAGGACTTCACCAAATTGGTAGCAGAGGGCCCCTGCTATCCAAGGAGGCTTTTACATGTTTTCTAGATAAGTTACTTTCAATTGAGGAGACTTTTGCACCTGTCGCAAGGTACTCTTCCATACGGACGATCCTTGCTCTCTCAGCGCAGATGGGGTGGCACATTCATCGGATGGATGTGAAGACTGCGTTCCTCAATGGAGTTATTGAGGAGGAGGTGTACATAGAGCAGCCTGAAGGTTTTGAGATCTTCAGCAGTGAGTCGCATGTGTGCCGACTCAAGAGAGCACTGTACGGGCTGAAGCAAGCACCTCGTGCTTGGTACACTCGGATAGACAGCTACTTCACCGGGCTTGGATTCTCCGAGAGTGAGGCGGATCCAAACCTGTACCAGATTGTGGTGGAGGGGAAGCTGTTGATCATCGTACTGTATGTAGATGATCTGATTTTGACTGGCGATGAGGAGTTGATACTTTCATGCAAGGAGGATCTTGCACGAGAGTTTGAGATGAAGGACTTGGGCATCCTTCATTATTTCCTGGGATTGGAGATTTGGCAGCGCAGCGGAGGACTGTTTGTTTCTCGGGGCAAGTATGCCCGGGAGATTCTGGAGAGGTTCAACATGCAAGGCTGCAAGCCTGTTGACACTCCTCTTCCTGGTGGTTGGAGGAAGGAGGATGCTACTTCAGCGGAGGTAGTGGATGCCACTGTCTATCGACAGTTGGTGGGGTCGCTTATGTATCTGGTCAATACACGACCCGATATATGCTATGCAGTTAACCGGCTTTCGCAAGCTATGGTTAAGCCTACCAAGCTCTTTTGGAAGGCAGGCAAGCATGTATTGCGCTATATTAGAGGCACATCGGGATATGGTCTATGGTACAGACAGGAGGATGGAGCGAAGCTTTCTGGCTTCACTGATGCAGATTGGGCAGGGAGTCCAACGGAACGGAAGAGCACATCTGGAGGATTTTTCGACGCGTGGGTCGACAACGGTTTCTCGTCTGATGGGAAGCGAGAGATCGTGGCACTCCCCGGACCCCGGCAGGTACATGGCGACGAAGCTTGGCGCACGAGAAATGGCCGGATGAGAGATCTCGCCGGGATTGTTGGGGTTGCAGCCGGGCTTTACGGTGATTTCTTTGTGATAACCAGAGCTGCATCAAGCTCTCGGCTAGTCCAGTATTTCATGATAGGTCCAAACATATCGACATCAGGTACCATCACATCAGAGATTGTGTTCAGCGGAGGATCATGATGCTTTCATATGTTCCCACGGAGGATCAGGATGCCGACATCCTGACGAAGGCGCTCACCAGGAGCAAGTTCGAATTCCACGGAGGCAGGATAGGGGTTGCAGATAATCCATATCTTGCTGAGAGGGAGTGTTGAAAATGCAGCAAGATGATGGAGCTTAGTGAAATGAAGTCGCCTTCACTAAGTGGGCCCGCAGGCAAATTCTGGCGCAAAATCTATTTTTAGACTATGTTTATTTTTAGACATATGGAGCATGGTTCGTGGATTCCAGTTTGAGATTCTTGAAGTATGTGTCATGTTGGTAAAAATAGATGAGACTCTATTTTTGAGGTCAAAGAGGTCGAAGTCTATTTTTAGACTACCTCTCCTTAAAACAGGAAAGTCAAATATTATTTACCCTTAATAATATTTAGACTATAAACAACAGTTTACTCTCTTGGAGCACTTCAGTTCGAGCTACAGAAGTGGCTCATGCATCTGACAGAGGAATCACGTGGTTCCCAAGGGTTTGATGGCATCATGCATGGTTGACTTCAGTTGGACTTCAGTGGCAGAAGTTTGGAGGAGTTAATGAGACGGATAGTGGAGTTGTGTTCTGTTTATTTTAGTTGAACTAGTTGAGATTAGTTTAACTAGCTAATCAATTAGTTATGAGTGGAGTGAATTAAATATTATTTAATTCATTAATTAGTAACTCATTATTCAACTCAAGAACACATCAGTTCACTATAGTGCATGATCAGTTCAGTGGAGAACAGTGAAAGAGGTAGATGAAAGAGTGGAGTTAGCTATCAGTTGTGACTATACTGTTGCTATTTGCAACACACAGATAGGTGGAGTAAGCCCATGAGGATTGCGCAGTTCAGGCTGGTGGTTTATCTATATAAAGAGGCCATCCCATAGCATTAAAACACGCAATAGAGGCAAGGCAATTGGCGGTGAGTTTTGAACCAGTAACCTGTTCAAAACTGAGCTAGATTGTGAGTAACTTCATGAGAAAGTACTGAGTACTTGTGAGGAGTATTGTATTGAGTTTGTTACTTGATTTCTCCATTATAATATACACAATAGCTGCGGGGTTTTTAGCTATAAGCTTTCCCCATACATACTGTGTTAATGTGTATGATGATTTGATGTGTTATCGCTTGATTTTATTTCCGCATGTTTGATGATATGAGTGGAAGAGATTATGTGTTGCATATAAATTCGAATTGTATGTGATCGGGATAGTCTCGGTGGATAATTAATCATTATTCAGCAAATTTCTACATGGTATCGGAGCTATTGAAGCAGAGATTGATCATCACAGTGATTACAAACTTATTTCGGTAGACAGAGTCTGCATGCGGGCCAGGTAGCCTCCGGATTCATCTTTCTTCGGAAAGTGAAAGGTATGGTAAACGCCCCTTGCAGTCAATCTCTGTGCTAGAAATAATTTTTTCTCACGATCTAGAGCGGCTGAGCTTTGAGGTGGAATTCGAAATTTTGCAGCAGTTTTGTTTTCTTGGTGCCAGTGTTGAAAATGTCTTTCAACGGTTTGCGACTCGAATATGCTCTTGAAGGCAGTTCGAGTTATGTTGCATGGAAGGATCGCATGGAGGCAGTATTAGAAGATAATGGTCTGAAGGAGTTCGTAGATACGGATGTCCAAAAGCCCACTGATCCTGCTGAAGTCGAAGCATGGCAAAAGAAGATGGCGAAGTGTCGAAGGATCCTGTTGGAGGGCGTCGAGGATCATATTGTATCCAGCCTGCATGGAAAGGCTACTCCATATTTAATGTGGAAAGCTTTGACGGATCTATTCCAGAGTAAGAGTGACCAAAGGAAGCTGGCGCTCAAAGACAAGCTCAGGAACATCAAGATGGAGAAGGGCGACGGTATCGCTAAATACCTCACGAAGTTCACTCAATGCAGAGATGAACTGGGAAGTGTGGGAGTTACTGTCGATGAAGAGGACATGGTCGACCTGGCTCTCCTTGGTCTTCCGAAGACTTGGCACTCATATCAAGATAGTGTCAATGGTCGGGAGAAGCTGCCGGGATGGGAGCGCCTTTGGGCAGATCTCATGCAGGAGGAGATAAGGAGGACTACTCGAGATGGATCTTCATCAAAGGGAGCTGATGAAGAAAATTACGCTTTGGTTGCCAAAGAAAAGAAGGGGAAGGGTAAGAAAACTTCTCATTCCATTGCAAAGGGAAAGAAGCAGGATATGGTGAAAGTGAAGTGTTTTCATTGCCATGATCACGGACATTATGCTACCAATTGTCCAAAGAAGAAGAAAAACAAGCAAGCGGGAAGATCTGCAGATGGAGAAGCTTTGGCTTCATAGTTCGAGCTTGAATTTTCACTGATCGCATGCTTGGTTTCAAGTGTGTTGGGATCGGTGTGGTTCTTGGACAGCGGTGCGTCATTTCATATGACGGGATATCGGGATTTGTTCTCAGATCTGGAGGACAAAGATTTGGGTGTGCACATCGAGATGGGAGATGATGGTAGATACAGTGCGACTGGTATCGGTACCATATCCTTTCAGAGGGAGTCTGGTAAACCCTTTGTACTGAAGGATGTCATGCATGTACCTGGATTGAAGAAGAACCTGATTTCTGTGGCGATGTTGGAGGATAAGGGGTATGATGTGGTCTTCGGCGAAGGAAAATCCTTCCTGCGCAGTAAGACTACTGGAGAGATCCGGAAGATAGGGGTTCGAACTAAGAACCTTTATCAGTTGTAGGTAGATGGTTGCGCAGCTATGGCATGCAAGGCGGGAGAAGTGGTGAGCCGGGATGATGAGGGCGAACTGTGGCACAGGAGATTGGGCCACCTTCACCATGGAGCTTTGAAGATCCTGCAGCAGATTTATATTGGGCTTCCTAAGGGCACTCTTGCGCAGTCAGATCAGTGCAAGGGGTGTACTTTAGGGAAGTATGTGAAAGCCACCTTTCACGAGAAGGATAGTCGCGCCACGACGATCCTTGAGAGAGTTCACACAGATGTGTGTGGTCCTTTCTCAGTTGCTTCGACAGCAAAGCACAAGTACTACGTGATCTTTGTTGATGATTTCTCTCGAAAGTCTTGGATCTTCTTCATGCAGAAGAAGAGCGATACATTCGCGAAGTTCTATGAGTTTAAAGCACTGGTCGAGAAGGAGTCGGGGAAGAAGGTGATTGCTCTAAGGAGCAACAATGGTGGTGAATTCATCTCGGCTGAATTCAAGGAGTTCTGCAGCGCAGAAGGGATTCGGAGAGAGCTCATCGCACCCCATAACCCACAGCAGAACGGGGTGGCTGAGCGGAAGAACAGAACGATCGTGGGTGCTGCACGGGCGATGTTGCATGATCGGGGCCTACCCCTTCACTTGTGGGCTGAGGCATGCAATACAGCAGTGTATGTGCAGAACCGTTGTCCTCACAAGGTTCTTGGCATGAGTACACCAGAGGAGGCTTATTCTGGCAAGAGGCCTGATATTTCCCATTTGCGGATTTTGGTTCTCCTGTCTACATGCATGTGACGAAGGATGCGAGAAGGAAGCTGGATCCAACTGCTGAGGTTGGAATATTTGTGGGGTACACTGATACACCTCACAACTACCGGGTGTATTTGTCAGACAGTCGCAAGACTGTTGTGTGACGGGATATAAAATTTCAAGAGGAGAAAGCCATGCAGTGTTCGCTTGAGAGGGAGCTACACTTGCATGCAGATGAGGAGCTGTTAGTTCCTAAGGAGGAGCTTCCGGATGTGGATCAGCCACAAGAGGAGGTTCAGGAGGTGGAAGAAACCACCCAGGCAGCGCCAACCATCGGAGGGCGCATGCGCACTACAGAAGCTGAGCGACTGGCTCGGGATGCAGAGAAGGTTGTAGGACCACCTACAGCACAGCGCAGACAGAGACAGTCACCGGATCGGTACACTGGATACATGGCTCTTATGAGTCAATGTGTTGTGGCAGAGCCATCCTCTTTTGAGGAAGCTGTGGAGGAACCCGCATGGGTTGATGCCATGATCGAAGAATATGATTCGATCATCAGGAACAGTGCATGGGAGATTGTCCCTAGACCGGTTGGGAAATCAGTTGTGGGTTCAAGATGGATCTACAAAGTGAAGCAGGCAGCTGACGGGAGTGTGGAGAAGTACAAGGCAAGATTTGTTGCCCGAGGCTTCTCACAGATAGAGGGGATTGATTATGAGGAGACCTTTGCACCTGTCGCAAGGTATTCTTCCATACGGATGATTCTTGCTCTCTCAGCGCAGATGGGGTGGCACATTCATCAGATGGATGTGAAGACTGCGTTCCTCAACGGAGTTATTGAGGAGGAGGTGTACATAGAACAGCCTGAAGGTTTCGAGATCTTCAGCAGTGAGTCGCATGTGTGCCGACTCAAGAGAGCACTGTACGGGCTGAAGCAAGCACCTCGTGCTTGGTACACTCGGATAGACAGCTACTTCACCGGGCTTGGATTCTCCAAGAGTGAGGCGGATCCAAACCTTTACCAGATTGTGGTGGAGAGGAAGCTGTTGATCATTGTACTGTATGTAGATGATTTGATTTTGACTGGCGATGAGAAGTTGATACTTTCATGCAAGGAGGATCTTGCACGAGAGTTTGAGATGAAGGACTTGGGCATCCTTCATTATTTCCCGGGATTGGAGATTTGGCAGCGCAGCGGAGGACTGTTTGTTTCTCAGGGCAAGTATGCTCGGGAGATTCTGGAGAGGTTCAACATGCAAGGCTGCAAGCCTGTTGACACTCCTCTTCCTGGTGGTTTGAGGAAGGAGGATGCTACTTCAGCGGAGGTAGTGGATGCCACTGTCTATCGACAGTTGGTGGGGTCGCTTATGTATCTGGTCAATACACGACCCGATATATGCTATGCAGTTAACCAGCTTTCGCAAGCTATGGTTAAGCCTGCCAAGCTCTTTTGGAAGGCGGGCAAGCATGTATTGCGCTATATCAGAGGCACATCGGGATATGGTCTATGGTACAGACAGGAGGATGGAGTGAAGCTTTCTGGTTTCACTGATGCAGATTGGGCAGGGAGCCCAACAGACCGGAAGAGCACTTCAGGAGGAGTTTTCAGCATTGGGTCGACAGCAGTTTCCTGGTACAGCAGGAAGCAGAGATCCGTGGCACTCAGTTCAGCAGAGGCCGAGTACATGGCAGCAAGTTTGGCTGCATGCGAGGCTATTTGGATGAGGAAGATCCTCGCAGGGTTGTTCAGGTTGCATTTGGAGCCTACAGTGATCTACTGTGATAACCAGAGTTGCATTAAACTCTCGGCTAATCCAGTATTTCATGATAGGTCCAAACACATCGACATCAGGTACCATCATATCAGAGATTGTGTTCAGTGGAGAATCATGATGCTTTCATATGTTCCCACGGAGGATCGGGATGCCGACATCCTGACGAAGGCGCTCACCAGGAGCAAGTTCGAATTCCACAGAGGCAGGATAGGGGTTGCAGATAATCCATATCTTGCTGAGAGGGAGTGTTGAGAATGCAGCAAGATTATGGAGCTTAGTGAAATGAAGTCGCCTTCACTAAGTGGGCCCGCAGGCAAATTCTGGCGCAAAATCTATTTTTAGACTATGTCTATTTTTAGACATATGGAGCATGGTTCGGGGATTTCAGTTTGAGATTCTTGAAGTATGTGTCATGTTGGTAAAAATAGATGAGACTCTATTTTTGAGGTCAAAGAGGTCGAAGTCTATTTTTAGACTGCCTCTCCTTAAAACAGGGAAGTCAAATATTATTTACCCTTAATAATATTTAGACTATAAACTTCAATTTATTCTCTTGGAGCACTTCAGTTCGAGCTACAGAAGTGGCTCATGCATCTGACAGAGGAATTACGCTATTCCCAAGGGTTTGATGGCATCATGCATGGTTGACTTCAGTTAGGACTTCAGTGGCAGAAGTTTGGTGGAGTTAATGAGACAGATAGTGGAGTTGTGTTATGTTTATTTTAGTTGAACTAGTTGAGATTAGTTTAACTAGCTAATCAATTAGTTATGAGTGGAGTGAATTAAATATTATTTAATTCATTAATTAATAACTCATTATTCAACTCAAGAACACATCAGTTCACTACAGTGCATGATCAGTTCAGTGGAGACCAGTGAAAGAGGTAGATGAAAGGGTGGAGTTAGCTATCGGTTGTGACTATACTGTTGCTATTTGCAACACACAGATAGGTGGAGTAAGCCCATGAGGATTGCGCAGTTCAGGCTGGTGGTTTATCTATATAAAGAGGCCATCCCATAGCATTGAAACACGCAATAGAAGCAAGGCAATTGGCGGTGAGTTTTGAACCAGTAACCTGTTCAAAACTGAGCTAGATTGTGAGTAACTGTATGAGAAAGTACTGAGTACTTGTGAGGAGTATTGTAATGAGTTTGTTACTTGATTTCTCCATTATAATATACACAATAGCTGCGGGGTTTTCAGCGATAAGCTTTCCCCATACATACTGTGTTAATGTGTATGATGATTTGATGTGTTATCGCTTGATTTTATTTCCGCATGTTTGATGATCTGAGTGGAAGAGATTATGTGTTGCATATAAATTCGAATTGTATGTGATCAGGATAGTCTCGGTGAATAATTAATCATTATTCAGCAAATTTCTACAAAATATAGGATCTATGTTCCCAACCATGAGGAAACAAAAAGGATGATAATAAACATGTTTCCATGTTAAGCCTTATTTAGGATATCTAGGGTATCATAAGACCCTTACATCCATTAAGAAGTACTATTACTGGCCAAAATTGAATAAGGAAGTGGATTATTTTGTAGCAAGATGCATTGAATGTCATCAGGTAAGGTTGAGTGCAATCACCCAATAGGGTTGTTGCATCCTATTCCCATCCCAAAGTGGAAATGGAAGGTAATGTCTATAAATTTCATTACAAGACTACCTAAAATGAGTAAGCAACAATATGAAATCATGGTAATAGTGGATAATTTGATCAAGGTAGCACATTTTGTGGAAGTCAATTCTACCAATTCGGCTATTGAAGTAGCACAAATATTCATAAGGGAGATGGTGAGGTTGCATGGTGTTCCTAGGAAAATTATACCAAACAGAGATGGTAAGTTCACCTCTTGGTTTTGGAAGGAACTATTGCAAGTTTGGGAATGAAGTTTGCATTTTTCACAACCTACCATCCCCACACAGATGGTCAGATAGAGAGGAAAATTAGGATCCTCGAAGATATGTTAAGGATGTATGCAATGCAACAACCCAGGAGTCAGGAAGAGCGCTTACCAATTGTGGAGTTTTCTTACAATAATGGACACCAAGAATACAAAATAATGAGTCCATTTAAAGCTTTGTATGGGATAAATTGCAACACTCTTAATAGCTGGAGTACTCTGGTGAATAGGGTCATGATTGTTTTTGATATGCTTAAAGGAACAGAGCAACAAGTGTAGCTTATCAAACAAAATTTGAAGGTGGCACAAGAAAGGCTGGAAAATATATTTAGGTCAGCATATGGTGCACAAGGAGTTCCAAGTTGGGGAACATGTGTATCTGATGATTAGACCTAAGAAGAGACCCGTAAAGATGGGGAAACGTAGCAAGTTGGAACCACAATATTGTGGGCCCTTTGATATCCTTGAAAGGATCGAACCAATGGCATATAAGTTTCCCTTACCCCCATCAATTAAATATTATGATTTTTTCCATGTTTATTTGCTTAAAAGGTATGCACAAGATTCTAATCATGTTATTTATTACGCTGTGCTATAGGTGGAACCAAAGGGAGAGTTCCAACCAAACACAATATGAATCCTAGACAGGAGGAGCCACACACTCTAGAATCGAGCCACAGAACAAGTCAAAGTGAAATGGAAGGAATTTGGGCTAGAGAGAGGAACTTGGGAAATGGTTGACTCCATGAAGGAAACATACCCATTTTTGTTTCTTGATTGAGAAAAACATGCATATAATGTAAATACTATATAGAGTTGTGTGTATAAACATTAGAGAAATATTGAGGTCTAAAATGGGCCTAAAAAGAAAGTACAACCAAACTCAAATTTATAAGAACCAATAGTATTTAAGGTGATGATGTCAACCATGGGGGATGATTCACCCTTTCTAGAGTAAAAAAATAAAAATCTATTTTTTCAACTCACATTTTCAACTTATCTCCTTATGTTTTTACTCAAATTTAAAGCAGGAGCACTCATTGGATGCATAATTTAATTTATCATCCAAGGAGTACCCATGTTGCATACTTCGATGGACCCTGCTACATGAAAAATGAGAAGTACATGAAAAATGTGATTACAATCACACTTTTCATGTATTTCTCATTTTTCGTATAGAAGGTTCCATCGAAAGTATGCAACATAGGTACTCCTTGAATGATGAATTAAATTCTACATCTAATGAGTGCTTACACTTGAAATTTGAGTAAAACAGTAGGGAGATAAGTTCAAAATATGAGTTGAATTTTTTTTTTCTTTTTTTGCTATAAAATTTAATGATGTAATCTAATATTATTTTATTATTTCCACTATTATTTTATAATATTCCTTAGGAGGCCCATTTTATACCTCAAAATTGCTCTAATATCTCCATAATACTGTATGTAGCTGTATTTTTTCTCATGTGTTACATATGGGAAAAAGAACAACGAGGGAGGTGTACCCTCAAGGGGGAGGGGACTGTGACAAACCCAACCATGGTTCTCGTGCAACCCACATTGTAAATATTTCATAGAAATAAAAAACTAAATGGGCTGAGTCAAAAGGACATAAATTATAGAGATGGGAGGTTGCTTACTTGAGATTGCCATGGGTTGCTTGTGTAGGAAATCTGAATTTCTTGGGTCAACTATTAAAAGAGTTGGTTGTTTAGGTCTTAATGGATTTACCATGAAGTTAATATCATTTGAAAATATGTACTTAGGCCTTGCTGCCTTGAGATACACTCACAAAACAAGAAGTTAATGTAGAGTGACACTGCAAACAGTAAGGATAGAGGTTCAAACTTTGTGCAACAAGAAAAAAAAAGAGAAGAAGGAATTGGGGGATCGAAATAAAAAGGAGGATGAATGAGAGTTGAGAGGGAGAGAGACACCAAGAATGAGATGGAGAAGGAGAACCTAGCAAACTTATTTCGGTTGGAAATATGGGTGAGAAGATGGTTTCTGCTTGGTGAGGAGCAATGCCTCTGGAGTCCTTGTAAAGCTTGGGAGTGGAGATGGTTTTCTCTGGATTACCCTAGTGGTGTGGGTGGAGGATTGTGTCCTTGTATTCCTGGAGGAATAACCTCTAAACCTCCTTGAAATTTATCGCAGTGTGTTATGGACTCCCCTACGTGGGTGGATTCACTATAGGTTGTTTGACGGTGGAGAGGTCACTCTCTAGATTCCCTTGTTGTTTAAGGGTGAAGAGGTTTCTCTCTGGATTCCCTTATTGTTTAAGGGTGGAGAGGTTCCTCTCTGAATTCCCTTATTTTATTAGGGTGGAGGTAGTTGGCGTCTATATTCCCTGTGTTTTATTGACTATTGAGTGGATAATGGGTGGAGGAGAGAAGTCCTTCGGAGTCCCTTTTTTAGTTGGCAGTTGGCAGAATATCTAGATCAAGCCACACAGTCTCTGGAATATGGCTCGAGGGTAATAATTGCAAGTGGTTTTGGCTGTAGTTGTCTATGTTTGGGTGGAGATTCCTTGCCCCAGAATCAGTTGCCTAGGTCATCTTAAGATAGGAATTTCTTGTATTTTTTGTATCACTGAATGTGTGCCTACATTTTGAAGGAAATGTATTGAAAATACTGGAATGAAATTGTGTTTAATAATATAAGTAACATATGTGTAATGCATTGATATGTACAAACTTCCATGGAAAAATTACTATGTTAATAACATGTACATTTAAAGTAATAATCTCAATATTAAATCTCAGAAATGGCTTAGGAGCCTGAAGTAGACATCATGGTCATACAAATATTTATTATATAATGGTAGTTATATTCAGAGACAACCTATTGGATGGTATGATTATGTTGGTCTCAATGAGAATTTGTACACATAAAAGGGTTACATGTGGTTCCGAGCTTATGAAATATTATGATAGTGTTGAGGATGACATCCTCTTCTGAAAGTTGTAGCTTAAACTTTGCTAGAGGGATGTAAGAAACCTTGAATTTCTAGAAATCTTGGAGGCCTACAATAAGTTCTAGAGGGCCACTAGTTGTATGCTCAGTGTTACTGGCTATGGTGCTACAAAATTGAGTTCACACCATGGTTTACAAATCTATGAAGGGTACAAATCTCTTCACGGGCCCTTTGGTATTCAACCACTCTTGTGGGATAGGAGGGAGTTTCTTGAACCTAAGCTCAAGAGGTTAAAAACTATAGAGGCTAAAAAATTATGGGCTGCACATAGCGAACTTGATCTGGTCATGATGGTAGTAGAATCTCTTCTTCCAAGAATGGAGGGAACCCATTCTCGTCGGCAACGCCTTCGGGCTGGTTGAACACTTAATTTATAACTCAAATCTTATGCATCGATACTATTGGTGAGAAGTAGACCTGGACATGGTGGACCCTTATTGGTTCCCCTAGATTTTTCCTTATCCTGATTGGGCATCGAAATTTGTTTGACTTGGATGGAACCTTGGACCGTCCCTTCTGGACCAATCGAAGAAACAGGCGTGGAGAGGTTCATATATTACTGTTATGACACCCATTATCCTTGGTGTCACCAGAAAGGTGGCGGGGAGGCGTAGAATCAGAACCTTGCACCATAATCCCAATTTCATTGGTCCCAATAGGGGTTAACTAGTGTGCATGTTAGGGCAGTGTGACCCAGATATTGGAGTGTTGAGGATGAAGGTCCACCTGATCAATGGATACATGACCATTTTGGCTGGTGATGAGAGGATGAGATCGCAAAAATAAGAGGAAAAAATGGCCATGATGAACTATATATGATAGTAGTATTATAGTATACATAAACATGCATATGAATATGCATCCATGGGTATAAACAATAACTTAAATGGAAATGAGACATTCGCAGAAAAAAGAAAAGAGAAAGGAAAATAAATGAAACAAGGGAGGCTCCTAATCATGCATACGATGAGAAAAATACCCCACTTTTCTAACACAACTAAAGGAGTTGGATCCTTAGTGGCACCATATACAAAAAAATAGGAGTAATGGGAAGAGGATGTTGCAATGAGGAAACCTGAGAATAAGAAAATGAGAGAGAGGTGTATCTTCTATGTTTCATGGAAAGATTTATTTTTTTGTGAATTTTAAGTATTTTGATGTCATGCTGGGATTTATGATAGGCATTTAGACCATAGAGAAGAACACATAGTTGGTGTGATTCATGATGTTGACTATGATGGATCTTGTTGTACTACTATATTTTATACCCTAGTAGAAGACATAGATGGTGGAGTTAACACCTTGCATTAGAGAAATTTTGAGGTCTAAAATGGGCCTCAAAACAAAAATGTACAAAAAAAAAAAAAATTATAAGGATGAATAGGATTCAAGATGATGATGTCAACCACGGGGGATGATTGACCTTTTTTGGAGTAAAAAAGTAAACATATTTAAAATTAAAAAACTATTTTTTCAACACGTACTTTCAACTTATCTCCCTACAACTTTACTCAAATTTCGATCGAGAGCACTTGTTGGATACAAAATTTAATTCCTCATCCAAGGAGTACCCATGTTGCATACTTTTGATGAACCTTTCTACATGAAAAATGAGAAAAAATTAGAAATACATAAAAAAGTGTAATTGTAATCACATTTTTTCATGTATTTATCATTTTTCATGTATTAGGGTCCATGAATAGTATACAACATGGGTAATCCTTGAATGAGGAACTATACTTTGCATCCAACAAGTTCTCCCGCTCGAAATTTGAGTAAAACCATAGGGATATAAGTTGAAAAAATAGTTTTTTCTTTTTTTCCCTCTAAAATTTGAGAACGTAATATATTATTATTCTATAATATTCCTTCGGAGGCACATTTCAAACCTCAAAATTTCTCTAATGCGCGATTTAAAAACCTTTTTCTCTTGGTATGTGAGGCTAGAGAAACACCATCATAAGATGAATTTGATGAGTCTTAAGCATGGTCTGATAGCTTTCTCAGAAGAAAAGTTGGTTATTATATTTTTCATGATGTTCCATGGAGGTGATGTTGTTTGTGTTGATATAAAAGTTGAAGGCCAAGTATTTGAGTACAAAAACCCTATAATAGACAAGTATATATGGATATTATCACTAGAGTTGTCTTTCCATGTAATTGTGTGACAAAACATGGATAGGGTTCACAAACCCTAAGGAAGAAAGCAATATTAGTGTCAAGAGAATATGTAATAGAAGCTTGTTGAAGTCAGGGAAGGGATTGTTAGTGTTGATACTACATTTTTGTGGATATTTGATAATAGTTGGAGTTTTTATGATTTTACTATGTTAGAGTTCGGAACGCTAAAGATTTTACCAATTTTGTGATAATTGTTTTCACATGTATTTCATTTCTTCTATATATGTATAAAGTATTTAACTATCCAAAATTGTGTGATTGCAAATTTTATTTTTCACCTTTCATTGTTTTCATGATTAAGTAATTTCCAAGATTTATCATTCATGGTGATTTGATATAACACGGGGTTGAATTTATTAATTGATTTAATATAAAAATTGAAGCTAAAAAATGTATTTATATTACATTATTTATTGTAATAAACTTATTTTTCAAATTTTTTGCATGCTTGGAGAAGTGTGTCGTAAAGGATAAACATGTTCCAATGTTTTGGGATAAAATGAGGGGATTTTCTTATTTTATGACACTGTGGAGCATGTCAAGATGATTATGGTGTGTATTATTAAGTCACTCTCTGTTGTGAAGGTCATTGGTTTGAAACTATGTGGGAAAAAATCCAGCCATGTTAAGGGCTAGTGTGGACCTGATTGGGTGCGATCTCGAGGTGATTTGATGGCTTAGATGCCCCTAGGTCATTGTTTCTCAAGCCACATGTTAAGTCTAAGTAATCTATGGATAAATTAGATAACTTGACAAACAAACAAGAATACCAATTTAAATAATAACTATTATCTTTTGAGTCTTTAACTTAGCTCTAAATAATAATGGGATTGGATATAAAGCAAGGACTTGGTAAATAAAGGTTGAACTCCAACCAAGAAATATTCTTTAGGGTAAATTGGCTTAGGATATGAGTGTGAGGCCAATGGATAAAATTAAGTTGCATGAAATCAAGAAATTTTGGTGTGGTCATTTTATGTTATAGCATTGGCTCCAACTTAGGATAGTGTCTCCCTCTGAGGCATTAAGAACACTTAGGCCATGTGCCTTCACCTTTTGTCTATAAATATTTCCTTGCACCTACTTTTCTTTGATTAAAAAAATCATTTCTTTGTTTCTTTCTCGTAAGCTTACTCATCACTGGACCAAAATGTATGTGTAAACTAAAAACCAAATTCTCATTTGGAAAAATTATTTATGTACAACCAACTACTATACTACTCTAGTCAACCGTTTGGTCAGGTACAAGTTAGTTTCTAATGCAAACATGAAAATATTTGATTGATTAAATGAATCTTACTTTTATCTATTTTCAGGAATATGACAAGAAATAATGAACTATGTAATAAAAAATAATCTTGAAGCTCATACTTACAAATTTGAAACTCTACACTTACGAAAGTGAAAACTTTTGATATGTTAACCAATATTGACTTCATTTGTATTTCCAATGGAATGGATCTTGAAATATATGGACATTTTTTTATGATGAATGAATAACTTGTCTTTATCAACATTATTGATTTGTCTTTCCAAGATTTATATCTTCTCCAAGATGATACCAAGTTGTTCCTTTTTTGTAATTCTAATGAAAGAAAAGAAAAAGGTAAGAAATTATTTTCTATTGCATTAAAAAAATTAATTAATTTTTTCTCATCAATATATTATTCGTTTCCTTTCTGATACTATGTCTCAGGTGCTCTATAAACAACTTGATTTTGAAAAATATTTCAGGCAACAATATTTTTATCTTGATTTTCTTGACTGGATCATCTTTTTAAAAGGTAATCCATAAAAACATAAGTAATACTCTTAAAGTTTTCACGATCACATAACACCTCTCATGCTTCTTGAAAGTATTAGTGCAAGTTCTCTTCATAAAAAAAATGATATTTTTCGTTGTCATTACGTTAATAATATTCCGTTTCACATTCTAGCTCACAAAAATATTTGAAAAGAAGGTCAAATAAATATGTTGTCTTGCAATATGAATGAAAATACTTATGGAAATATTTTTAAGAGGAAATACTAGCAAGAGGAAAGTTCATATACCATTGTTGAGCATCACCATTTAAAGACGTGATGAACATTTTCAATCAAAGATTTGAAGTTGATACATAAAATTATGAACATTTTGAAAATTCTCACTAGGATTATCTTCACCATTATCTCTATATTTAGGAAGAAATTCTTTATATTTATATCTATCAAGCATTTAAATTGGAAAATTACATACATTTAAAAAATCAATAGGAGCATAACTTGCAACTATTCAAGTAGAAAATGAATTCACCATTAGAATAGAATGGAATCAATCAAATATGGAGTTATTGGGTGAAAATGTATAGCATGTGTGTGATCGGTGTTCACCTTCAAGAACTAGATCTAACCTTTGTACAACCCAATGAAAAAATTCTTCAATTTTTATCCTCGATAATGGTGCCAATTAATGTTGATCCAATTTTTATCCTCAACAATGGTGCCAATTATTGTTGATCCTTGAGATATTCCTAGATGTTTAGGAACTATGCCAAGAAATATTCAACCTTATTTTAGCCTCAAGCTAGATCTTGGTCCAGATGGTGCTCCCTGAGCTATTGATAATAGATGGTTTCTTATTCTCACTAAGAAATAACCTATTCATTATGTTCATAATGACATATTTGAAGTTGAAAAAAACATGATAAATAATGTTAGGAAATGACAATGGACTTGGATAAAACATTGCAAACCTCTCAGAACAAAAGCCTTTCAGATGGGAATAAGGTCGCGTATAAAAAGGAATTATACTAAAAATGGTATTTAGAAGAAAGGAGAAGAATATAAGATCTTAGAATTAGCAGTGACTAAGGATGTTACTACAATGCTGAAATGAAGAAAAGTGAAATAATGAATGTAGCATCAGGTTCAAGGGCTGATCATGAAAGAGGAATTCAAATTACTAATACTTCCTTAATGATTTTAGCAATATATATATATATATATATATATTTATTTATTTGTATTTTTTGAGTTGTCTAAAATATTTATCTAGTATTTAAAGCATAGTTAAAGGATTCAAAGTTAGTTTGTATATATATATATATATATATATATATATATATATATATATATATATATAAAAGCAAAAACCTTTGAATCACTTTAACAATCTGAACAAATATTTTAGACAACTCAAAAAATACAAATAAATATGAAACTCAAAGTTTCTCTATAAATCCTTGGATATATAAGGACCCTAGCCTAGAAGTTGCATATTTCCAATTATAACATAAAATAAAAGATATGAGGAATGGGAAGATGAACATAGTGTAAGGAGAGAAAACAAAGGTTTGAATATACAAGAGGTGAATCCAATGGATGGATGCCTCAATAAGAAAAATTGCAGAGAAAAATCACCTTGAGATTTATTGAAAAAAACATAATCCTATATCTCTACCAAAATTATTGTTAGAAAATTATACATTACAGAGAAATGCAACACATAAAATATGCGGAAAATACAAGCACACAAAACACATAAGACCAGAGAGACACAGATATACGTGGTTCATCCAGTTTGGGCTATGTCCACCCCGAACAGCCAGTCCTTCCTTTGTATTATCCAACAAAATTAAGAGACACAACCTACAATAGATCCGTTGTAATATCCCCGGTTCTCTCTCACAGTCTTCCTATCTGTTTCTCACTCTGAGAATACACATACAATACACAGCCACAATACAATACCCTCATACAATTGAGGGGTTGCCTTCTAGGGAAAAAAACCTTAAACTAAACATAACTTCTACCGTCAGATCATCCGCCTAATGAATGGCCCAGATTGACTAGAAATTACTATACTTTTACAAGGCAATTTTACATCTGTTTTTAGCTTCGGGGGCGCTGCCCCCGAAACCCCCCGCCGGGGGGGGGGGGGAGGGGGGAGCTCCATAAAGTCGCAGCCACCCCCCTTGGACTCCCTAGGCAGCATTTAATTACGGGCGGTGTTGCCGCCCAATTAAGGTATAGGGGTCCAATGTTGTGATACCAAATAAACAATATAATCAGGCTCCACACCCAACAATTATTTCCCTAATCCCCTCTAGAATTTCAACATTTATGGTCTTGTATCTTGAGTGATTTTCTTCATCTTTGGAATTTCTTTAATCTTTTTAGCAAAAATAGTATTGAAGATACATATTCATTGGTTTTCCATTAATGTCATGATGTTGTAATGCTATAGAACATGATATAATTTTGGTTTGTACATATTTAAAAATAATAATTTAACTTTATTTTATGCATGGGATAATAGTTTGTTAACTTAATACAAAGGAAAATTAAAATTACACATTAATATTAAAATGGATCACACAAACTATTATATTTCAAATAAATCCATACTTTTACACCTATATTACTTTTAAAATTGGAATCGAATTTATAAAACAGATAACAAAATTTAATGGGTAAAAGAAGTTTAATTTGTGTTTAATACAAATTATTTTAAAATAAACCCTTAATTTTAAAATCTTTCTTTAAATAATAATTATCGCCTTTTGGTTTTTTAACTTGGTTCTAAATGATGATGGGAATTGAACAATAAAACGCGGAATTTCTAAATAAAGGTTTAGGTCTAACCAAGATGTATTTTTTTTGGGAAATTGATTTAAGATATGAGGGTCAGATTATTAAATAATTCAAACTTGCATGAAGTGAATAAATTTTGGTGGGTTCATTTTATGTTACAACATTCTCCATCAATCTCTCATGCTCTAAATAAGGTAGGAAGTATCATACCTTGTGTGAGATCCTCATAGACATGGTTTATAATTGAATGTTGTAAGAATGACTAGGTGTGTATAATTTATACACCACTACACCTGTTCTATAATACATGAATACATAACCATCGATATTTCTTGAATTTCCTTATAGTGTAATATATTCACCCTTAACAACCACTAAGCCAGCTGAAAATTCATTACCTCTGTCATTAGTATGATGTATTGGGTGTTTTCTTCCCTAGTATGCATTCTTCCAACAAACAATCAATTCCCCATTCATTGTATTTTGGGGAAACAATTGCATATATGTATCCTAAAAGAAATGCAATGTACAGTCAAATGAAAATTTCTTGGAGCTTGATCTAACTTAGTTAACCAAAAACATAAACATATCCAATATATGATTTAGATATATGTACTTTGTATATGGCCATAGTTTGTTGAAATCATTGATTCACCCTCCTATAATATGTTGGGTATGTATTATATTATTTCCACGACTAATTTCTGGTGGGCGGTCCACGCCATGGAAAATTTTAGGGGCTAATATTCGCAGGTGGGCTAATTTTCCATGCTTTCTCCAAAAAAAAGATTCGCCAATTCCCACTTTTTTAAAAATTGATTTGCCCAAATTTTAAAGTATAAAAATATTTTACCCTAAAAATCGCTAAAAATTTATATATACTAATATAAAATTATTACAAAAATAAATATTTTTACAAAAATAACATCAAAAATTTTACAAATCACATATTGGGGACTACTAAGATTCGCCAAGTTTTAAACTTCAAGATAAGCACCCATCCTTAAAATTTTCCCTAGGACTCTGTTAGCGCTTGAATCTACCTTAGGCTGAAATAAGGTAAAACTCAAGGCAACATCAAACCACGCTCAGCCTCGTAGCTAGCCCTACGAGGATAGGAGAGGGCTCTCTCCGGGTCTATCTCGATAAAATGAGCAATAGGGTGCGAGATGACTTATAATGAATACTGATTTTAGGCTAGTAAAGAGATAGGAAAGTTTGATTTTGATTTTTTGGGTTTTTGTTGAAAAAATGGGAAAAACAATTTTGGGTTCGGGGATAAGGCCAGATCTTTGCAGAATTCGAGTTGGGGCAAGGTAGGCAGTAGTCTTGATGCTTTTGATCGGGTATATGGATGGATCAGAATGACAAGGAGCTGAAGAGGGCAAGGGAGAACATGGATCCTCTCCAAACAGGCGAAAACATGTAAAACCCAAAACTAGATTTTAAAAAACAGGGCACTGGCTGATATTCAACCTCATTTGTATTCATTTAGTTTCGGGGAAACAAAGAAGGCCTTTTTATTGAAACATGAAAGAAATTACAATAAACTAAGAGAAAACACCATCAAGAACTGAAAGCCACAAGAATCCCAACAGGTGCTGCAAAACCTCTGATCTTTCCTTAGCCAAAATATGAAAAATATGTACAATGTGTGCCAAAGTTTCCCAAGAGTCCAACCTCTCCAACCTCTGAAAATAATTGAGAAATTACATCATATAGAGCATCCTAACCTTCCACCTGGGAAAAGGTGTATCTTTAAAGACGTTCAACAACATTTAACGAGGGCTGAACCATGGCGGCTTGGCTGAAGCACCTAAAGGAAGGAAAGCACGATGCTTATACGTTTTTACTTTTTTGAGTGAATCACTCTGAAATAGGTAAAAATGGAGTCCAAGTTACATACCAACCAGCTAAGGCCATCTAAAGACAACAAGAATTATCCACAGAGAAGCGTGTGGACGAAATTAGGCACGGAAGAATGAAAAAATGAGTAAGAATGCCTGTAAACAACGCCTTTGAAGCTGAACATGAGACACTACGGTCCCAATTGAGCGTGTGATAGCTTGTTGGAAATCCTTGGATGTTGGCTTTCCAACCCAAGTGGAATTTTTCAATTTGGAGCTCATTTGCCCCTCCAAAACTTCATTCTCCCAGAAGTACTTTCTGCTGGTGCAAAAGGTGGCAGAAAGGTGGTTTTCATGGTGTTTTTGGCCCTTTTGATCATCCAGAACTTGGTGAAATGCTTTGGCCATACTGGAACATGCATAACTTACCATGAAAAACCCAAAAATATAAATTTTTCCTCCAGCAAGTGTCCCAATCATAAGCAAGCGCGTCGACACGCTACGCGTTGGGCGGAAAAATCTGTGTTAAGGCATAAAAAATCACAATTGACAAAATTTTCTCCAAATTTGCTGAAATTTGGACTGAGGGTACATCATCAAGTATCATGCTCATTGAAAGAATTTTCGGCCAATATTATGCCTTTTCACGCCTCCTCAATGCCTTCTTCGTCTATGTTGCCCGAGGTGAATATGAAGAGTTTAGTGTCTTGGTCTCAATGCCAAAATATGCTAAGTAGGAGGGGAGTGTGGCAAATAAGGCAATGGGAAAAATGGAATGTACTCAAGTGAGATTTAAAGCGCAAGGACACTCACTTTATTTTTTGGGAGCTTGGGGTTTGAGGACTTTACAAATGAGATGGGGAAATGGGAATGATAGGGAATGAAGTGACTTGGGGATAGGAAAAAGGGGTTTAGGAATAAGTCACTTAGGATGTAACGAGATATAAGGGGATTAGGAAAATAGAATATAATAATGAGATCATGGGAGATAGAAAAACAAGGTGGGAAGTGACACCAAAACTATTTTAAAACACCAATTCAAAAACCATGGAGAGGCATTTCTTCAACAAGATAGAGTTGGTTTTTGACATTCAACTCTCATATCCGATTTTCAAACTACACCAAACCTTGAAAAATAGAAATTACAACACACATAAACTTATTTGGAACAAAGGGGACTGAGTCAATTTGATTTTTGGTAAAGAAATGACAAAAATTTTGAGTTCTGGCCCAATGCGTAGCACGCACTTTTCTATGCATAGCACGCTACATAGTGCATTTTGCAGGAGGCTTTTGGAGGCCTTCCCGGTGTCCAAATTGGGCGTGTGATAGCTCATTAGAAATATATTGGGGTATAAGTTCCAACACAAGTGGAATTTTTCAATTTGGAGTTCATTTACCCTTTCAAAAATCAAATCTCCCAACACTACTTCCTGCAGGTGCATCAATTCTCCTGAGGCAACGGTATTATTGACATTTATCCAAAACAATTACACCTATGTAAAAAGTGAAGGAGGTTTTTCTTCCTTGGCATGTTTTGTACAAAAACCTCTCTCAGTTTTCCAAAATTCATCTTTTATTTATCTGAAACCGCATTTGAGTGAAACCTATCCCGATGTGTGAAACAAGGGATTTTGTCGAAATGAAGCGAAATGAAGGGGATAAGGGGCTTCTAAATTCTTGGAGAAATTTTGGGAAGTAGGGAGGGATGTTAGGAAGCAGGGGAAAGTGGAATCTCAGAGATTGAGTGAGGGGAAGGGGTCCAAAAGGGCAAAACACAGGCCTAGCCTAGAAAATTGCCAAGTTGTGGCAAGAAACTAGGGTTTGTGGAAAAATGAGGAATTTGGGGGATCTCGGTGATGGGAAGTGTTTAATAAGGTACATTAATGATAGGGGAAGGTGTATGAACATCAGGATACAAGTTTTTCTAATTATTTGACCATCCAAGAGAAATTACCTCCAAAACCCTAGGAGAGGGAAATGGACCTTACCTAGGCACAACTGAAGCATGAACAAGCTGTAAAATGACCCAATGGAACTTGACATGATGATGAAAACCCTTTGAATGATGGTACACTCAGCTGAATGGTGACATGGACCGACATTTGGACAACTTTGACAGGAGTAAAAGCAACCCCTAGACCTAATGCCTAGTGACCAAATTTTGCTTGAAGACTCATTGAAATGACAAAATTTGACCTTGAAACCTTAAAATCACTTTGTAAGAGCATGTTTGATCACTGGAGGAAGGCTGCAAAGGCTGACACTAACATTGGCTCCAATGGGGATGGTAGCTCCTTGGAGGTGCCAAGAACTACAGATCTTTGGAAATAGTGCCTTATCCATTGGGCAATGGAATCAAAAACTCAAAACTGAAATGCATGACTGAAAAATGATGAATTGATGACACAAAATGACTCTCACTCAACTAAAAACTGACTTGATACTTAAACACAACTGACAAACTGAAAAATATGCTCAAAGTAGAGCTTATTCAACACAACCTACTCTAACAGTTTCATTCACACCTGATCAAGTGAAATGAAACAACCAATGCAACCATGTAAGCATCCTGGCTGCTGTTTGATTGCTTCCCACATGCATACTAATGCACAGGAAAATGAAAGAATCGAAAGGCAACTCCCATGGAAATTTGAACTCAAGCCGACTTCTGATAAACTTGCAAAGCATGAATTGACTAGAGGACTTCAAGAATACTGCAAAAGGATCTTCATACACATAGCTACTGATTTCCACATCACTGCTCTAATCCCTATAATCTCCATACCTTAATCTTAAAATTTTTCTCACCTCTATGCTGTCTTTCTTTGGTGATTGCAGCAAGCTTCCAAAAGGATCCTGAATTTCGTGAATAACCAAACATTGTTGCTGATTACAAATAGAACAAAAGTCTCCTTCATCAATCTCCTCATATGAAAAATCTGTTGAACAACACAATGAAATTGACTTTTGAACAAGATTACTATCAACATTATTTTCGGGAACATGGTTAGCTAATGAAGGAAAACTTTTACAGCAAACATCATCCAACACACGAGCAATAGGATCATCAAAAACTTGAGAAGACTGCTGCATTGTATCCCTTGAAACTGTATGACATCCTACTGGCTGTTCATATTTTCCTTGAGATATATTACGAAGATTCTGCCTTATAAACTAAAATGCTTCGAAACAAAAGGGTATAGAATTTTCCTGCATCATCAAATCATGTATTTCATCTTCCACACCTTCATCTGTAATCTGACCTTCAATTGCATTGGATGGCTGCAAATCTGATGCTACAAGCTGCTCATCTGAAGATTTACTATGCAATTTACCCTTCAAAAACTGAAATGATTCAAAAAAAAATGGTACGGAGTCACCTTGTATCATTTGATCACATGTACCAGCTTCCATGTCCTCATCTGCAACTTGACAATCAATGGCTTTCGAGGGCTGAAAATATGAATATGAGAAGTCTTGAACAAGGTTTTCATTGCGCTCAAGATGGTCCAAATCAAGACTTGTTGACAGTTGATTTCTGATTGTATGAAAGTTGTCTCCGATGAACTGAAACGAATCAAAACAAAAAGGCAAAGATCCTTCACTTACTTCAAAATCTGATGCACTTTCCTCGTCATTGTCATAGCTGATATGTATCGGTTGATCACTGTACTCGAGCTGCTAAAAGTGAACTTCCTCCTCGCACAAACTAGCTACTGATTCATCTGCAAGATTAGCTTCTGTTTGAAGAACATAATCATCATCATATTGATCAAACTGAGGCAATTCATCGGTATAAAACACATCATCAAACATACACATCATATCAACAGCTCTCTCTTCTTCACAATGATCTATAAAACAATCACTATGACAACTGGGATCAGAAACAAAATGTTTTGGGTCAGCTGCTTGTTCTTGAATGTCATTTTCATTTTTTGCAGTCATTTTCCGCACCATCTCTTCTACTGCGTTTACGAAAATATCAAGCTTTTCCTCTGAAGGTGTCAGCTGCTCTGAAACATTCTTCTTTTCTTCTTCCTTCAACCTTGCCCTCAAGATCAGCAAATGAGCCTCTACATTTACTGCCTTGTTCTGCATTTCGTGAAGTGTTGCAATATTCTTTTCTCTCAGCTGAAACTCCATTTCGGGATCAAAGGCACTCGGGTAGTGCAAGAGAGCAGATCTAGGAGAAGGTCTTATATCAACTGGCATCGAAAAATATACTTGTTTAAATCTAGCAGAAAATTGTTGTACTGTCTCCCCTAGAAATCTTTTCAGCTGATTATACTCTTCTATAATCAAGAAAATGTTCTGTCCAATCATCCACCTGTCAAGGAAAATTTTGACGAACTGCTTGAAATCTGAAATGCTCGCATCAGGCAGGGCTTTGAACCAACTCTTTACTTGGGCTTGCAAAGAAAGAGCAAAAAGCCTAATACTGACATCTTCATCATCAACTTCAAAAAGGTCAAGAAAAGACTCAAAATTCCGAACATGTTTCTCAGCAGTGATGTTGTTGCATTCACCATCAAATCTTGGTAGATATAGGTCATAATTTTTAGGGAAAGCATGAAGAACATAAGGTAAAACAAGAGGTTTGTATCGATCTGGAATTTTACAAGGTGTAGGGGTATGTACAAGAGCTGTGGGATCAGTTTTGTTTTCTTTAGGCTCATCACACTGAAGAGAGTCATCATAAGATGTGGGAAAAGTAAGGAGGCCAGGATCAAAGGGAAACTCAGTATTTTCACTTTTTGAATGGGTCGAGTGAAGATTTTGATCACCTTTCTCATACAACAAATTCTGAAAAACCTTCAAGATAGCTTCAAGGACAACAAAGAAATAGTTTACAAGAAAGCAAACTAGATCCTGAATACCATTCCACTTTATATACCTGAACTTTGTGTAAGATCCTTCCATTTTCACAGAGAAAGAGTTAGTCCTCCAGTGGAGTCTCTACTTCGAATTGGAGTCACCAGGTGAATGATTTCAGCCTTCTTATGTCTGATCGTTGTCCACCATCAACCATCAGATCTAAACTTGATACATGTACTGGGGCAATTTATAAGTTAAGTGTTACGATTACAAGCTAGACCGGAGATCGACTGAAGCAGCGTTTATCTACTATGCACTCGCAGAGCAAGAGCAGTTCGAAGGCTACCTGGTGTGACTTCAGGCTCCCTCTGTAGCTATAAATCAAACAACACTAACCAACAAACCAGTTCTTCCCCAGTATGGTCACCACTATGTTAGCGCTCGAATCTACCTTAGGCTGAAATAAGGTAAAACTCAAGGCAACATCAAACCACGCTCAGCCTCGTAGCTAGCCCTACGAGGATAGGAGAGGGCTCTCTCCGGGTCTATCTCGATAAAATGAGCAATAGGGTGCGAGATGACTTATAATGAATACTGATTTTAGGCTAGTAAAGAGATAGGAAAGCTTGATTTTGATTTTTTGGGTTTTTGTTGAAAAAATGGGAAAAACAATTTTGGGTTCGGGGATAAGGCCAGATCTTTGCAGAATTCGAGTTGGGGCAAGGTAGGAAGTAGTATTGATGCTTTTGATCAGGTGTATGGATGGATCAGAACGACAAGGAGTTGAAGAGGGCAAGGGAGAACATGGATCCTCTCCAAACTGGCGAAAACATGTAAAACTAAACAAATTTAAAGGCAGAGCACTGGAAACAATGGATTCAACCTCATTTACTCATTCATTTAGTTTCAGAAGCAAAAGAAGGGAATGGCATACATTATACATGAAATAACTTGCAATAAACTGAGAGAAAACACCATGAAGAACTGAAAGCCACAAGAATCCCAACGGGTGCTGCAAAACCTCTGATCTTTCCTTATCCAAAATATGAAAAATATGTACAATAGTGTGCCAAAGTTTCCCCAAGAGTCCAACGTATCCAACCTGTAGAATGTCTCAGAAATTACATTATATAGACCATGCTAACCCCTTCCCACACCTCTAGGGGTCTAATTCCTCCTTCTAGGAGCAGTTCCAACTAATTCTAAGCAAGGAGCTAGAATATAGGCAGCCAAACAACTTGTCTCTAAAAGGAAGGAAACTGATCCTTACATCTGATTTTTACTTTTTTAGGAGTGAATCATCTAGAATAGGTAAAAATGATTCCAAGTTACATGCCAACCATATAATTACATCAAGATAACTCAAAAATTATATCCACAAGAAAAACTGGTCCAACTGGCCGAAATTCTGAGCTGGAAGGTGAAAAATTGACCAAAAATCTATATGCGTAGCGCGCCTGAGCCATATGCATAGCGCGCCTTTCAGCCTCCTTTTGGGGAACTTCCTGGAGTCCAAATTGAGCGTGTGATAGCTCGTTGGAAAGCCCTGGATGTTGGCTATCCAAAAAAAGTAGAATTTTTTAATTTGGAGCTCATTTTCCCCTCCAAAAATCCATTCTCCCAGAAGTACTTTCTTCTGGTGCAAAAGGTGGCAGAAAGGTGGTTTTCATGGTGTTTTTGGCCCTTTTGATCGTCCAGAACTTGAAATGAAATGGCATGACACTTTACTGGAACATGCATAACTTGTGAAAAAACCATCATTTTTCCCTCGACAGATGTCCCAATCATAAGCGAGCGTCGTGACGCGCTACGCGTTGGCCGGAAAAATCTGTGTTAAGGCATAAAAAATCACAATTGACAAAATTTTCTCCAAATTTGATGAAATTTGGACTGAGCATACATAATCAAGTATCATTCTCATTGAAAGAAGTTTCGGCCAAGATTATGCCTTTTCACGCCTCCTCAATGCCTTCTTCGTCTATGTTGCCCGAGGTGAATATGAAGAGTTTCATGTCTTGGTCTCAATGCCAAAATATGCTAAGTAGGAGGGGAGTGTGGGAAATAAGGCAATGGGAACAATTGAATGTACTCAAGTGAGATTTAAAGTGCAAGGACACTCACTTTATTATTTGGGAACTTGGGGTTTGAGGACTTTACAAATGAGATGGGGAAATGGGAATGATAGGGAATGAAGTGACTTGGGGATAGGAAAAATGGGTTTAGGAATAAGTCACTTAGGATGTAAGGGGATTACGAAAATATAATATAATAATGAGATCATGGAAGATGGAAAAAAAAGGTGGGAAGTGACACCAAAACTATTTTAAACACCAATTCAAAAACCATGGAGAGGCACTTCTTCAACAAGATAGAGTTGGTTTTTGACATTCAACTCTCATATACGATTTTAAAACTACACCAAACCTTGAAAAATAGCAATTATAACACAGATAAACTTATTTGGAACAAAGGTTACTGAGTCAATTTGATTCTTGGTAAATAAATGACAAAAATTTTAAGTTCTGGCCCAATGCGTAGCGCACACTTTTCTATGCGTAGCGCGCTACATAGTGCATTTTGTAGGAGGCTTTTGGAGGCCTTCCCGGTGTCCAAATTGGGCATGTGATAGCTCGTTGGAGATCTGTTGGAGTATGATTTCCAACCCAAGTGGAAGTTTTCAATTTGGAGTTCATTTACCTTGTCAAAAATCAAATCTCCCAACACTACTTCCTGCTGGTGCATCAATTCTCCTGAGGCAACGGTATTCTTGACATTTCTCCAAAACAACCACCAACAAAAGTGAAGGAGGTTGCCTGCTCCAGCAAGCGCTAGTAGCCACAAAAACCTCTCTCATGTTTCCAAAATTCATCTTTTATTTCTCTGAAACCTCATTTGAGTGAAACCTATCCCGATGTGTGAAACAAGGGATTTTGTCGAAATGAAGCGAAATGAAGGGGATAAGGGGCTTCTAAATTTTTGGGGAAATTTTTGGAAGTAGGGAGGGATGTTAGGAAGCAGGGGAAAGTGGAATCTCAGAGATTGAGTGAGGGGAAGGGGTCCAAAAGGGAAAAACACAGGCCTAGCCTAGAAAATTGCCAAGTTGTGGCAAGAAACTAGGGTTTGTGCAAAAATGAGGAATTTGGGGGATCTCGGTGATGGGAAGTGTTTAATAAGGTACATTAATGATAGGAGAAGGTGTATGAACATCAGGATACAAGTTTTTTCTAATTATTTGACCATCCAAGAGAAATTACCTCCAAAACCCTAGGAGAGGGAAATGGACCTTACCTAGGCACAACTGAAGCATGAACAAGCTGTAAAATGACCCAATGGAACTTGAAATGATGATGAAAACCCTCTGAATGATGGCACACTCAGCTGAATGGTGACATGGACCGACATTTGGACAACTTTGAAAAGAGTGAAAACAAACCCTAGACCTAATGCCTAGTGACCAAATTTTGCTTGAAGACTCATTGAAATGACAAAATTTGACCTTGACACTTTAAAATCACTTTGTAAGAGCATGTTTTATCACTAAAGGGAAATACGCAAAGAAGTGACACAACAGACTCCATGCCCATGGTTTTGCACATGGTTTGAAGAAGTCACGATGGTTTCGGCCCCTGGTATTTTGTAGATCGGTCAAGGGAACTACGGTTATGTTCTAATCCAGGGTTAATGGATTGGGGTTTATGTATGCTTCGGCATGTATATATATGTGTTGTAACACTAAAAGGAATATAATGAAAAATCAAGCTGGTCATCCCGATTTGGGATCCAGGGGAAAATCTCTGTGTTTATCTGTTTATGTTTTATGCTCTCGCTATTGTTTATTTTCTGTTATAAGATTCGTGTGTAGATAATTTCTGTTCAGGGTTAAAACCTACATTTGGTATCAGAAATTTCATTTGAAGCTTTGGGGACGCCTTTCTTTGTAGGGGATTTTTTTCTGGGCCGAGGTAGATAGGTTTAGTGGGAGAATCTGCTATTCTGCTTAGTCGATTCTTCTTCCCGAAAGAAGATGGCAAGCGGCGGAAAGATAGAGATTGAGAAATTTAATGGTCAGATTTTTGAGTTGTAGAAGCTCAAGATGGCGGATCTGCTGGTGGATAAATATCAGTGGATCACGGTAGATCCAGGTACTAAACCAATGGCAATGTCAGATGAAGACTGGAAGAAACTGGATCAGAAGGATAAGAGCACAATACAGTTGTGTGTCTCAGATTCAGTGTTGTTGAATGTATTTGGGGAAGCTATGGCGAAGAATTTGTGGGAAAAACTTGGGAATTTATACCAATCTAAGTCTCTTGTGAATAAGTTGTTCCTACAGAAAAAGTTGTATAACCTGAGGATGAAGGATGGAGACTCGGTGACAAAGCATCTGAACGCCTTCAATACTGTGGTAAGTCAACTGTCATCTGTTGATATTAAAATCTCAGATGAAGATAAGTGCATCAGTTTGTTGTGTTCTCTACCAGACTCGTGGGACAGTCTGGTTATTGCAATAGGTAGCAATATAACTACCTTGATTTTTGATGACATTATCTCAGCCTTGATGTCGAAGGAAATGAGACGGAGAAATATGGAGGGCCAGAATGGAGATGCCTTATCTATACGAGGAAGGTCCCAAAACAGAAACAAGAATAAGGTTTCGAGTGGGAGATCCAAATCTAGAGGGAGATCTAAATCTCCTGGAAAATTTATAAAGGTATGTTGGAAATGCGGAAAGGAAGGGCACTACAAAAGGCACTGCAGATCTAAAGCTCCTGAGAAAGGAAAGGGATCTGATGATTCTCCTTCTGCAGAGGAAAAAACCACCTTGTATGAAGATGGGGATGTGTATTTGGCTTCTTCTTCAAATGCAGATGTAGATCATGAGTCATGGTTGATTGACTCAGGTGCATCCTTTCACTTCACTCCCCATAGGGAGTGGTTTTGTGAGTATGAGAAATATGATGGTGGTGATGACTTCCTAGGGGATGATAGGAAGGCCAGAATCGTCAGACGTGGAAAGGTGAAGCTGAAGCTGCAAGGTGGAAGGATTAGAGCACTTCCCGATGTTCTGCATATTCCTGCATTGGCCAGAAATATGATTTTTGTAAGAAAGGTGGATGATGCAGGTGTAAAAACAGTGTTCAAAAAAGATGTCTGCAAGATGGTTCGGGGAGCAATGATATTAATGTGGGGAGTTTGGACTGGAACTCTGTACAAGCTACAAGGTAGCACTATTATTGATGGGTGTAACAGTTCCGTGGTTCCTGAAAGTGGAATGGAAAGCCTAGTCGTCTCTGGAGAAAAGACCATGCTATGGCATCAAAGGCTTGGAAATATTGGAGAGAAGGGCCTTTGGATACTGCATAGAAATGGTATGATAGAAGGTATGTCTAATTGCTCTCTGGATTTCAATTTCTGTGAACATTGTGTATATGGGAAGTAGAATTGAGTGAGTTTTCCTTCTGGTGCTAAGAGGTCAAACAAGATATTAGAACTTGTGCACAGTGATGTGTTTGGACCCGTGTCAGTTCCATCACTGGGAAAGTCTATGTACTATGTTTCATTCATAGATGAATTCTTAAGGAATACATGGATATATTTCTTGAGAAAGAAATCTGAAGCTTTTGATAGATTTAAAGAATTTAAGGCTCTGGTGGAAAACCAGACAGAGAAGAAGATAAAGGCGCTGAGGACATATAATGGTGGGGAGTTCTACAAGAAGGAATTTGAGGAGTTCTGTAAGAAGTGTGGCATAGCATGGAATAAGACTACTCCATACACACCTAAAAAAAATGGAGTTTCAAAAAGAATGAACAGAACACTGATGGAAAAGGAAAATATCATGCTCAGTGGTACCGGGTTAGGACAAAGTGCAGGCGAAGCGTTAAGGTATGCTATAGGATAGGCAGTCACCTTCATCAATGTTGGAGGATAAAAATCGACATGAGGTATGGACTGGTAAGAAACCCTTTCTTTCACATATGGGGGTATTTGGATGTGATGCATATGTACATATTCCAAAGGAGAAAAGGACCAAGTTGGATAATAAATATGAAAGGTGCATCATTATTGGGTATAAGGATGGTTTAAAAGGTTACAAGAGTTGGAACCCAAAAACAAGGAAGGTTGTGTACAACCGAGATGTGGTGTCTAGAGAAGTGAAAGATGTTTTTAAACATGAAGTCCTACCGAAGGAACCTGAGAAGATAGAGTTTGAGCTAAAGGAGGATGAATCAGACTCTACAATAGAAGAAGACTTAGAAGATGAAGAGCCACAAACTCCAGCTATTAGAAGATCAGTTTGGGAAAGAAGGAAACCAGAAAGGTATAGTCCATCTGCTTTCTATTCAGGTTTTGCCTTAACTGTAACTGATGATGATCCCAGAACTCTCAGGGAGGTAGTAGATTCAGAGGATGGAAAACTCTGGAAGGAGGCCATGGTTGATGAAATGGCATCCTTGCATAAAAATGAGGCATGGGATCTGGTGGAGTTGCCGGTTGGAAGGAAGCCCATCAGAAGCAAATGGGTGTTTAAGAAGAAGATGAATGTAGAAGGAAAGGTGGAGAAATACAAAGCTCGGTTGGTAGCAAAAGGTTATTCCCAGGTGCTGAGAATTGATTTTGGTGATATTTTTTCTCCTGTTGCCAAAGTTACTTCTATTATATTACTTTATATGTTGTTGTTGCATTTGATTTTGAGGTAGAATAGATGGATGTGAAGACATCATTTCTTCCTGAGGATCTGGAAGAGGAGATCTACATGAAAAACCCTGAAGGCTTTATGGTGAAGGGGAAGAAAGAATTGGTATGCAGGCTAAAGAAGTCTTTGTATGGGTTAAAATAGTCATCAAGGATGTGGTATCAAAAATTTGACACCTATATATGGGGACTTCGCTTCACCAGAAGCAAGGAGGATCACTGTGTTTATTTTAAATTAATTGGCGGCCATGTTATTTATTTCATCTTGTATGTGGATGATATGTTGTTGATTGGAAATTATAAAGAAATTATCCAAGATTTGAAGACCCAACTGTTCTCCAAATTCGACATGAAGGATCTTGGTGCTGTAAACTATATTTTGGGCATGGAAATTAAGAGAGATCGGGCAAAGAGGAAGCTCTGGTTAAACCAGAGGAAGTATGTCGAGACTATATTACAGAGGTTCAATATGCAGGATAGTAAACCGGTGAATGTTCCTATTCCTGTAGGTGTAAAGCTGTCTGCTGAACAGTGTCCCAAGACACAAGAAGAAGAGGAGTATATGTTCCGTGTTCCATATGCAAGTGCAGTGGGTAGCCTGATGTATGCAATGGTCTGTACTAGACCAGACATTGCACATGCAGTGGGAGTATTGAGCAGGTTTATGTCAAACCCGGGGAAGGAGCATTGGACAGCAGTGAAGCGGGTTTTCAGATATTTACGTGGCACTAGTGATTATGGCTTGTGCTACCAGGGAAGACCAAGATTGGAAAGAATGTTGGACATTCGTGGTTTTGTTGATGCAGACTGGGCTGGAGATCTGGACCAAAGAAGATCTACAAGTGGGTATATGTTTAGCCTATTTGGAGGCGCAGTCAGTTGGATGAGTAAAAGACAGTCTGTAGTGGCTCTTTCAACTACAGAGGCAGAATACATAGCAGCCACTCATGCAAGCAAGGAAGCAGTTTGGTTGCAGAGATTGTGTTCAAGTATGGGGTTGATACAACAAGCTATAAGGATAGACTGTGATAGCCAAAGTGCAATTTTCTTGGCTAAGAACCCTGCTTATCATTCAAAGACAAAGCACATTGATGTTCAATATCACTTTGTTAGAGATATGATTGAGGCAAAAAGGGTGTTGCTGGTAAAGGTGGACACTTTGAAGAATGTTGCAGATGCATTGACGAGGTCCGTGAGCACTCAGAAGTTCTCTTGGAGTAGAGAAACAATGGGTGTTGAAGAATTGGGCCAGTGACTAAGCTCTCTTGTGGCCCCCTGCAGAAATAAAACAACAAGTGGGAGAATGTTGGGTATGTGTTATATTATTTCCACGAATAATCACGCGCGGGGGGGTAAGAGGGGGGGGGGGGTCACAGGGGGGGTGGTAGCCCCCCTTGTCAGGGTCCGAAGCAGCGCCCCGACGAAAATTTTTGGTCCTTAATTTCTGGTGGGTGGTCAGTACCCATGGTTTTGTGTATGGTTTTGCACATGGTTTTGGGGTACGATGGTTTTCGGCCCTTGGTATTTTGTAGATCCGGTCAAGGGAACTACAGTTATGTTCCAATCCATGGTTAATGGATTAGGGTTTATGTATGCTTCGGAATGTATATATATGTGTTGTAACACTAAAAGGAATATAATGAAATATCAAGCTGGTCGTCCCGATTTGGGATCCAGTGGAAAATCTCTGTGTTTATCTGTTTTATGTTTTATGCTCTCGCTATTGTTTATTTTCTATTATAAGATTCGTGTGTAGATAATTTCTGTTCAAGGTTAAAACCTACATAATACGACTATTTCAAAAACAACATGAGGGTATACTACAAGTGATACATGATCCCATTCATCAACCCTATGTATTGATTCACAATCATCCCTTTCACCACTACTACATGCCCCACAAAAGTAAGCCAATTTTTGTGTCCATAGTTTGAAAAAATAGTTGTATGACCTATGAATGGAATATGCATGATTTCCTTGTATTGTGTTGCAATGATATGAATGTGAATGCTCTATATTGATCACTTTTTATAAATATATTCACACATGATATGACCCTATTGATTTTTGGTACTCATTTTCTCTGCCTTATATTATTGTAAAGCACCATTGGAAAATGTAGTTTTCATCTCGTATATGAGTATTTCTCATCAAATTCATCTCCTCGCTTCATAGTTCAATTTATATGCATGTTATAGACCCATCATGCTCACCTTTCCCATGCCAAGTCTCAAATTAGTTCCAAATATGGGGCACAATGCATGTTCTCTGCAATATACTTAACCATTGGAATGAACAGACATTTTTTAAATACCCCACACAACCATCTAACAAAATATAATGTCAATCCATTTGTATATTTATATCTTCAAGTGATCATAGAGCATTGGAAAGAAATGTTGCATATAATGTAGGTCACGGTGCTTATTATCACTTATGTAGAAGTTTGTCACCTTCACTGTTATCCTCCTATCATTGGTAATATCTGGCCCCTGCATATATGTGACATGTAGCATCATGCTAACTTGATTTGCATGATACTATTTTCTCTAGATCTCATTTTATGGTTGAAGGGTGTAGTTCTAAGAAAAATGCACAACTGACAATATAGTTCCTAGGGGAAAGCGGTCCTTTCAGATTCTAAATTGTTCATTTTTTCATTATGTTATAGGCATATATTGAAAAATGGCTTTTGTTTTCATTAAAAAAATAAATTTCATGAAATCACATCCTCCTAACCAGTGACATAAAATAAGTTCATAAGAAAAAATACATGCTGAATTTTAAAGTGTAACAAGAAAGAATGCTTCCTTAACTTACTTGGGAAATCACCATTGCAATATTCTCTCTTTCTTTCCTAGTATCTAGTTAATAGGTAACATATTTGAAGCTCTCAATATCTACTATCATCCTTGCAAATTTGTTTTTGTCACTTTTAGGAATGCATAAGCCTAATAATGCAAATCCACTACACCCATAACATGTCTTGGATATAAACAATATTTTCCATAATATTTTTGTCCATTGGGCCTTAGATAGATGATGTTGTGAATAAATTATAGTAATGAATATGGTTATAGTATGAATGAGAAATCTATAGAATGTTAATATGCAAAACATGACAGATCTATACATATGTTTGATAAAAGTAATCAAATTCTACTTGGTATCTACAACAACATGTGGTATGATATGTGTATATTCTAATGTATTAAGGTTTGCATTTCTCAAAAAATATTTGGTATATATTTAATTCCATTTTCTCTTTTTGAATCTCTAATAGAAATCTATTTGTGTCATGTCAAGGAAGTGCATAATGTGGAGTTTTTGGTATATGCAACCTTTTCTAAAATGTAGTACATTTTTTTTATTGGATGAGGGCCTATCGTTATCATGCCAACAATTTTGTACTAGTTCCTTAACAACATCAATTAATTTCATGTTTGAATTAAGAAACCTATCAATGAAGGCACAATAATCTGTTTATCTTGGGTTGCCATTTTTTTTCTTACAAGAGAATAATTTTGAAGAGTTTTTTCTATTTAATTTCAAAATATGTGATGTGTGTGATGTCAAACAATGTTTCCTAGTGGATTTGTTTACAATAGATTTTGATATTACATGACGAGCCATGTTATGATGTTTTGAAAAAGTATTCTTTCCAAGTGTATTCAAAGCATCTTGAAGGTTTCTAACAATGTGATTACTAATGACTGGACTTCTAAATATATTTATGCCTTAAATTCTTATAACAACAACTAAACAATGTGATTTTAATCATGAAAAAAATAATTAACATTTAGTTGCATCACTTTTTGATTCAGAAAAATCTTAAATTTTTTTATTGCACTTCCAATAAATATTTTTCATATGTAGTTTAACTTTAGGACCTTATAGAGAAATTTCATCTATATGAATACATCTAGGAGTCATTTTTCATGCACCCCAGAACATGGGTAAGGAAAGTGGACACAAAGTGTCAATCTCTTGTCCAATAGGGTGTAGTACTTCATGCACGTGATGGTAGAGAATGGGAGTGCATTGGAAAATTGTTTGGTTTGTATTTTGAACATGTAATTATTCAAATTCAACGTGGACATTAGGATCATATTCACCAAATGATTTAAAATCATTCAATATTTTAATTTTCACCTCTGGATACTTAGCATATCCACTAGACAAATACCATTCACTTGTGGCAACAAAATAGAGTCCACCATATCATTCATTGTGAAAGGATTTTAGATAGGGATGGGTGGATGCCTATGTTTATTCATACACTTTCCTATATTTTCTCTTAGATCTTTGACATTTTCAAGGGGAAACAACTTCCTTCTAGATTATTTTGATTTTTTGTGTAAGCTTTCCATATCTAAAAGTTCTAAAAGAGAAAGACTACATAAAAAAAGGTTAAGAAAATCATTTAAAGAAACAAAAACACCACTAGCAACAAAATATTTTTCACAATATTGGTGGATGTGAGAGATGAAGATACGAGGAAAAATGTTGGAAAAAATTTGTCCTTTTTTCTTATATAGGAAAGAATGCACATGCATTAATAATGTGCACACTTCCTACTCTAATGTATAGTCTCATGCAAGAATAAAGAAACAAAATGATGGAAAAATAAAAGTGTAGGAACATGCATTTATTAATAATGCATCCACATTCCTACTATACTCTCATGGGATAAGGAAGAGAAAAATGTAAGGAAGAAATCATGAGAGAGAGAGAGAGAGACATGGACTTAGAGGGATTCTAAATGGATAACGAAATGTGGTAGGAGAGACTGGGTGACGGGGAAAGGAAATCAGGGAGGAGAAATTAGGGAAAGTAAGAGAGAGATAAAAGGAATGATGGGGAGAGGGGGAGAGATATAAAGATATATGGAAAAAATTTTAGAGAGAGGGGGGCACATAATGTGATATATATATATATATATATATATATATATATATATATATATATATATAGAGAGAGAGAGAGAGAGAGAGAGAGAGAGAGAGAGAGAGAGAGGCTAAGGGAAAAATATATAAAAAGAGGTATAAAAAATGGAAATATATGGTAGACAGAGGGATTACGTGTGTGTTTTAGAGATAGAGGGATGCTGAGGAGGTGGAGAGTTGGGGTAAAAGAGAGGGATGTAGGAGGGAGACACACAATGGGGGGAGGGAGAGGGAGGGAAAGGGGGAGAAGTGGCTAAGAGAGAGAGATGGATATAGGAGTGAGTGATATAGTGGGAGAGAGAGAAATGGATGTATGATGGAGACATATAAGGTAGAGAGAGAGAGAGAGAGAGAGAGAGAGAGAGAGAGAGATGGATGTATGATGGAGACATATAAGGTAGAGAGAGAGAGAGAGAGAGAGAGAGAGAGAGAATTCAGGGAGAAATAGAGTAAGATATAGACAGGAGAGGCTTAGGGAAGCAGAGAGATAGGGGAGGAGGGAGGAAGAGTGAAGAGGTAGAGGAGGTTAGGAGGGAGGAAGGAAGAGAGAAGAGGAAAACAGGGTTATGAGGGAGGAAGGAAGAGAGATGAGGTAGAGGGGGTGAGGAGAGAGGGAGGGAGAGTGATGAGGTAGAGGGGGTTAGGAGGGAGGGTTAGAAAGGGATAAATAAGGAAAATGAGTGTGGGGTTAGAGAGATAGTGAGAGAGAAAGGAATTTAGGGAGAGGTGAGTGTAGAGAGAGAGGGATGTAGGAGGGAAACAAACAAGGGGGGAGAGGAATATATGAAGGAGACATACAAGAGAGAGAGAGAGAGAGAGAGAGAGAGAGAGAGAGAGTAGGGGAGATGTGGGGGAGGGGCGAGAGAGGGATATAAGAGAAATACATATATAGGGGGAGAGAGAGATAGTAGGGAGACATGTAAGGGCAGAGAGAGATGGGGGAAGAAAGAGAGGGTTGAGAGAAAGATGGTGGAAGAGGGAAATAGAGAGAGGGAGATGTAAGAGACAAACCTGGGGATATGGAGAGAGAGAGCAAGTGGTGGTAGTTATGGGGAGAGAGATGAGGAAATAGGGAAAGGGGGAGTGAGATAGAAAGAGGGAGACATGGGGGGAGAGAGAAAGTAATGGATAGGAAAATGGGAAGATATAGGAGGGAAATATGGGGAGAACAAGAGAGAGTGTGATAAGGAAAGAGAGGTAGAGGGAGTGTGTGAGTTAAGGAGAGAAAGGGGGGCTTAGATAAGGGGAGAGAAAGGGATATGGGGTAGAGACACGCGAACATAGAGAGAAAGGGATAGGGAAAGAGAAAAGGAAGAAGATGGGGCATGGGATGGAAGGAGAGAGAGGGGTAGCAAATAAAGGAGAGAGATATAGAGAGGTATAGACGGGGGGGGATGTGTGAGAGAGTGAAATATATAGATATAAGAGGGAGACATAAAGGGGGCATAGAGAGAGAGAGAGAGATGAAGAAATAGAAAAATGGGGAGATAGTTAGAAAGCGGGAGACATGGTGGGGAGAGAAAGGATGGGATAGAGAAAGGGGGAGAGAGAGGAGGGAAACACAAAAACACACACACACACACACACATAGGGGGGTTCTTAGGGAGAGAGAAACTTGGGGTTAGATAAGGGGAAAGAGAGGGATAAAGAGGGGGTGATTAGTGAAGGAGAGAGAGAGGAATAGAAGAGGAAAACTTAAGGATAGAGAGTTAAAGGGATAGGGATAGAGATAAAATAATGAATAGGGGGGATGGGAGGGAGGGAGAGTGAGAGGGGGGAGGAGGGAGAAACAACGATAGAGGGGGAAAGGGGTGGGTGAGAGAGAGAGAGAGAGAGAGTGATTCAAAGAGAGAATGGAGAAAGAGACCAATTGGGAAAGGATGAGAGAGAGGGAGATATTGAAAGTGATAGAGAGAGGGATAGTATATGGAGACATAGAGATAGAGATTAAAGGGGGGAGAGAGAGAGAGAGAGAGAGAGAGAGGAGCAAGAAAAAAGGAAAGAAAGGAGATAGAAAGCAGTAGAGAAAGGGGGATTAGGGGGGAAGATATATAGTTGTAGGAAGAAGTGACATAGAGAGAAATTGAGAGAGAGATAAAGAGGGAGAGAGAGAAAGGCACACATGAGAGAGGGAAAAGAGGGAGAAAGACATGGGGGCCAAGGAGATTTGGAAAATTTGGGAAGAGATGGAAAAAAGAGTACATTGCATGCTATAGGATGCATGCAGTTGATAAAGTGTGTGCATATTAGTAATGCTCGCTAATTATTAAATTCAAAAATTACTGGGCCAAAACACCTTTTTCAATTACATGGTGTATGAAGTGGCTAATTTGGCTTTATGTTTGGATCACCAAAGCTCTAGTTTTGGTATGCGAAAACCAAAGTAAAATCTATTTTTACAACTCCCTTATTTCCACCCATGATTTTATATATTCCCTAAGTGCTCATAGCTAATGAAACTAAAAATATTTTGTTAGGTCCCCATATTACTAGTTTAGTCCCTAATTGTTATTAGTGTAGCCCCCTTATTGTTATTGTTGTACCCCTGTAACCCCAATATTGTTATTATTGTGTCCTTACATTATTATTGTTAGGTTGGCTATGATTATATTGTGGCCACATGGACTCCTATATATAAAAGGAAGTTTTAGTCATTTGTATCATCCAAGTATTTTTCATTTATGTAATGTATTGGATGTTTCCCCCTCGAAGAGGCTGATTTCAAAGGTGTTGATCTCTCTTTTCTTCTATTTTTGGAACTGGTTTCATAACATTTGGTATCAGAGCTTTGGATTCTAGGGTTTCTCTACTCCAAATAGGTCATCGTGGCATTTTCTCTATAATTTTTTTTCAACGAAGGTTCATAAGCTGAAATTTTACAGAGCAAAGCCAAAATCCCGAGGAAAGTCATGGAAAAATTTCAGATCTTGGTTCACAATATTTTCGGAGATATGATCTGTGCAAGTTAGGGATTTTTGTAGGCTCTTGAATTTAACCTAAACATGTCATTGTGGCATTTTCCCTATAACTTTTTTTCTATGAGGGTTCAGAAGCTGAAATTTTTACAGAACAAAGCTGCAATCCTAAGGAATAGCGTGGAAAAATTTCAGAGCTTTATTCGCAAATTTTTTGGAGATAGGGTCTGTGGAATTTAGGGATTTTTCAGGCTCCTGAATTTCATCTCAAAGAGGTGACTATGGGAAAATCATCATAACTCTCTCTCTGAGCATTGGATTGGAATTTTGTAAAAAGTGGTAGCAAGTACATAGACTTTAGTTTCCTCTGTATCAATTTCAGTGCTAAACGAGGAAACAATGACATGTGGCATGCCGTAAACGGTTGCTCTACTGAACCAGTCCATAATTAGGTCATTGTGGGAGATTGGGCATAACTTTGTCTTGAAGAATCCAAATCAGATAAGAACTGTGGAAATTTAAAGAAGCTTCAGAGGGCTACTACAGGGCTGAATTTCAAATATTTAAGATCCGAAATAACAGAGATAATTCAATTTGAATATCAAGATCCTCAAAATCAATAAGAAGGTGTGTATTTTTTTTGAATTGCATAACTTTTGTTTGAAAAATCAGTTTGAATTGATTCCAAGGGAATATTGCGGAATAGATATCAGTATTTGGTTATAAAATGCCTCCTAAAAAGAATTCAACACCCATTAAGTCTTTATAAGGCTCTACTATGACTCATGAAGACGAATAATTGCAACATGAAATATCAAAATTACAAGAGCAAGTGCACCAAATTTCACTCTCGCAAAGAGAAACAAAAAATGAAATGGAAGTTTTGAAGAAAGGCGTGGAAGCTAAGATGGATGGCATGGAAGCTGGCATGGAAGCTAAGATGGATGGTATCAAGACAACATTGAAAACATGAAAGACAACATGGAAAACGTGAAGAATGATGTAAATGCACACATGGAAGGTTTGACAAAGTTGATACAAGAAATGTTTCCTAATGCCGAAAATATAGTAGAGGAAATTAATGATGAGAAAAAAAAATGTTAAACATGATTTCATAAACTCTAACATTGGATGGAAGAACCACCATATTCCAAAGATGGATATGAGGAAGTTTGATGGCAAGGATCCCGTAACATGGATACTGCAGATGGAGCAATATTTTGATCTCAATAACGTGAAAAACACAAAAAAGGTATGCATTGCAACTTTACATTTAGAACAAAATACATTTGTATGGTATAGATGGCTTTGCTCCCGTAAAAAAATTGTCACTTTTTCAATTTTTACGGAGGAAATGATAACACATTATGAGGATACAAAAGGCAACACCTTCTTTAGCCAATTTAGAATTCTCAAACAAAAGGGTTCAGTGGTGGAGCACATTGAGGACTTCCAAAAATTGAATATAAGGGTAACTAATATTCCCAGGATTAATGTCTTCATAGGGACTTTAAAGGATAACATCCAACATGAAGTTCGCGTTTGGGAACCTGATTCATTTAAAAATGCATTTAGGTTGGAAAGAAAAATTGAATGTAAAATTATGGTGACAAGGAAGCCTACCACTCACATACATAAAGATGGAAGTTTTGCTACTCTTAGACTTCCACAACCTACAAGGTTGACACCACAACAATTGGAAGAAAAAAGAGAAAAAGGGCTTTGCTAAAGTTGTGATGTAAAATACACTAAAGGTCATAAGTGTGCTGAGAAGAAATTATTTTACATAGATTGTGAAGAGGAAGAAGAAAATGAACAATAATCTTCAAAAGAAGAGGATATACACCAAAAACCAACCCTAGAAGAGGAAGAAATGAGTCCGACCATATCATGTAATACATTGGCAGGAATTACCACTCCCCAAACTTTTAAGATAGAAGGACATATCAAGAAGAAAAAGGTAATAGTGTTGATTGATTCGGGTAGTACCCATAATTTTATTCATTGTAAGGTAGCACAGGAATTGAATTGTTTCCTATACCCAGCACCAGCATGTCAAGTGATGGTTGAAAATGGAGGAACTATAAATTGCTCTAGAAAATGACATAATATCAACCTAACAATGGGGGAATATGTATTGAATAGTCCAATTCTTTGCATTCCTATGGGAGGTACTGATGTTGTACTACGAGTACAATGGTTACAATATTTGGGGATGGTAGCTTTTAATTTTCAAGAATTTTTCTTGAAATTTTTTTCAAAAGGATAGGAAGTCGAATTATGGGGTATCGAAAGGAAGCCGAGAAAGATAATAAGCTCTAATGTCATGACAAATCTTTTGAAGAAAGAACAACGAGGCGTAATTGCACAATTATGCTCACTCAAAGTTCCAACATCAAAATCGTGTATTTCTGCAGATCTCCAAAAAGTCTTGGACAATCATTCCAAGGTGTTTGAAACTCCTAAAGGTCTCACACCTATTCGTGATCATGATCATGCTATTAATTTGATTCCAAGAAGTGTTCCTCCAAACCTTGGGCCCTATAGATATATTTATGTTCAAAAGAGCGACATTGAACGTATGATTGCAGAAATGCTAAAGGCTGGTATAATTCAACCTAGTCCAAGTTCTTCAACAACTCCAGTAATAATTTACAAAGAAGGAACAGACTTCTCGGCACATGTATCTGAATTGCAGGAGCTCCAATAAGCTCAACACATTAATAAATTATTCTTTATGATTTGCTGAATTATTGACTCGCCCATGGTGGTATGCACAAGGACGGATCCTTCATTCAGGATATCATCAAATTAGAATGAAGACTGAAGATATTCCGAAAAAAACATTTCGAACTCATGAGGGTCATTATGAATTTTTGGTCATGAATTTTGGCCTTACCAATGCACCTTCTACATTTCAAGGGTTGATGAATTCCATTTTCAAACCCTTCCTTAGAAATTTTGTGCTAGTATTTTTTGTTGATATACTAATCTACAACAGGTTTTGGAAGGATCATGTTCAACATGTTGTGGAGTGCTAAATGTACAGAAAATGATATATGCAAAACATCATCATTTCTTTGGAGTACAAGAGGTGGAATATCAGGTCATATTGTATCTGAGGTAATGAGTAGAGCCTAACAAAATTAAATCCATTAAGGAATGGAAAGTCCCCACAACCATAAAGCACTTGTGAGGATTTCTCGGGTTAACAGGGTATTATCGCAAGTTTGTTAAGAATTATGGGAGAATAGCAGCACCTCTAACAACATTATTGAAGAAAGATGTATTTTCATGGACTCCTGAAGCAACTAAGGCCTTTGAACGTCTTAAAGAGGCAATGTGCCTAGCACCGGTCTTAGCTACACCAGACTTCACAAAAACCTTTATTGTGGAATGTGATGCTTCAGGAAATGGAATTGGTGCAGTTTTAATGCAGGAAGGAAGACCCATTGCTTTTGAAAGTCGTCCAATCAAAGGAAAGTATTTACAGAAACCTATTTATGAGAAGAAAATGTTAGCAATACTGCATGCACTAAAGAAATGGCGAACTTACCTAATGGGAAGACACTTCAAGGTAAAAAATGATCATGATAGTCTTAAACACTTTTTTGAACAAAGACTATCTTCAGAAGAGCAGTAAAAATGGGTCACAAAGATGTTGGGTTATGACTTTGAAATAATCTACAAAAAAGGAAAGCTTAATGTTGTTGCAGATGCACTCTCAAGAAAGAATGAAGAGGTGGAAGCATTGCTTTGTGCCATTTCTATTATCCAACCAGATAGGATAACCGAAGCAAGAGATGAATGGAAGAAGGACAAAGATGTATGGACACTCATTCAAAAGTTGCAGCAAGATCCTAGTACATCTGATACATTTAGTTGGAAAAATGATTCCTTACGGTACAAATATCGCTTATATCTTTGTAAGAATTCCCAACTAAAACAAAAGATTCTTTTGGAATTGCACACTTCTCCTTTAGGAGGACACTCAGGATTTTTAAAACTTACCACAGGGTGAAGAAAGAATTTTTTTGGGATGGCCTTAAATCTGATATTCAAAAGTTTGTGGCGGAATGTTTGGTTTGCCAGCAGAATAAAGTTGAGACAATTAAGACCCCGGGTCTTCTATAACCTTTATCCATTCCAAGTCAACGTTGGGAGGAGATTTCAATGGATTTTATCACAGGTTTACCTAAGTCCGAAGGAAAGAGTGTCATCATGGTGGTAGTTGATAGACTTACCAAGTATGCACACTTTTGTGCATTATCTCATCCATTTAAAGCAAGTACAGTTGTTACTACATTTATGGACAGAATTCAAAAGCTACATGGAAGCCCAAGGGTTATTGTGAGCGACAGAGATCCCATTTTTACTGGAAATTTTTGGACGGGGTTATTTTCTTGTTTGGGTACTCAATTAGCTCATAGCTCATCTTATCATCCTCAATCTGATGGTCAAACTGAGATAGTAAATAAATGTTTGGAAGGATATCTTCGTTGTTTTGTATCTGATAAACAAACACAATGGGTCAAGTGGTTACCTCTTGTTGAATGGTGGCATAACACTTCCTTCCATACTGCAGCAAAAATGACCCCATTTATGGCACTTTATGGATATCATCCATCGTCCATCACATCATCTTTAAGAGAAAATTATAAGGTTCAAGCAGCGGAAGATCACATCGAGCATTAACAAGGAGTTCTCCAACTCTTAATGGATAACCTAAATTTGGCACAAAATCAAATTAAACAATAGGCAGATAAACATCATAGTGAGAGAAGTTTTGATGTAGGAGACTGGGTATTTTTACGGCTACAACCATACAAACAAATGTCCCTCAAGCAAATTAAGAAGGATAATAAATTATTGCCAAAGTACTATGGTCCTTACAAGGTTTTGCAAAAGATTGGTACTATGGCATACAAATTGGAGCTTCCTACTTCTTCGCGAGTGCATCTATTTTTCCATGTTTCATGCTTAAAGAAGTTTATAGGTGAAAATATTCCAGTTCAAACAATATTGCCAGAACTTGATGAGGAAGGAAAAATCATATTGGAACTTGAAGCGGTCACGGAAACAAGAACTCGACAACTATGAAATTTATCAATTTCAGAGTATCTCATCAAGTGGAAGAACTTTCCCACTGAATATTCTACATGGCAGGATGAGAATTTTATACAAAATCATCCAGAGCTACTCAAGCATTGAGGAAAACACTTTTTTTAAGGAAAGGGGCATGTTAGTTCCCTATATTACTAGTTTAGTCCCTTATTGTGATTAGTGTAGCCCCCTTATTGTTATTGTTGTACCCCTGTAACCCAAATATTATTATTATTGTGCCCTTACATTATTATTTTTAGGTCGGCTAGGATTATATTGTGGCTCCATGGACTCCTATATATAGAAGGATGTTTTTGTCATTTGTATCATCCAATAATTGTTCATTTATGTAATGTATTGGAGGTTTCCCCCTCAAATAGGCTAATTTATAAGGTGTTAATCTCTCTTTTCTTCTATTTTGGAGCTAGTTTCATAACACATTTATAGAGAAATGTGTGAGGATTCTAAAAATATATTTATTTCATAAATTAATTATTATACTTTATTTAGTTTTTGGACATATATCAAATTATAAAAAACACATGTATTTTAACTTTTCTACAATTTTTGAGTGGTTGACTTATTTTGAAATCATAAAAGAAAGAGTTGGTTGACTTATTTTGAAGTCATAAAATAAATAACTTGTCTATATATATATATATATATATATATATATATATATATATATATATATATATATATATATATATATATATATATGTTAATACCTTCATAGCTCCATCTCACCATCCAACTCCTCATTTTAAGGCTTCATTATTTTTCTTATTTAAGAAAAATATAAAATCAACATTAAAATTTATAGAAATATAATGATCCACAAGATCTATCTATGATCTATAATTATATAAATTTGTTTCAGAAAGTTACATCATTTGCATAAACTTGGGTGTAACATACAACCAAGGGTTTTCTCAATTGGTAGATATCTGGTAGTTAAAAGCACCTTGCTAATAGGGGCCCTTTGAATTTCTTTTGCTATTAGGTGGTCATGAGTCAATTATCCTTAACCCTCTTGGGTTTAGAAGCAATCCCTTCAGGTGGATATGTATAAATAGCTTAGTGACCATGGATCTCATGTGTCCATGAACCACACATAAGAAAAACAAGCTTATTTTGAAGTCATAAAAATAAATAACTTGTCTAGTTTAAAAAGAAAAAATAATGAATATGTTAAGACCTTCATAGCTCCATCTCACAATCCACATCCTCATTTTAAGGCTTCATTGTGTTTCTTATTTAAGAACAATATAATTTTCAACATTAAAATTTATAGAAATATAATGATCCACAAGATCCATCTATGATCTATAATTATACAAATTTGTTTCAGAAAGTTACATCATTTGCATAAATCTGGGTGTAACATACAACTAAGGGTTTTCTCAATTGGTAGAGATATGGTAGTTAAAAGCACCTTGCTAATAGGGGGCCCTTGACTTTATTTTTCTATTGGGTGGTCATGGATAAATTATCCTCAACCCTCTTGGGTTTGGAAGCAATCTCTTTGGGTGGATATGTCTGAATAGCTTAGTGACCATGGATCTCATGTGTCCATGAACCACACATAAGAAAAACAAACTTGAGCCTAATAGGAAGATATACATTATGTTCTAGAGGAAAAAATAACATATCAATCTTAGAGAAATAATTTCTTTTTAAAATTATATTAGTTTTCCATAAATACAAATTATATACTTAGAAAGGTAGTTGGATGTTTATGTTTCATATCAATCTTAGATATATATATATATATATATAATTATATTAGTTTTACATAAATAAAAATTATATATTTAGAAAGATAGTTCGATGTTTATGTTTGAGTTGTGTAAGTACTTTCAACAATTCTTTATAGTAATTAGATTTGTTGTTTTCTAGATTTCCATTTAAACTTTACTAATATTATAGAATTATTTATATTTTAAAAAAATTGTATAAAATTAATTTAATGATAATAAAAAATATGAAAAAAAAAATACTAATAATTTAATAAAGTTACAATCAAACTAAACCTCAAATTAGTATACGGTATCCCAGACCTAGTTATTTGATATACAAGTAGTTATTTGTGAGACAAAGAAACTTTTTATTTTATTTTTTGTAAGTTTTGGAGATCCTTTCTATTTTCTACTAATCAAAAAGAGAAAAGCATGTTACATATAATGAGGTTGGATGGCCTCAACCTGCCCGTAGGAAACCAGGTTCGTTGGCCAACTTAAATAGTTATAGGTCAACCAATAGATAAAAATTTTAAATCGTATACTGTCAGATATGTCCATTTTACTGTCTCTTACATACAATAACTTTAGAAAGTAAATACTACCAGAAATATGCATGGCCAAAAACCAAGAAGAGAGGAACTCAATCATCCGAAGACTCAATTAGTGTTGGGTCCCTAACACTAGAACTGGGCATATCCACTTGATTCACGCTTTGCAATTGTCGATATATGCGTCCCAAACGAACATTGTTATGGTGCTACACAAGGCAGATTTCTTGAATGTCTCCCCTTATCTCAGTTAAAATGGAGACAACTTTTGGGTCTCCTCCAATTTCTTGAATGTTGATAATTGCCTTAGCCAGTACAAATTTTAGTGTCCAATATGTATGAATAGACTGCTGGAATAATGATAGTTTGCTCCTCGTGTTTCCAGGGTCCTTTAGAAATTCCATTGCTTCCTCTTGTATTTCCCCTTCCTCCTTGGTGTTGCAGTCTCGCTCCCAACCTGACATAAGTGCTCTAACTTGCAGTGTAATACCTGTGGAATAGGCATAAAAAAGGTTTTCCATTACCAATTTACCTGAATTCCTTCCTCTCTTACTAGGGCCCACTTTAAGCTTACTTTGTTTCTGTTTTCCTTTTTCCTTGGCCTCCTTTTTTGTTGCATGGCCTTTAACCATACTGCCTTGTAGTATAGACCATTGGATTGACTGAAAATGTTAGGGTAAGTTCATGACCAGTGCTAAAGAAACACCTGTATAGGAATTATAGATACCTGTATATTGCAACAAAATTACAATAATTATTTTAGTAAAACAACAGTGAAAGAGATCCGGACTGTCAAGATTAACATCCTCGTAATTAGCAGGCCAAATACATGTCCTCATTCCTTGTTCTCATCGTCCAACGATTTATAAGGGTGGCAATATGAAGTTTCTTTTCCTGGCACAACATAAAATGCATGGCGAGAATTTTTCCATTCTCCTGCTGCATATTAACAGGTCGAGGCTAGAGACTCCCATGATGAGAAGTGAAATCCCTCAACACCCAAGGATAAAAGACCTAGTGACTATAAAAATCCCAATGACGCAACTAGAACTTCCGCAAAGTAGGAGAGAGACCCCTTGAAACATGAATGAACCCCTTAGAAACAGGAATGAGCCCCCTTGTAATAGGTATAGGAATAAACCTCCTTGAAACAAGATTTTTACCACTAGAAACATAAATGAAAATTGAAAACCCTGGCGGAAAAACAACAAGGCACCCTACATGACCCCGAAAAGAAGGATAAAAATCACAATAGACTGAGTTGGTTCCACCCTTATTACAAAAATACTGAGTGGGTGAAAATATAGATAAAGAATTAAATCGAGTGTTGCTGATAGAATGGTCATTCAAAGCCATGCAGTAAATTTCATAAGGTTGGCTAACAGAACTGTTGGGTTGTGTACAGAGTGGAAGGTCAATTGCATGGTACATGGGGAAAAGAAATCAAGACAAGCAGAGTCCATATGGGAACAAGCCATACAAAAAGCAAGATATGAAGACTTGGAAAACCAATATAGCCCATACCCTTTAACTACTATTAGTAGACATCCCGCCAGGACTTGTAAGCCCATAATTCCCATGCACCGAATACCATAAACCGGAACTAGAAAATTATCATTATAAACTCAATCCTACAGACTACCATTTCGGAACCCATACGATAGGTAAAACCCCCCGAATATAAATGAGTTTTGAAACACAGGAAAAGTAACCAAAATGAAGACCTTAGAACCATCTATAGTTGCAGGAATAAGCATGGTGAATAGATTGAGAACATACCAGGTGAGGGGATGCGAACTCGATGTTCTGACCTGCTCCCATGCGGCAGCTCTGTCTGCTCTACCCTCCACCGTAAACTTTCGGAATGACTTACCACCTTTCCCCTCACCATCCTTCATAACTCCCTTAACACGTCAGCGTTGTTCCCCATACAACTCTGACATCATTTGTTGGCAACCACCGTCATTCCCTTCAGTCATTATATTATGCAGGCGATAGTACCTACCCTTTTGTCTGCGTGCCCTCATCAAGTAGCCGTGTGGTACGCACGGTCTCATGCCACCTCTCCTCTCCAATCTCCCACTTAGCCATCTGTACATCTATTTAAACCCAATGTCTGGATCTAATCTCTCACCTAGTCCTAATAGACAATGTTCTTTTGCATGTGATTATTACCGAAGAAAATTCTAAAAAATATATCTATTTATATGTAAAACAACAAAAATTTACAAAAATATTTATAATTTGAGAAAAATATAAATATAAATAGGTTGAATATTTTTTAAAGTCAAATCAAAACATCCAAAATTATTGCATTAAATAAACAACGGAGTTGGAGAACAACAAAGAAAATGTGAAAACTAAGGAAGAATATTCTCGCAATTATAGTAATTAACGTGGTGGGTGTAATTGGGAAGAAAAAACAAAGTGTCACGGAAATGTGAAGTTTGTGGGAGTGGAAACAGAAAGACTTAACTTAAATGTTTGACATGTATATTCTTCCATTTATTTACGAAATTGTGACATTTAGGAACAGGGACACACGATCTGGAAATTAAATACGACATAATTAACTAGCTTTTTCCAATGTGGCAGGAGGGAAATATAATGTACGCCTATCCATGGATGCCAATATTAAGAAAAAAATTCAGGGGCCTCATCATCTTGTTGTCTTCATGGCCCATAATCTTCAAATTTGAAATCCAACAGAATTAACATATAAGCGATATATATATATATATATATATATATATATATATATATATATATATATATATATATATATATATATATATATATATATATATATATATATATATATATATAGATATCTGTGTGTGTGTGTGTGTGTGTGTGTGTGCATATTTAGGAATCAGAATTGTAATACTGTACAACATTCAATATAGAATATGTTTGTTTGAGTAAAAGAGGCCACTTAGATGGCAGTGATATGCGTAACCTGGTTCAGCACTGGCATTAAAGGGACAAGGTTGATGACCTTCCAAGAGAGAGAAGGTAAGGAAATTGGTGGTCATATATCCAGGCTGCATCTTGAACATTTTCTTCCACGTTCTCTCATTAGCAAGAGTTGCAATCACTTTACCCTTAGCATGCTTCTCTATATTGCATGCCACAACATTGTCTTCTTGTGCATGCAACTCTCAAACTCGTCCACTTTTACCAGTTTTGTTTGATTGAGGGTGTAAAACAAGTCGAGATGAATATGGAAAGGATGGGTGTTATGATTCGGATTGATGATATGCCATAACTCGCTCTTCCCCTACCTCGGCGTCTCAATAACCAGTGCCAGAAATGTTAAGCCATTGACGAGAAAATGGGTCAAAACACCCGCTGGGCTGTGGTATCTATACAATGTAATGTAACAACTTCGGGCGATGTCGTTCTTGTTGGGTAGAGGGTATTGAACCAATGTCTTTGGGATCAGGGTGTCGGGTCCCTTAATTTTCTCAATCACAAATTTCATAACTTTGTTGTTCAGATCATCTACAGAGGTTCCGAAGGGGTATGGATAGTGGGTGTTATTAGTGAGAATGGCCTCATCTGTAGAAGACTTGGTGAAGTCGATGATGATGTCTGCGATCTCAGAGGGGCCCAACAACAATATCTTAACGTTCACGGGCCTGGGTAAGTAGAAGAGTCAGAGCCTATTTGAGTCATATAAAGTCCATTACTCAGCGCAAACCTGTAAAGCTTGGAGTTGCCGGCAACTACAATTCTAAAGGGATATTTCCTTCTCTTCACCTTCAAGTAAGGCTACGCATTTTAGTTTACTAGCACAATCACATTTACCAATGTAGTTGATATAGGTGGATAGCCTTATATGAAATATATTTATAACTACATTTACTAATGTGTTTGATATATGCCAATAAGTCTATCTAACCACCCACCACATATATTTTACCAAAATAATCATTATATGTTTATGAATATAATTACCAATATATCTTATATATCTACTTGTAATATATTAATAATATAAACTATATTGATACTATATATGTTAAACTAATACAATATTTATATATATTAAAATATACAATATTTTATTATTTGATGATAAAATATATAATAATAAAATATTATTAAGTTTTTTCAATACATTAATAGTTATAACTCAAACTATACTAAAATTAAAATATAACATAATATTAGTATTTTATTACTATTTATAATAAGTATATATCTCTTACATATATACGAAGGGATTATTAGTATTATACTCCAATAGAACTAATAACCCCAATGGTCTAATATTATAAACCCAAGGAATTGGTGAACCCAATGGGAAAATTTTAAAAAGCTAAGAGATCAAGAAGTCCAAGGAATCCATATTAAAACGTGAAGGCTTAGGAATTAATATTTTAAATACAAATGAATGATAAACTCACATGATTATTAATATTATAAACTGAAGAGAACAATCAACTTTAGGGATTGTTAATATTATAAACCCAATGAATTAAACATATAAAAGATTAATAAACTCGATGGATTGATATTAAAAACCCAAGGAAATAATAAACCCAAGGGATCAATAATTCCAAGGGATTAATATTAAAATGACAAGAAATTAATAAACCCTACGAATTAATATTTTAAACTAAAAAACCTAGGATATTAATACCATAATAATCAATATTTTAAACTTAAAAGATTAATAACACGAGGGATTATTAATATTATAAAACAAAAGAATGAATAAACGCAAGGGTTTAATATTATAAACCAAAGGAATTGATGAACACAAGAGATAAATATTAAAAACATACAGGACTAATAAGGCCAAGGGATCAATATTAAAAACACAAAAGATTACCAAACCCTAAGAATAAAGGTTTTAAACTAAAAAAACTAAGAAATTAATAAACCCTAATAATTAATATTTTAATTTAAATAGATTAATAAACCCAAGACATTATTAATATTATAAAAAAAAGAAGTAATAAACCCAAAGGTTTAATACTATAAACCAAATTAATTGGTGAACCTAAGGGATAAATATTAATATTATAAACCAAGAAATTAATCAACCCTAATAGTTAAGACTTTAAACTCAAGAGATTAGTAAACACTAAGAATTAATATTTTAAACTCAAGAGATTGATAAACCTAAGGGATTATTAACATTATAAAAAAAAAGAACTAATAAAGCCCACGGTTTGATATTACAAACCAAAGGAATTCGTGAATCCAAGGGATAAATATTAAAGACATAAGTGATCAATAATGCCAAGGGATCAATATTAAAAACACAAGAGATTAAAAAACCCTAAGAATTAATATTTTTAACTAAAAAACCTAAGAAATTAATAAACCCTAAGAATTAATATTTTTAACTCAAGAGATTCTAAGACCCAAGTGTGGTTTAATATTATAAATGAAAATAACTAATAAACCAAAAAGTTTTATGCCATAAACCCAAGGAATTGGTGAAACCAATGGGTAAATATTAAAAACCTAAAGGATAAATAACACGAAGGGATCAATATGAAAAACATAAGCGATTAATAAAGCTTGCAAATTAATATCTTAAACAAAAAGGTTTGATAAACTCACATGATTATTACTATTATAAACTCAAGGGAATGATATTAAACCTAAGAGATTAATATTATAAACCTCAAGTATGTAAAAACCTTTAGATAAATAAGTTATAAACCTTAAAATAAACATGGTTGAGCATGTTTGACTTAAACATTGAGATCATTGTTGTCATAATGCGACGTTGATGAAGAATGACCATGGTTTGCCATGGTTGATTTTCATATTGAGATAATCTTTGTCACAATGTGACATTTGACCATGGAAGACCTTGATTGAATATGACTAACTACGATTAACAATGGTAGCCCATGGTTGATTTTCATATAGAGACAGTGTTTTTCATAATGTGACATTGGACCATGCATTAATATTAAAGTGTATGAGTAATATTTAACGCCTAATATTACCAACCCAAAGAATTATGAAACTCAAGGGATTAATAAACCCTAATAATTAATATCTTAAACTCAAAGCCTAAGAAATGAATAAACCCTAATAATTAATAATTTAAACTCAAGAGATCAATAAACCGAAGGGATTATTAATATTATAAACCAAATGAAGTAATAAACCCAAGGGTTTAATATTATAAACCAAAGGAATTGGTGAACCCAAGGGATAAATATTAATATTATAAACCAATAAATCAATGAAGCATAAGAATTAATGCTTTAAACTCAAGAGATTAATAAACACAAAGACTTAATATTTTAAACTTAAGAGATTAATAAACCCAAGGGGTTATTAATATTATAAACCAAAATAATAAACCCAAGGATTTAATATTACAAACCAAAGGAATTGTTCGACCGAAGGGACATATATTAAATACCTAAGGGATCAATAAGGCCAAGGGATCAATATTAAAAACACAGGAGATCAATAAACAATAAGAATCAATATTATGAACCGAAATATTATAATCCACAATGTTATAAATTGTAAACATTAAACACAATATTATAAACCCTAATATTAAAACCAAATATTATAATCCAAGTTTTAACCCATAATTATAAATGCTATATTAGAATCTATATTATAACCCAACATATTATGCCATAATGTAAATCATAATATTAAACTCAAAAGATTAATAGAACCAAGGGATTATTAATATTATAAACCAAAAGAACTAATAAACACAAGGGTTCAATATTATAAACCAAAGGAATCGATGAACCGAGGGGACAAATATTAAAAATCTACATGACCAATAAGGCTGATGGATCAATATTGAAAACAAAAAAAGATTATTAAATCCTAAGAATAAAAATTTTAAAGTAAAAAACCTAAGAAATTAGTAAACCCCAATAATTAATATTTTAAACAAAAATATTAATTATATTATATGAAGGGATTATTAATATATACTCCAATAGAACTAATAACATCAAGAAATTGGTGAACCCAAGGTAAAAATATTAAAAAGCTAAGAGATCAAGAAGCCCAAGGAATCCGTATTAAAACATGAAGAGATTAATAAAGTTTAGGAATTAATATTTTAAATACAAATGAATGATAAAATCGCCTGATTATTAATATTATAAACCGAAGAGAACAATAAATTTTAGGGATGGTTAATATTATAAACCCAATGAATTAAAAATATAAAAGACTAATAAACCCAATGGATTTATATTAAAAACCCAAGGGATCAATAAGGCCAAGGAATTAATATTAAAATGACAAGAAATTAATAAACCCCAAAAATGAATGTTTTAAACTCAAAAACCTAGGATATTAATACCATAATAATCAATATTTTAAACTCAAAATATTAATAAACCCAAGGGACTATTAATATTGTAAACCAAAAGAGCAAATAAACGCAAGGGTTTAATATTATAAACCAATGGAATCGGTAAACCCAAACGATAGATATTAAAAACATAAGGACCAATAAGGCCAAGGGATCAATATTAAAAACATAAAAGATTACTAAACCATAAGAATAAATGTTTCAAACTCAAAAACCTAAGAAATTAATAAACCCAAATAATTAATATTCTAATTTAAATAGATTAATAAATCTAAGACATTATTAATATTATAAACAAAAGAAGTAATAAACCCAAAGGTTTAATTCTATAAACCAAAGTAATTGGTGAACCCGAGCGATAAATATTAATATTATAAACAAAGAAATTAGTAAACCCTAATAATTAATACTTTAAACTCAAGAGATTAGTAAACACTAAGAATTAATATTTTATCCCGGATGCGGGTGGAATGGGCGATTAATGGTGCACAGGGGGGCACATGGGTTGGCGCGTGGCTCACCACCACCGCCACCCACCCTCGCATGCATAGAAACTTAAATGACTATGTCCGGCTATTAAATGAGGAACCAGGGGAGCTCTATCCCCGATACCAGAGAATTTCAACATTAACGATGGAGGATTCTGGATTTTGTTTGTGTGTTCAGCCCCTCAGAGCGAATTGTTCCTCTGCTGCAACTGAGCGCAACTTACGCACCAGCACGGGGGTTCGCTGCTCTATCAACTGTTGTATTGACATTCTACCAGGCTTCCACTTCTCGAACGGCGCCTCCTGCAAACTTCTGTGCTCGCCCTCCATCGATTCCTGTCAACAACAAGTCCATATAGCTCAATCCATGCCTCGATTACGCCCACGGATGCATTGCAGGCGCGCGGGTGTTGTTGGGCACGCCATAAACAGGTCCTCATCTTCCAATTCTGATTCCTCATCGTATTCTTCAGAATTTGGTCCTATGCGCATTCCTGCTCCGCGCAGAGGCCGTGGCAGAGGCCGGAATCGATTCATTCCGGCAGGGCACTTCCGCCTGTCCTCTCGGGCTCAATCCCACCATGCGCGCTTCCACTTCCCTTGCAATGTCAACAACATTTCTCTTTTGGCTACAGTCACTATTGACATCCGGGCTGCCCCCTCTGATCAGGCTACTTCGAACCAGTTTCGCGCCGCCTCGGTGGCTTCTCAGGAGCCCATTGTGGGGGCTGAGCACCGCAATCTTCAGGCGGACACTCTGCAGAATGCCTCTTCTCCGGACAAAGCTGCTAACTTGGACGTTGAGGCTAACCCTTCGGCTCCACCTGATGAGGACCAAGCGCGCCATGGTGCTCCACCACCTGCTGACGAGGACCCCTACAAATTCGGATGTCTCATTGTAGAGGAAGATCCTCCCACTGAACAGTAAGTTGGTTCCAGGACTGCGCTTCTGCATTTTGGCTCTCGTCGACTCGAAGGTGTCTCTCTTCAGCACTTTGTCAATGTTTTTTTCTGCTACTGCTCTCATGGGTTTCCCTTTGGTTTATGATTGGTCTCCCCTGCGCGGGAATTACATGCTATTATATGTCCACTCTGTTATATGTCCAGGTCAAGATTTTGTCACAGGTCTATACAGTCATTTTTGGTTAATTATGATACGGAATTGTAAAAATCTGGCTACTAAGGCCTACTCCACAGGGGTCTTATTTTTCAGGTCTGTTCTAATTTCTGTCATAGAAGTCCAATACTTGTTAGGAACAGACTGTCAAACTGTTCTACAAAGATTTCAGAGTCCTCTTCCAAATTTTTGTGATGATCAAAGTCCAGTTAGCAAAGCGAGAATGATGCATCAATGGGCTGGAATTCTCGAGGCTTCGGCCTCTATGTAACACTATTTTGTATCAATATAGAAGTAGCCTTATTCAGAAAAAAAAAAAAGAATTAATATTTTAAACTCAAGAGATTAATAAACCCAAGGGATTATTAATATTATAAAAAAAAGAACTAATAAAGCCAAGGGTTTGATATTACAAACCAAAGGAATTGGTGAACCCAAGGAATAAATATTAAAGACATAAGTGATCAATAAGGCCAAGGGATCAGTATTAAAAACACAAGAGATTAAAAAACTCTAAGAATTAATCTTTTTAACTAAAAAACCTAAGAAATTAATAAACCCTAAGAATTAATATTTTTAACTCAAGAGATTCTAATGCCCAAGTGTGGTTTAATATTATAAATGAAAATGACTAATAAGCCAAAGGGTTTTATGCCATAAACCCAAGGAATTGGTGAACCCAATGGATAAATATTAAAAACGTAAGGGATAAATAACACGAAGGGATGAATATGAAAAACATAAGAGATTAATACAGCTTGCAAATTAATATATTAAATAGAAAGGTTTGATAAACTCACATGATTATTAATATTATCAACTCAAGGGAATGATATTAAACCTAAGAGATTAATATTATAAACCTCAAGTATGTAAAAACCTTTAGATAAATAATATAAACCTTAAAATAAACATGGTTGAGCATGTTTGACTTAAACATTGAGACAATTATTGTCATAATGTGACGTTGGATGAAGAATGACCATGGTTTTCCATGGTTGATTTTCATATTCAGAAAATATTTGTCACAATGTGGCATTCGACCGTGGAAGATCTTGATTGAATATGGCTAACTATGATTAACAATGGTAGCACATGGTTGATTTTCATATAGAGACAATGTTTTTCATAATGTGACATTGGACCATGCATTAATATTAAAGTGTATGACTAATATTTAACGCATAATATTCCAACCCAAAGAATTAGGAAACTCAGGGGATTAATAAACTCTAATAATTAATATCTGAAACTCAAAACCTTTGAAATGAATAAACCCTAACAATTAATAATTTAAACTCAAGAGATTAATAAACCGAACGGATTATTAATATTATAAACCAAAAGAAGTAATAAACCCAAGGGATAAATATTAATATTATAAACCAAAAAATTATTGAAGCATAAGAATTAATACTTTAAACTCAAGAGATTAATAAACACTAAGACTTAATATTTTAAAATTAATTAATAAACCCAAGGGGTTATTAATATTATAAACCAAAATAATAAACCCATGGGTTTAACATTACAAACCAAAGGAATTGGTCAATCGAAGGGATAAATAATAAAGACCTAAGGGATAAATAGGCTCAAGGATCAATATTAAAAATACAAGAGATCAATAAACCCGAAGAATCAATATTATGAACCGAAATATTATAATCCCCAATGTTATGAAATGTAAACATTAAATACAATATTATAAACCCTAATATTAAACCCAAATATTATAAACCAAATATTAACTCATAATTATAAAGGATATCTATTAGTATCTATATTATAATCCAACATGTTACGCCATAATGTAAATCATAATATTAAAACTCAAAATATTAATAAACCCAAGGGATTATTAATATTACCAAAAGAACTAATAAACGCAAGGGTTTAATATTGTAAACCAAATGAATCGGTGAACCGAGGGGATAAATATTAAAAACCTACATGATCAATAAGGCTAAGCAATCAATATTAAAAAAAAAAAGATTATTAAACCCTAAGAATAAAAATTTTAAACTCAAAAACCTAAGAAATTAGTAAATCCTAATAATTAATATTTTAAACAAAAATATTAATTATATTATACGAAGGGATTATTAATATATACTTCAATAGAACTAATAACCCCAAGGGTCTAATATTATAAACCCAAGGAATTGGTGAACCCAAGGGAAAAATATTAAAAAGCTAAGAGATCAATAAGCCCAAGGAATCCATATTAAAACGTGAAGAGATTAATAAAGCTTAGGAATTAATATTTTAAATACAAATGAATGATAAAATCGCATGATTATTAATATTATAAACCGAAGAGAACAATCAACTTTAGGGATTGTTAATATTATAAACCCAATGAATTAAAATATAAAAGATTAATAAAACCCAATGGATTTATATTGAAAACCCAAGGAAATAACAAACCCAAGGGATCAATAAGGCCAATGGATTAATATTAAAATGATAAGAAATTAATAAACCCCAATAATTAATATTTTAAATTCAATGCCTAGGATATTAATACCATAATAATCAATATTTTAAACTCAAAAGATTAATAAACCCAAGGGATTATTAATATTATAAACCAAAAGAACGAATAAACGCAAGGGTTTAATATTATAAACCAAAGGAATTGGTGAAACCAATCGATAAATATTAAAAACATACATGACCAATAAGGCCAATCGATAAATATTAAAAACACAAAAGATTACCAAACCCTAAGAATAAAGGTTTTAAACCCAAAAACCTAAGAAATTAATAAACCCTAATAATCAATATTCTAATTTAAATAGATTAATAAAACCAATACATTATTAATATTATAAACAAAAGAAGTAATAAACCCAAAGGTTTAGTACTATAAACCAAAGTAATTAGTGAACCCAAGGAATAAATATTAATATTATAAACCAAGAAATTAATAAACCCTAATAATTCATACTTTAAAATCAAGAGATTAATAAACACTAAGAACTAATATTTTAAACTCAAGAGGTTGATAAACCCAAGGGATTATTAATATTATATAAAAAAAGAACTAATAAATCCAAGGGTTTGATATTACAAACCAAAGGAATTGGTGAACCCATGGGATAAATACTAAAGACATAACTAATCAATAAGGCCAAGGGATCAATATTAAAAAAACAAGAGATTAAAAAACACCAAGAATTAATATTTTTAACTCAAAAACCAAAGAAATTAATAAACCTTAAGAATTAATATTTTTAAGTCAAGAGATTCTAAGACCCAAGTGTGGTTTAATATTATAAAAAAAAATAACTAATAAACCAAAGGGTTTTATGCCATAAACCCAAGGAATTGGTGAACCCAATGGATAGATATCAAAAACCTAAGGGATAAATAACGCGAAGGGATCAATATGAAAAACATAAGAGATTAATAAAGCTTGCAAATTAATATCTTAAACAAAACGTTTTGATAAACTCACATGATTATTAATATTATAAACTCAAGGGAATGATATTAAACCTAAGAGATTAATATTATAAACCTCAAGTATGTAAAAACCTTTAGGTAAATACTATAAACCTTAAAATAAACATGGTTGAGCATGTTTGACTTAAATATTGAGACAATTATTACCATAATGCGACGTTGGATGAAGAATGACCATGGTTTTCCATAGTTGATTTTCATATTGAGACAATATTTGTCACAATGTGACATTTGACCATGGAAGAACTTGACTGAATATGACTAACTGTGATTAACAATGGTAGCCCATGGTTGATTTTCATATAGAGACAATGTTTTTCATAATGTGACATTGGACCATGCATTAATATTAAAGTGTATGACTAATATTTAACGCCTAATATTACCAACTGAAAGAATTAGGAAACTTCGGGGATTAATAAACTCTAATAATTAACATCATAAACTCAAAACCTAAGAAATGAATAAACCCTAAGAATTAATAATTTAAACTCAAGAGATTAATAAACTGAAGGGATTATTAATATTATAAACCAAAATAAGTAATAAACCCAAGGGTTTAATATTATAAACCAAAGGAATTTATGAACCCAAGGGATAAATATTAATATTATAAACCAAGAAATTAATGAAGCATAAGAATTAGTAAGAATTAATACTGTAAACTCAAGGTTTTAATATTATAAACCAAAGGAATTGGTGAACTGAGGGGGAAAATATTAAAAAGCTACATGATCAATAAGGCCAAGGGATCAATATTAAAAAAAAAAAAAGATTATTAAACCCTAAGAATAAAAATTTTAAACTCAAAAACCTAAGAAATTAATAAACTCTAATAATTAATATTTTAAATTAAATATATTAGTAAACCCAAGACATTATTAATATTATAAAGAAAAAGACGTAATAAACCCAAGGGTTTAATATTATAAAGCAAAGTAATTGGTGAACCCAAGGGATAAATATTAATATTATAAACCAAGAAATTAATACACCCTAATAATTAATATTTTAAACTCAAGATATTAACAAACACTAAGAATTAATATTTTAAACTCATGATATTAATAAACCTAAGGGGTTATTAATATTTTAAACATAAAGAACTAATAACACCAAGTGTTTGATATTACAAACCAAAGGAATTGGTGAACCGAAGGCATAAATATTAAAAACCCAAGGGATAAATAAGGTCAAGGGATTAATATTAAAAACACGAGATTAATAAATCCTAAGAATTATTTTTTTTATCTCAAAAACCTAAGAAATTAATAAACCGTAAGAATTAGTATTTTTAACTCAAGAGATTCTTAGATCCAAGGGTGGTTTAATATTATAAAAGAAAGATCTAATAAACCCAAGGGATTTACATTATAAGCCCAAGAAATTGCTGAACCCAAGGGATAAATATTAAAAACCTAAGTGATCAATAGTGCGAAGGGATCAATATGAAAAACATAAAAGATTAATAAAGCCTAAAAATTAATATCTTAAACAAAAAGGTTAGATAAACTCAAATGATTATTAATATTATAAACTCAAGGGAATAATATTAAACCTAAGATATCAATAAATTATAAACGTCAAGTATAGAAAAACCTTTAGATAAATAATCTAAACCTCATGTATATAAAAATCTTTAGATAAATACTATAAACCATAAAATAAACTTGGTTGAGAATGCTTGATTTAAACATCGAGACAATTTTTGTCACAATGCGACGTTGGATGAAGAATGACCATGGTTTGCCTGGTTGATTTTCATATTGAGACAATCTTTGTCACAATGTGACATTCGACCATGGAAGACCTTCATTCACTATGATTAACTATGATTAACAATGGTAGCTCATGGTTGATTTTAATATTGAGACAATTTTTTTCATAATGTGACATTGGACCATGCATTAATATTAAAGTGTAAGACTAATATTTAACACCTAATATTACCAACCCAAACAATTAGAAAACTCAAGGGATTAATAAACCCTAATAATTAATATCTTAAGCTTAAAACGTAAGAAATGAATAAACCCTAAGAATTAATAATTTACGGTGAATAGACTAATAAACCAAAGGGATTATTAATATTATAAACCAAAAGATGTAATAAATCCAAGGGTTTAATATTATAAACCAAAGGAATTGGTGAACCCAAGGGACAAATATTAATATTATAAACCAAGAAATTAATAAAGCATAAGGATTAATATTTTAAACTGAAGAGATTAATAAACTCTAAGACTTAATATTTTAAACTTAAGAGATTAATAAACCGAAGGGATTATTAAAATTATAACCAACATAATAAACCAAGGGTTTAATATTACAAACCAAAAGAATTGAAGAACCCAACGGATAAATATTAAAGACTTAAGGGATCAATAAGGCGAAGGGATCAATATTAAAAACACAAGAGATCAATAAACCCTAAGAATCAATATGATGAACCGAAATATTATAATCCCCATTGTTATAAACTCTAAATATTAAACACAATATTATAAACCCTAATATTAAACCCAAATAATAAACCCAATATTAACCCCTAATTATAAAAGATATATATTAGAATCTATATTATAACGCAACATATTACGCCATAATGTAAATCATAATATTATAACCCAAAAGATTAATAAACTGAAGGGATTATTAATATTATAAATGAAAAGAACTAATAAATGCAAGGGTTTAATATTATAAACCAAAGAAATTGGTGAACCGAGGGGATAAATATTAAAAACCTACATGATCAATAAGTTCAAGGGATCAATATTAAAAACATAAAAGATTATTAAACCTTACGAATAATTTTTTTTAACTCAAAAATCTAAGAAATTAATAAACCCTAACAATTAATATTTTAAATTAAATATATTAATAAACCCAAGACATTATTAATATTATAAACCAAAATAAGTAATAAACCCAAGGGTTTAGTATTATAAACCAAAGTAATTGGTGAACCCAAGGGATAAATAATGATATTATAAACCAAAAAACTACTACACCCTAATAATTAATATTTTAAACTCAAGAGATTATGAACATAAAGATGTAATAACACCAAAGGTTTGATATTAGAAACCAAAGGAATTGGTGAAACGAAGAGATAAATATTAAAAACCTAAGGAATCAGTATAAAAAACATAAGAGATTAATAAAGCCTAAGAATTAAAAATTTATCTCAAAAACCTACGAAATTAATAAACCCTAAGAATTAATATTTTTAACTCAAGATATTCTAAGACCCAAGGGTAGTTTAATATTATAAACGAAAAAAACTAATAAACCCAAGGGTTTTATATTATAAACCACAAGAATTGGTGAAACCAAGGGATAAATATTAAAAACCTAAGGGATCAATAAGATGAAGGGATCAATATGAAAAAAATAAGAGATTAATAATGCCTAAACATTAATATATTAAACTAAAAGGTTTGATAAAATCAGATGATTATTAATATTATAAGCTCAAGGGACTAATATTAAACCTAAGGTATTAATATTATAAAACTGAAGTATATAAAAACCTTAAGATAAATATTATAAACCTCAAGTATATATAAATATCTAGATAAATGCTATAAACAGTAAAATAAATATGGTTGAGCATGCTTGATTTAAACATTGAGACAATTGTTGTCACAATGCGACCTTGGATAAAGAATGACCATGGTTTTCCATGGTTTATTTTCATATTGAGACAATCTTTGTCACAATGTGACATTCGACCATGGAATACCTTCATTCACTATGATTAACTATGATTAACAATGGTAGCCCATGGTTGATTTTAATATTTAGACAATGTTTTTCATAATGTGACATTGGACCATGCATTAATATTAAAGTGTAAGACTAATATTTAACACCTAATATTACCAACCCAAATAATTAGAAAACTCAAGGGATTAATGAACCCTAATAATTAATATCTTAAACTTAAAATGTAAGAAATGAATAAACCTTAAGAATCAATAATTTAAAGTGAAGAGACTAATAAACCAAAGGGATTATTAATATTATAAACCAGAAGATCTCATAAACCCAAGGGTTTAATATTATAAACCAAAGGAATTGGTGAACCCAAGGGATAGATATTTATATTATAAACCAAGAAATTAAAACACATAAGAATTAATATTTTAAACTCAAGAGATTAATAAACCCTAAGACTTAATATTTTAAACTTAAGAGATTAATACATATTAAAGACATGAGTGATAAATAAGGCCAAGAGACCAGTATTAAAAACACAAGAGCTTAAAAAACTCTAAGAATTAATAAACCCTAAGAATTAATATTTTTAACTCAAGAGATTCTAATGCCCAAGTGTGTTTTAATATTATAAATGAAAATGACTAATAAACCAAAGGGTTTTATGCCATAAACTCAACGAATTGGTGAATCCAATGGATGAATATTAAAAACGTAAGGGATAAATAACACGAAGGCATCAATATGAAAAACACAAGAGATTAATAAAGCTTGCAAATTAATATCTTAAACAGAAAGGTTTGATAAACTCACATGATTATTAATATTATCAACTCAAGGGAATGATATTAAACCTAAGAGATTAATATTATAAACCTCAAGTATGTAAAAACCTTTAGATAAATAATATAAACCTTAAAATAAACATGGTTGAGCATGTTTGACTTAAACATTGAGAAAATTATTGTTATAATGTGACGTTGGATGAAGAATGACCATGGTTTGCCATGGTTGATTTTCATATTGAGACAATCTTTGTTAGAATGTGACATTCGACCATGGAAGATCTTGATTGAATATGGCTAACTATGATTAACAATGGTAGCCCATGGTTGATTTTCATATAGAGACAATGTTTTTCATAATGTGACATTGGACCATGCATTAATATTAAAGTGTATGACTAATATTTAACGCAAAATATTACCAACCCAAAGAATTAGGAAACTCCGAGGATTAATAAACTCTAATAATTAATATCTGAAACTCAAAACCTTTGAAATGAATAAACCCTAAAAATTAATAATTTAAACTCAAGAGATTAATAAACCGAAGGGATTATTAAAATTATAAACCAAAAGAAGTAATAAACCCAAGGGATAAATATTAATATTATAAACCAAAAAATTAATGAAGCATAAGAATTAATACTGAAACTGCAGAAGTGTCCTTAGACACACAAATTTATTGATCAAGCAAAAAGATTACATAGCAAATTACAGGAGTTTACACACGTAAACTCACACTCTCACATTCTCTCATTACACACTGCAATGAAAATAGGAAACTAACCTATTTATAAGCTATATGTTCTAACTTAATCTAGTTATGGATCACTTGGAAAATAAACAAGTGTCCATTTACAATAAATGAGCTTCTAACCACTCTACTAACTTCACTCCTAACTTAGAGCCTAGGAAACGACTCTTTTCTAGAGTCCTAATTTTTAATAACAAATTTCTATTTCTAAATATCTCAAAGATTTATTAAATATTCTAGAATAATAATTATTAATTTAATATCTTAAATTAATAATTATTTTATTCAAACACTATAACCTATGATAAAATTTATTTTGAATCATCTAACATATACTTTAAACTCAAGAGATTAATAAACACTAAGACTTAATATTTTAAACTTAATTAATAAACCCAAGGGGTTATTAATATTATAAACCAAAAAACTAATGAAGCATAAGAATTAATACTTTAAACTCAAGAGATTAAAAAACACTAAGACTTAATATTTTAAACTTAATTAATAAACCCAATGGGTTATTAATATTATAAACCAAAATAATAAACCCAAGGGTTTAACATTACAAACCAAAGGAACTGGTCAATCGAAGGGATAAATACTAAAGACCTAAGGGATAAATAGGCTTAGGGATCAATATTAAAAACACAAGAGATCAATAAACCCTAAGAATCAATATTATGAACCGAAATATTATAATCCTGTATGTTATGAAATGTAAACATTAAACACAATATTATAAACCCTAATATTAAACCCAAATATTATAAACCAAATATTAACTCATAATTATAAACGATATCTATTAGTATCTATATGATAATCCAACATGTCACTCCATAATGTAAATCATAATATTAAAACTCAAAATATTAATAAACCCAAGGGATTATTAATATTATAAACCAAAAGAACTAATAAACGCAAGGGTTTAATATTATAAACCAAATGAATCGGTGAAACGAGGGGATAAATATTAAAAACCTACATGATCAATAAGGCCGAGGAATCAATATTAAAAACAAAAAATATTATTAAACCCTAAGAATAAAAATTTTAAACTCAAAAACCTAAGAAATTAGTAAATCCTAATAATTAATATTTTAAACAAAAATAATAATTATATTATACGAAGGGATTATTAATATATACTCCAATAGAACTAATAACCCCAAGGGTCTAATATTATAAACCCAAGGAACTGGTGAACCCAAGGGAAAAATATTAAAAAGCTAAGAGATCAATAAGCCCAAAAATCCATATTAAAACGTGAAGAGATTAATAAAGCTTAGGAATTAATATTTTAAATACAAATGAATGATAAATTCGCATGATTATTAATATTATAAACCGAAGAGGACAATCAACTTTAGGGATTGTTAATATTATAAACCTAATGAATTAAAAATATAAAGGATTAATAAAACCCAATGGATTTATATTAAAAACCCAAGGAAATAATAAACCCAAGGGATCAATAAGGCCAATGGATTAATATTTAAATGATAAGAAAATAATAAACCCCAAGAATTAATATTTTAAATTCAATGCCTAGGATATTAATACCATAATAATCAATATTTTAGACTCAAAATATTAATAAATGCAAGGGACTATTAATATTATAAACCAAAAGAACAAATAAATGCAAGGGTTTAATATTATAAACCAAAGGAATCGGTGAAACCAATCGATAAATATTAAAAACATACAGGACCAATAAGGCCAAGGAATCAACATTAAAAACACAAAGGATTACCAAACCCTGAGAATAAAGGTTTTAAACCCAAAAACCTAAGAAATTATAAACCCTAATAATCAATATTCTAATTTAAATAGATTAATAAAACCAAGACATTATTAATATTATAAACAAAAGAAGTAATAAACCCAAAGGTTTATTACTATAAACCAAAATAATTAGTGAACCCAAGGGATAAATATTAATATTATAAACCAAGAAATTAACAAACCCTAATAATTCATACTTTAAACTCAAGAGATTAGTAAACACTAAGAACTAATATTTTAAACTCAAGAGGTTGATAAACCCAAGGGATTATTAATATTATAAACAAAAAGAACTAACAAAGCCAAGGATTTGATATTACAAACCAAAGGAATTGGTGAACCCAAGGGATAAATATTAAAGACATAACTAATCAATAAGGCCAAGGGATCAATATTAAAAACACAGCAGATTAAAAAACCCCAAGAATTAATATTTTTAACTAAAAAACCAAAGAAATTAATAAATGATGCAGGAGCATCGGAATTAGCCAGCAATGTGAAGATTTGTTCACATGGCTAAACAGGGTGAAAATTCATTGACTATTGGTCAAAATCAGTTTTACTGAGGAGGTTGGACTTCTCAAATAGTTTGTTATTGTAATAAGTGAGAGATTGTCTTATTTTAGATTAGAGATAAGAGTTGTTAGTATAGATTGTCTGAGAAGCTACAAAATAGCAGATTTCTGTTAGATCTCTAAAAAAAAATAGGAAATTGCTGTTAGATATTTTAGGGGAATTATTCAAGTTAATAATAAAAGGATAAAAATGTTGATGAGCGAGAGATTAGAGAGGTTTTGAGTGCAATGTGAATACAGAGTGTATGTATGGACTGTGTTTTTGTATAACAGAGGTCATTTTCCTGGTGTAATTGGGCTAAGATCGAGACATTGTTCGTCTGAAGATTATGAATAAGATTAATGTTGTGTGTATAATTGTATGATGAGCCCGTGGAGGCCTGAGCATTGTTTTTTTCCATGTATTGATTGAAATGATTCTGGCCCTGTGTTTTATTATAAAATGTAAGAATTTCTGTGTTACAGTAAATCTGGTAATAGTTTGAGTCTGTGAGCGGGAAAGCTTTTAATATAGAGAATTGGCATAAAAAGACTTCACAAAACCTTTGAGCAGAGTTGAATTAACATATATATCTATTTTGGAATTCGTTGGGTCTGTATAACTTATCGCATCGGGCCAAGTAGAAGTGTTCCATATCATACCATATAATAATAGAACCCGGATGCGAAAATTTATAAAGTTGTTTGAAGTGAGATCGGGTCTGGGGTGGATATCGTAAAGACTATGGGAGGCGATGTTGAACCATAGCGATTTCCGATTTCCGATTAACTTCGCATCGGAGTTGTGGAAGCTGCCGAGGGTTGGGTAGTGGCATCAATCACTGCGATTTGTGATCGCCGATTGATATCGCATCGGAGCACATTGGAGTGTGGAGCGCATCGGAGTATGGAGATTGGTATTGCATCAGAGTTATGAAGATGCATCGCATTTGTTATAATTAAAAGTTACATTGCGACTGCCGATATTGCGAATAGATTGAAGTCGTTCGATCAGCCAGATCTATGGCACAGAATACACATAAATCTCTGTTTATAAAAGGCGTTTAACACTGCTTTTGAACATATATAAAAGTGTATATCAGAATCAGAAGGTTTAAAAAATTATTTTTGAGTCATGTAAAAGGGTTTCGGTTCCGATAGGAATAAGGGGTGAGTGAAGTGTGTAAGGTCCATTGTGGACTTATTAAAATCCATTGCTGCCGCTGCGTCAATTTTTGGTATCAGAGCAGAAGAAAGAGGTGTTTGCAGCGAAGATGCCACCAAGAAGAGGAATTGGTCGCGAAAGACCAGAACCAAATGCAATTCTGTTAGAAGAAGTGCGAAATTTGTGTGCACGAATGGAGACAATGGAGACAGCCCAAAGGAGAGTGCCTGAAGATGGTGCCGAGAGTTCTTCAGAAGAATCTGATGCAGATGTGGAAGAAGTAGAAGAAGACAATGAAACTACCAAAGTCCTTAAGATGCTGGCAAAAGTTGGAAACAAACCCAAGATGGAGATTCCTATGTATGAAGGGAGTCTGAATGCGGAGGAGCTTATGGATTGGATCAGATCCATAGATCAGTACTTTGACTATGAAGAGGTTGATGAGAATAAGAGGGTGAAGTTTGCAGTCACTAGATTGAAGGGTCATGCAGCCATCTGGTGGGACGAGGTACAGACATCAAGAACGAGGAAAGGGAAATCTAAGATCAAACAATGAGATAAAATGGTAAGTAAACTGAAAGCCAAGTTTTTTCCTAAAGACTATCATTTGAATCTTTTTAAGAAAATGCAAAATTTGAAGCAGAAAGGAATGCCTGTTAAGGAGTATACAGAAGAATTCTATAGATTAAGTATCAGAACAGGGCATGTAGAAGATGATTTGGCGAAAATAGCTAGATATGTAAACGGGTTAAGGTATGAAATACAAGATGAGATTAGCCTGTTAAGTCTGAAAACTGTTGAGGATGCCTATCAAGCAAGTCTGAAGGCAGAAGAGAAAATATTGAGGAGACAGAGTCAAAGGAACAGAGGAAAAAGCTCAGCGAGAGGTAGAGGAGCTGCCAGATCTAGAGGAACACAGCATCAGCATGAAACATGAAGTTCAAGTGGCAGATCACCATAGAGGGGTGAATCTAGTAGAGGAAGATTCACGCCGAGAGGAAGAGGGCGAGGAAGAGATGTTAGGTGTTATACCTATGGAGAATGGGGACACATGTCGCGGGACTGTCCTCATAACAAATCAGCAAGCCAGAGGGGTGCAAATGTGACTGAGGCATAACTAGAACCACCTCGACTTGTGGAGAAAGAGGAACCACCTGAAGAAGGTGAATCACTGCTACTTAGAAGAACTTTTCTTAGAACAGAAAAGGAAACTGGAGAACCTGCGCAAAGGAAAAATTTGTTCAGAACTACATGTAAATCAAAGGGTAAGTGCTGTAAGGTTATAATTGACAGTGGGAGTACTGACAATCTTGTGTCCATAGAAATGGTGGAAAAGCTTGGGTTAGCAAGGACGGCGCATCCTGCACCTTACAAAGTATCCTGGCTATAGAAGGGCTATCAAGTTATCGTGACAGAGCAATGTAATGTGGAAATGCAGATCAGCACATACAAAGACATGATCCTATGTGACATAATGCCCATGGATGTATGTCTTGTATTATTGGGGAGACCATGGAAATTTGATCGGAAAGCGATTCATGATGGGAGAAGGAACACATATACCATAGAGAAGGATAGAATTAAACACACGCTGTTTCCAGTGAAGAATGATGTTGATAAAGGACTGCCTGAAAATAGTATTATGTTGATATGTGGTAAGGAACTGCTACAGGATGTTGATAAAAGCGGGGAGTTGCATTTCACAATCGTAGGGAGGCCCCAGGTAATATTAACCTCTACGAATTTAAACGATTTGGCTGAAGAAATTCAAGCTGTGTTAAATAATTTTATGGATATCATCGTGGATGAATTACCGAATGAATTACCACCTATTAGAAGTGTAAGCCACCATATCGACTTAATACCAGGAGAAAGTCTACCCAATAAAGCTGCATATAGACTAACTCCCCAGGAAAACGCAGAGATTGCAAGGCAAGTACAGGAACTAATGAACAAGGGGTTGATTCGAGAAAGTCTGAGCCCGTGTGCTGTGCCAACGGTACTTAGTCCAAAGAAGGGAGGATAATGGCGCATGTGCACCGATTCCAGAGCTATCAACAAGATAAAAGTCAGGTACAGATTTCCTTTGCTCAGAATGGATGATCTAATGGACTATTTAAGTGGATCCAGGTACTTTATTAAGATAGATTTGAAAAGCGGGTATCATCAGATCAGGATTCGGGAAGGCGATGAATGGAAAACGACCTTCAAAACAAATAGTGGACTGTATGAGTGGTTAGTGATGCCTTTTGGGCTCACCAATGCACCCAGTACATTCATGAGACTAATGAATGAGGTCTTGAAGGAGTATGCAGGTAAATTTGTTGTTGTTTACCTTGATGATATTCTGGTTTTTAGAAAAAGTAAAGAGGAGCATTTAGAACATCTGAAGTTAGTTCTGAAAACTCTATAGAAGGAAAAAATACTAATCAATTTGAAGAAGTGTAGTTTCATGAAAGAAGAGCTGGTGTACTTAGGATTTGTGATTTCCAAAGAAGGCTTGAAAATGGATTCGGAGAAGGTACAAGCAATCAGGAACTGGCCTACTCCCAGAAGTGTATTTGAGGTAAGAAGTTTCCATGGACTTGCTAGTTTTTACCGAAAAGTTATAAAAGGGTTTAGTCAAGTTTGTGCACCAATCCTTGAGACAATCAAGGAAGTCAAGTAGCCATTTCGATGGACAGAAGAAGTGGACAGGAACTTTAATCTGCTGAAAAAGAAGATAACACAAGAGCCAATTCTAGCATTGCCTAATTTTGAGAAAGTCTTTCAAGTAGAAACCAATGCAAGTGGAGTAGCAGTTGGTGCAGTACTGAGTCAAGAGCAAAGACTGATAGCATATTTCAGCGAGAAACTAAATGATGTGAAAAGGAAATATTCTTCTTATGATAAAGAGTTTTACGCTATTGTGCAGGCATTGAAAAAGTGGAGGCATTACTTACTGCCAAAGGAATTCATCTTGTATTCAGACAATCACGCTTTACAGTTTATTAATAACCAGCCAAAACTAAATCAGAAGCATGCCAAATGGGTGGAATTTCTACAAAGTTTCACTTTTGTAATAAAACATAAAAGTGGTAAGTCTAATAAAGTAGCAGATGCATTGAGCAGGGTAAGTTTTCTTTTGCAAGAGTTTAAAGTGGGTGTTATATGTTTTGAAGAAATGATAGAAATGTACAAGGATGATGAGGATTTTAGAGACATCTACACAATAGTTCAGAATCCAGTGAGCCATAACAGAAGTCAATGGATGGACTACCTTATTCAAGGAGGCCTGTTATTTAAAAGCAACAAGTTATGTATTCCTAAATGTTCCATGAGGGAGAACATAATTAAGGAGAAGCACAGTGGAGGGTTATCTGGTCATTTTGGACAAGATAAAACCTTCTCTTAGGTGAATGATTTTTATTATTGGCCCAAAATACAAACTGATGTTAAAAATTTTGTTGAGAAATGCAGGGTATGTCAATATGCCAAATGAAGGAGTCAGAATATAGGACTATATCAGCCATTGCCCATACCAGATTGACCATGGGATGCAGTTAGTATGGAATTTGCTCTGGGTTTACCAAAAACTCAGAGAGGAAACAATTCTATTTATGTTGTAGTGGATAGATTTTCTAAAATGGCACATTTTATTTCTTGTAAAAAAACTAATGATGCAACATACATAGAAAATTTATTCTTTTCAGAGATTGTAAGATTGCATGGTTTACCTGTAAGTATTGTATCAGATCGTGATACTAAATTTGTAGGGCATTTCTGGAGGACACTTTGGAAGAAATTGGGGACTAAAATTAGTTTTAGTTCAGCATACCATCCACAGACAGATGGAAAAACTGAAGTAGTGAATAGAAGCTTGGGAAATATACTAATAAATTTGGTACATCAGAATCCCAAATAATGGGATTTGGCATTAGCTCAAGCTGAATTCGCTTACAATGATACACCAAACCGAAGCACTAGAATGAGTCCATTTCAGATTGTCTTTGGAATGCATCCGAGAGGAGTATATGAACTTAGGGACTTGGGAAAACAGGAAGCCAGGAGTGCAAGTGCTGAAGATTTTGTTGAACAAATGCAGAGGTTACAAGAAGAAATCAAAGATAAATTGCAGGAAAGAAGCAGAAGTACAAGCAGAGAGCATATCTGAAAAGAAGAGAAAAGGAGTTTCAAGTAGGAGATTTAGTCATGACATATTTGAGGAAAGAGAGATTTCCTACAAAAACTTATAACAAATTGAAAATGAAGAAGATAGGACCTTGTAAAATTAAAAGGAAATTTTCAACCAATGCATATGAGATCGAGTTGCCGGAAGGGATCAGAATATCCCCCATTTTTAATGTTGCAGACTTATATCCATTCAGAGAGGCAGAGACCGAGTTGCAGAATGAAGCCACAGGTGATGAAGTTCAAACTGTAGATTGGGAGGAACAGGTACCAAAAGCATCCAAGAAAGAAGTTGAGGCTATCTTGGATCAAATAATATCCAAGAAAACTCGAGGGCAGACATATTTCCAATATCTAGTCAAGTGGAAAGAACAGCCAATGGAAGATTCCAGTTGGTTGACAGCAGCTGAACTACAGAAATATGGAGTAAGTCCTGAAATTTTAAAGGACAAATCTTTTCTTCCCCGGGAGTCTGATGCAGGAGCATCGGAATTTTCCAGCAATGTGAAGATTTGTTCACATGTTGTGGCTAAACAGGGTGAAAATTCATTGACTGTTGGTCAAAATCAGTTTTACTGAGGAGGTTGGACTTCTCAAATAGTTTGTTATTGTAATAAGTGAGAGATTGTCTTATTTTAGATTAGATATAAGAGTTGTTAGTATAGATGTGTCTGAGAAGCTACGAAATAGCAGATTTCTATTAGATCTCTAAAAAAAAAAAGGAAATTGCTGTTAGATATTTTAGGGGAATTATTCGAGTTAATAATAAAAGGAGAAAAATGTTGACGAGCGAGAGATTAGAGAGGTTTTGAGTGCAGTGTGAATACAGAGTGTATGTATGGACTGTGTTTTTGTATAACAGAGGTCATTTTCCTGGTGTAATTGGGCTAAGATCAAGACTCTATTCGTCTGAAGATTATGAATAAGATTAATGTTGTGTGTATAATTGTATGACGAGCCCGTGGAGGCCTGAGCATTGTTTTTTTCCATGTATTGATTGAAATGATTCTGGCCCTGTGTGTTATTATAAAATGTAAGAATTTCTGTGTTACAGTAAATCTGGTAATAGTTTGAGTCTGTGAGCGGGAAAGCTTTTAATATAGAGAATTGGCATAAAAATACTTCACAGAACCTTTGAGCAGAGTTGAATTAACATATATATCTATTTTGGAATTCGTCGGGTCTGTATAACTTATCGCATCGGGCCAAGTAGAAGTGTTCCATATCATACCATATAATAATAGAACCCGGATGTGAAAAGTTATAAAGTTGTTTGAAGTGAGATCGGGTCCGGGGTGGATATCGTAAAGACTACGGGAGGCGACGTTGAACCATAGCTATTTCCGATTTCCGATTAACTTTGCATCGGAGTTGTGGAAGCTGCCGACGGCTGGGAAGTGACATCAATCACTGCGATTTGCGATCGCCGATTGATATCGCATCAGAGCACATCGGAGTGTGGAGCACATCAGAGTATGGAGATTGGTATCGCATCAGAGTTATGAAGATGCATCGCATTTGTTATAATTAAAAGTTACATTGTGACTGCAGATATTTCGAATAGATTGAAGCCGTTCGATCAACCAGATCTATGGCACGAAATACACATAAATCTATGTTTATAAAAGGCGTTTAACAATGCTTTTGAATAGATATAAAAGTGTATATCAGAATCAGAAGGTTTAAAATTTTTTTTTTGAGTCATGTAAAAGGGTTTCGGTTCCGATAGGAACAAGGGGTGAGTGAAGAGTGTAAGGTCCATTGTGAACTTAATAAAATCCATTGCTGCTGCTGCGTCAATAAACCCTAAGAATTAATATTTTTAAGTCAAGAGATTCTAAGACCCAAGTATGGTTTAATATTATAAACAAAAATAACTAATAAACCAAAGGGTTTTATGCCATAAACCCAAGGAATTGGTGAACCCAATGGATAGATATTAAAAACCTAAGGGATAAATAATGCGAAGGGATCAATATGAAAAACATAAGAGATTAATAAAGCTTGCAAATTAATATCTTAAACAAAATGTTTTGATAAAATCATATGATTATTAATATTATAAACTCAAGGGAATGATATTAAACCTAAGAGATTAATATTATAAACCTCAATTATGTAAAAACCTTTAGATAAATACTATAAACCTTAAAATAAACATGGTTGAACATGTTTGACTTAAATATTGAGACAATTATTGCCATAATGCGACGTTGGATGAAGAATGACCATGGTTTGCCATAGTTGATTTTCATATTGAGACAATATTTGTCACAATGTGACATTCGACCATGGAAGACCTTGACTGAATATGACTAACTGTGATTAACAATGGTAGCCCATGGTTGATTTTCATATAGAGACAATGTTTTTCATAATGTGACATTGGACCATGCATTAATATTAAAGTGCATGACTAATATTTAACACCTAATATTACCAACCGAAAGAATTAGGAAACTCAGGGGATTAATAAACCCTAATAATTAACATCATAAACTCAAAACCTAAGAAATGAATAAACCCTAAGAATTAATAATTTAAACTCAAGAGATTAATAAACTGAAGGGATTATTAATATTATAAACCAAAATAAGTAATAAACCCCAAGGGTTTAATATTATAAACAAAAGGAATTTGTGAACCCAAGGGATAAATATTAATATTATAAACCAAGAAATTAATGAAGCATAAGAATTAATACTTTAAACTCAAGAGATTAATAAACACTAAGATTTAATATTTTAAACTTAAGAGATTAATAAACCCAAGTAGTTATTAATATTATAAACCAAAATGATAAGCCCAAGGGTTTAATATTACAAACCAAAGGAATTGGTCAACCAAAGAGATAAATATTAAAGACCTGAGGGATCAATATTAAAAACACAAGAGATCAATAAAACATAAGAATCAATATTATGAACCGAAATATTATAATCCCCAATGTTATAAAATATAAACATTAAACACAATATTATAAACCCTAATATTAAACCCAAATATTATAAACCAAATATTAACCCATAATTATAAACGCTATATATTAAAATCTATATTATAACCCAACATATTACGCCATAATGTAAATCCTAATATTAAAGCTCAAAAGATTAATAAACCCAAGGGATTATTAATATTATAAACCAAAAGAACTAATAAACACAAGGGTTTAATATTATAAACCAAAGGAATTGGTGAACCGAGGGGAAAAATATTAAAAACCTACATGATCAATAAGGCCAAGGGATCAATATTAAAAAAAAATATTATTAAATCCTAAGAATAAAAATTTTAAACTCAAAAACCTAAGAAATTAATAAACCCTAATAATTAATATTTTAAATTAAATATATTAATAAACCCAAGACATTATTAATATTATAAAGAAAAAGAAGTAATAAACCCAAGGGTTTAATAATATAAAGCAAAGTAATTGGTAAACCCAAGGGATAAATATTAATATTATAAACCAAGAAATTAATACACCCTAATAATTAATATTTTAAACTCAAGAGATTAACAAACACTAAGAATTAATATTTTAAACTCATGATATTAATAAACCCAAGGGGTTATTAATATTTTAAACATAAAGAACTAATAACACCAAGTGTTTGATAGTACAACCAAAGGAATTGGTGAACCAAAGGCATAAATATTAAAAACCCAAGGGATAAATAAGGTCAAGGGATTAATATTAAAAACACAAGAGATTAATAAATCCTAAGAATTATTTTTTTTTATCTCAAAAACCTAAGAAATTAATAAACCGTTAGAATTAGTATTTTTAACTCAAGAGATTCTTAGATCCAAGGGTGGTTTAATATTATAAAAGAAAGATCTAATAAACCCAAGGGATTTACATTATAAGCCCAAGAAATTGCTGAACGCAAGGGATAAATATTAAAAACCTAAGTGATCAATAGTGCAAAGTGATCAATATGAAAAACATAAAAGATTAATAAAGCCTAAAAATTAATATCTTAAACAAAAAGGTTTGATAAACTCACATGATTATTAATATTATAAACTCAAGGGAATAATATTAAACCTAAGATATCAATAAATTATAAACCTCAAGTATAGAAAAAACTTTAGATAAATAATATAAACCTCATGTATATAAAAATCTTTAGATAAATACTATAAACCATAAAATAAAATTGGTTGAGCATGCTTGATTTAAACATTGAGACAATTTTTGTCACAATGTGACGTTGGATGAAGAATGACCATGGTTTTCCATGGTTGATTTTCATATTGAGACAATCTTTGTCACAATGTGACATTCGACCATGGAAGACCTTCATTCACTATGATTAACTATGATTAACAATGTTAGCTCATGGTTGATTTTAATATTGAGACAATGTTTTTCATAATGTGACATTGGACCATGCATTAATATTAAAGTGTAAGACTAATATTTAACACCTAATATTACTGACCCAAACAATTAGAAAACTCAGGGGATTAATAAACCTTAATAATTAATATCTTAAACTTAAAATGTAAGAAATGAATAAACCCTAAGAATTAATAATTTAAAGTGAATAGACTAATAAACCAAAGGGATTATTAATATTATAAACCAAAAGATCTAATAAACCCAAGGGTTTAATATTATAAACTAAAGGAATTGGTGAACCCAAGGGATAAATATTAATATTATAAACCAAGAAATTAATAAAGCATAAGGATTAATATTTTAAACTCAAGATATTATAAACCCTAAGACTTAATATTTTAAACTTAAGAGATTAATAAACCCAAGGGATTATTAATATTATAACCAACATAATAAACCAAGGGTTTAATATTACAAACCAAAAGAATTGAAGAACCCAACAGATAAATATTAAAGACCTAAGGGATCAATAAGGCGAAGGGATCAATATTAAAAACACAAGAGATCAATAAACCCTAAGAATCAATATGATGAACCAAAATATTATAATCTCCATTGTTATAAACTCTAAATATTAAACACAATATTATAAACCCTAATATTAAACCCAATATTAACCCCTAATTATAAAATATATATATTAGAATCTATATTATAATGTAACATATTATGCTATAATGTAAATCATAATATTAAAACCCAAAAGATTAATAAATTGAAGGGATTATTAATATTATAAACGAAAAGAACTAATAAACGCAAGGGTTTAATATTATAAACCAAAGAAATTGGTGAACCGAGGGGATAAATATTAAAAACCTACATGATCAATAAGGCTAAGGGATCAATATTAAAAACAAAAAAGATTATTAAACCTTAAGAATAAAATTTTTAAACTAAAAAATCTAAGAAATTAATGAAACCTAACAATTAATATTTTAAATTAAATATATTAAGAAACCCAAGACATTATTAATATTATAAACCAAAATAAGTAATAAACCCAAGGGTTTAGTATTATAAACCAAAGTAATTGGTGAACCCAAGGGATAAATAATAATATTATAAACCAAAAAACTACTGCACCCTAATAATTAATATTTTAAACTCAAGGGATTATAAACATAAAGATGTAATAACACCAAGGGTTTGATATTAGAAACCAAAGGAATTGGTGAAACGAAGAGATAAATATTAAAAAACTAAGGAATCAATATAAAAAACATAAGAGATTAATAAAGCCTAAGAATTAAAATTTTATCTCAAAAACCTAAGAAATTAATAAACCCTAAGAATTAATATTTTTAACTCAAGATATTCTAAGACCCAACGGTAGTTTAATATTATAAACGAAAAAAACTAATAAACCCAAGGGTTTTATATCATAAACCACAAGCATTGGTGAAACCAAGGGATAAATATTAAAAACCTAAGGGATCAATATGAAAAACATAAGAGATTAATAATGCCTAAACATTAATATCTTAAACTAAAAGGTTTGATAAAATCACATGATTATTAATATTATAAGCTCAAGGGACTAATATTAAACCTAAGGTATTAATATTATAAAATCAAAGTATATAAAAACCTTTAGATAAATATTATAAACCTCAAGTATATATAAATATCTAGATAAATACTATAAACAGTAAAATAAATATGGTTGAGCATGCTTGATTTAAACATTGAGACAATTGTTGTCACAATGCGATGTTGGATGAAGAATGACCATGGCTTTCCATGGTTTATTTTCATATTGAGACAATCTTTGTCACAATGTGACATTCGACCATGGAATACCTTCATTCACTATGATTAACTATGATTAACAATGGTAGCCCATGGTTGATTTTAATATTGAGACAATGTTTTTCATAATGTGACATTGGACCATGCATTAATATTAAAGTGTAAGACTAATATTTAACACCTAATATTACCAACCCAAATAATTAGAAAACTCAAGGGATTAATAAAACCTAATAATTAATATCTTAAACTTAAAATGTAAGAAATGAATAAACCCTAGGAATTAAAAATTTAAAGTGAAGAGACTAATAAACCAAAGGGATTATTAATATTATAAACCAAAAGATCTCATAAACCCAAGGGTTTAATATTATAAACCAAAGGAATTGGTGAACCCAAGGGATAGATATTTATATTATAAACCAAGAAATTAATAAAGCATAAGAATTACTATTTTAAACTCAAGATATTAATAAACCCTAAGACTTAATATTTTAAACTTAAGAGATTAATAAACCCAAGGGGTTATTCATATTATAAACCAACATAATAAACTCAAGAGTTTAATATTACAAACCAAAAGAATTGGTGAACCCAACGGATAAATATTAAAGACCTAAGGGATCAATAAGGCGAAGGGATCAATATTAAAAACACAAGAGATCAATAAACCCTAAAAATCAATATTATGAACTGAAATATTATAATCCCCAATGTTATAAACTCTAAATATTAAACACAATATTATAAACCCTAATATTAAACCCAATATTAACCCCTAATTATAAACGATATATATTAGAATCTATATTATAACCTAACATATTACGCCATAATGTAAATCATAATATTAAAACTCAAAAGATTAATAAACCAAAGGGATTATTAATATTATAAACAAAAATAACTAATAAACGCAAGGGTTTAATATTATAAACCAAAGGAATTGGTGAATTGAGTGGATAAATATTAAAAACCTACATGATCAATAAGGCCAAGGTATCAATATTAAAAATAAAAAATATTATTAAACCCTAAAAATAAATTTTTTAAACTCAAAAATCTACGAAATTAATAAACCCTAACAATTAATATTTTAAATTAAATATATTAATAAACCCAAGAAATTATTGATATTATAAACCAAAATAAATAATAAACCCAAGGGTTTAGTATTATAAAACAAAGTAATTGGTGAACCCAAGGGATAAATATTAATATTATAAACCAATAAATTACTACACCCTAATAATTAATGTTTTAAACTCAATAGATTATAAACATAAAAAAGTAATAACACGAAGGATTTGATATTAGAAACCAAAGGAATTGGTGAAACGAAGGGATAAATATTAAAAACCTAAGGGATCAATAAGGTGAAGAGATCAATGTGAAAAACATAAGAGATTAATAAAGCCTAAACATTACTATCTTAAACAAAAATGTTTGATAAACTCACATGATTGTTAATAGTATAAGCTCAAGGGAATAATATTAAACCTAAGATATTAATATTATAAAACTAAAGTATATAAAAACCTTTAGATTAATATTATAAACCTCAAGTATATAGAAATATTTAGATAAATACTATAAATTATAAAATAAACATGCTTGAGCATGCTTGATTTAAACATTGAGACAATTGTTGTCACAATGCGACATTGGACAAAGAATGACCATGGTTTTCCATGGTTGATTTTCATATTCACATAATCTTTGTCACAATGTGACATTAAACCATGGAGGAACTTCATTGACTACGACTAACTATGATTAAAAATGGTAGTCTGAGTGATTTTCATATTGAGACAATGTTTTTCATAATGTGACATTGGACCATGCATTACTATTAAAGTGTAAGAATAATATTTAACGCCTAATATTACCAAACCAAAGAATTAAAAAACTCAAGGGATGAATAAATCCTAATAATTAATATCTGAAACTCAAAACCTAAGAAATTAGTAAACCCTACGAACTAATAATTTAAAGTGAAGAGATTAATAAACCAAAGAGATTATTAATAATATAAACCAAAAGAACTAATAAACCCAAGGGTTTAATGTTATAAACCAAAGGAATTGGTGAACCGAAGGGATGAATATTAATATTGTAAACCAAGAAATTAATAAGGAATAAGAATTAATACTTTAAACTCAAGAGATTAATAAACCATAAGAATTAATATTTTAAACTCAAGAGAATAATAAACCCAAGGGGTTGTTAATATTATAAATCAAAAGAACTATTAAACCCAAGGATTTAATATTACAAACCAAAAAAATTCGTGAACCCGAGGGATAAATATTAAATACCTAAGGGATCAATATTAAAAACACAAGAGATCAATAAACCCTAAGAATCAATATTATAAACTGAAATACTATAATCCCCAATGTTATAAACTCTAAATATTAAACACAATATTATATACCCTAATATTAAACCGAAATATTATAAACCCAATATTAAAGCCTAATTATAAACCCTGTATATTAGAATATATATTATAACCCAACATATTACTCCATAATGTAAATCATAATATTAAAACCAAATATCATAAACCCTATATATATATTAAAAACTCAAATATTACAACAAATATTATAAGACTTATTATTAAACCCAATAATATAAACCTAATTAATATAAACTTAATATTATACCCAATAATTGTCTCAATGTTTAACCACCCCTCATGAGGTTTCATGTTCGCTCACGTTGCTCACTTTTATATAAATATTTTAATTAGTATATTGTCTTGTATTTTGATTAATCTTATTAAATATTTTGATTAATTAACTTAATATTAATATTAATTAATATGAAAATATTAATTTAAAAATTTAAAAGTTAATGTTTATTGTAATTGAACATTTTTATATAAACGTTTTAATTAATATATTGCCAAATGTTTTAATTAATGCTAAAAAATTTAATGTTTTTATAAATGTTGTTCAAAATGTTTCATATAATGTTAAAAATTAATTAATTAAAGTTAGAATTAGCTAATGTTAATGTTTTAATTAATTAATATTAATTTAAATTATTGTTTCAATAATTTAATTAATTAATGTTGTATTAATTTATTCTTTAAACATGTTTAAATAAATGTTGTTAAAAATTTTTAAAAAATTGTTTTAATTAATATATTGTCAAAATTTTTAATTAATATTTTAAAGTTAAAAACATTTAAGTACAATTCAAACATCTTATTATTATTATTATTATTATTATTATTAATAACCAAATTTCAATATATTCATGTTTAGATATATTTAAATAATTTAGTGAAGTATAATAATTATGTATTAATGATTTAATTAATATGTCAATGTAATAATGACAATATAATAATTATTTCACTTTATTATTAATTAATATTAATATATATTTTTTTACAGATTTTTGAATTAATCTTTAATGTTATTAAAATTTTTTTATATAAAAGTTTTAATTATATATTGTAAAATGTTTTAATTAATAATGTTTAATGTTTCAATTTAGTAATATTTTAATGTTTTAATTAATTAATTGATTATGGATTTCATTAAAATACAATTTACTCATGTAAAGTGATCAAGTAGATTTTTTTATGTTTACAAGGTTAAAATATTATTAAAATAGATTATAAATTTATAATAATAATATTATTATTATTTTATATAACAATAATAATAGTTTAATAATATAATATTATAATACAATTGTATTAAAATAATTTCATTAAAATTTAACCGTAAGGTGTATTCTTTATATAGAAATTATGTGTTAATGAAACCTTATTATTAAGAAAATATTTCAATACGCCAAACTTTAATACAAATGTTGAATAAAACAAGAAGTATAATTGCATTAGTTAACTGATATATGATCACATAGTCACAATTTTTTTTACAACTAATTTATGAAAGTAAAACTATATTATAATTTAAACATACAATCTTTTAGTTATTAATTATGTTGTTTAAATAATATGATCATATTAATTAAAGGAAGTCAACATTAAGGAAGTCCAAATAGGTAGCATGCATGAATATGAGAGAAACAACATTTTTTTTGAATTAATAAAAAATAAATCCAAAGGAGCAAGAATAGTTTAATAAAATAAGATTTTGTTCTTTATAGTTAATTGTGAGTGGGAATACATTTGAATGGCATGCATAGGAGACCACTACTCCATAAACCTTGTAATAATTTAATAATATAATATTATAATATTACGTTCAGACTCGAACATTAAATTCATATAATCTTCAGATGTGAGAAATTTTGAACTCCTCCCTAAACGAAGATAACCTGATTTTTAGTTACTTGATGAGGTCTTCACTCTCTCTACTGGTAGCTTTAGGAATGCACCAAGTAATCTCTACTTTTTTGTTTCCCCATGCTCCTCTGGACCTGATACTTGGATTTCATCCTCTGGGACAACTAATTGGCCCCCATTGTTGTATTCTTCAAGTACTTCATGTTGAATAGGTTCCTCTTCCAGTGATCCGTTGTCCAAAAAATAATGAACAAGATCGGTGTTCAACCCTGATGGTTGTGAAGGCATGTCCATGCTTTCCTCATTGGTGGTAGATACATTATTTGTAGTGATATTCATCATAGACTTTGCCAACCATGATGGTGTGCTTACCTGGGTTGGCATTGCTAATTCTCATTGTCAGCTGCATCACATGGAATATCACATGCATAATTCGTAGGTGGTTCAGTGGGTGTGAAAACCTCATTGATATTGTTAGTTGGTTCATGATTGAACTGTGTCTCATTGAAATGTTCATCATCATCACCATAGAACAACCCTTCATAAAGGGACGTTATACCTTCAGCAACAGCTACATCTTCTTTGGCACTGACATGGTCTTGTAAGTTCTTTTCTTCTTGACTTTCCACTTCAAATGCTTGGCTAAAACTGGTATCATGCATAAGAGCATCAAAATTAAGTGGCCACATATCAGTCCTCCTAAGTCCAGCCTTGATATTAGAAGGTGTGAGAGCCCTTTTAAATTCTTTACTCGCAAGCTCAGCTAGCTCAAACCTCTTTACTTCCACCCCTGGATTCTTTTCCATCCATGAAGCTCGCTCGACCCTAATATAGTTCTTGAAAGGCCCAAACACGCTCACATCAAGGGGCTGTAATCTATAAGTAGTATGCCTTGACAGTGTTAACAAGTCAATGCCCAGTTTATTGGCCTCCTCAATTCTCTGCATAGCCATGTGGCTTCAATGGCCATCTAAAATCAGTAAGTGCATGTTTTCAGGCGAGACACCACCCAGTACAGAAGTAGCAAAGTGGCAAAGCCAATTCAAGAACAATTCTTTTGTCATTCATGCATGTGGATGTGCAGCCATGCATGCACCTGGTTCACAATTATGTATATAAATTTTTAGTTGTTTTTTACCTTTAAATAGATAAAATCCTGGTATTGATGAACCAATTACATTGACACAAGAAATAATTGTGATCCACTCCCTACTCTTAGGCAATATCTTAGGCACATTTCTACTCCCTCTCTTGGAAATTACCCATATACCACAATTCCTTCCTGCCTATAAGCCTGTTTCATCATAGTTCCATATATCGTCTAGGGCATATGAGTGTTCGTCATATGTAGCAAAAACAATGTTATAGAACTTGGAAACAATTGCAAGGCATAGATTTAAAGCCCGGTCTCTATCAAGGCCCCCGTTGTATGTAACACAAGGTCTGGATGCCTCTTTTTAAACCCACTTCACCATGACTTACCAGGAAAACCATCTTTAAAGGGGTTTGGCCTCCCTTGAAATATTTGAGCTACAGTGGATTTAAGTTGTATAAGCTCTAACCCATGTCCCAATTGGGCCATCTCCTTACACCACTTGACCACCTCATCCTCCTCCTCTTTATTCATAACTCTAACAGGCCCTCTACGCTTTGTATTAGTTAACCCATTTATCCAATAATGTATGTTAGAGGAAAAAATACCGTGTTTTTTTGCATATGCTTGTACTGAATATCCCTTAAACTCGATGTCATCAATTGCATCGAGCATGTCTTGCCTTTTCCAGCCTCTGATGGCACTGATTTTCTTTGTTGAACTTGCGCCTTGCATTGTGGTTGAAGGTGGATCTTTGGCTGATGGTGGGCTCTGCTAGCACATAGTCCTTTTCAACGACATTGTTGGGAGAATTGGGAGAATTGACATCCTCATCTGATGAACTTCTCCACAACTAGGCCCCCCTTGTCCCTCGCCTCATGTTCCTTATTTGTAATAGAAACTCTTGGCATGGCTCCAACAACCTGCAAATTTACCACGAAATTTTGATTTAAAATTGAATTTGAGTACAACATGAGTAAGAAATTTGATAAGTATTACAACAAATTTGATAAGTATTACAACACAACTGTATAGAGTAAACTATATTTATGTATGAATTTGAATATTAGCATTAGATTCAATAAGTAATACCTATTGATTGCTAACAACATGAAATATTCTATTGTTTGTTGTGAACTCTCCCATTTGTGTAGGCAACTTGGTATTTTACTCAAAAGAGTTCATGTTGCATCTGAGTGTACACTGTGTAGACTGAATTTTAACAACATGGCTGTAAGCTAACATAGTTGTAAGCTAACATGGTTGTAAGCTAACATGGAAAGTTACATGGTTGTAAGATAACATGGTTGTAAGAAACATGGATGTAACCTAACATGGTTGTAAGAAACATGGTTGTAAGTTAACATGGCATATTATATTGTTAACATGGCTGTAAGCAACATAATTTTTGTACTGGTGTAGAGGTATTGACTAACATGACATTCATAATTTCTTGTGAAGTGTATGCAAGTTTCAAGATGAATTCCTTTCATGTCCAAGCAGTCCCAAGAAAATTCACCATACCGTTTTTGATAATTTCTACCACCTGTTGTTGTTGTTGTTTTTTACTTAAGTATGTACCTATGTAGAGTATTTTTCTAGGGCTAATTTCAACAAGTTGAGTGCACAGTTCCTTGTTTCCACCTATGGCTGGAAATTCCCTATTGGTTATTGGTGCTGCTTCTTAAACTCTTGGTGTTGTAACCACTGTTGTTTCCTTTGCTATTGGTTTAGGTTGTTAACATGGCTGTAAGCAACAAAATTTTTGGCTTCATTAAGACAAGTTTGGTGACTTCATTAAATTCCATCTATTAGGGGCAAGGATTGAATAGAGGTATTGATTTGGCAAGAAAAATTAACTATATAGGAAATTTGATAGGACATTCATAGTTTTTGGTTAAGTTCATATTGAATCATTTTTTATTGGTGTAGAGGTATTGACTAACAAGACGTTCATAGTTTCTGGTTAAGTGTATGCAAGTTTCAAGATGAATTCCTTTCATGTCCAAGTAGTCCCAAGAAAATTCACCATACTATTTTTGAATAATTTCTACCACCTGTTGTTGTTGCTATGTACTTAAGTATGTACCTTTGTAGAGTATTTTTCCAGGGCTAATTTCAACAAGTTTAGCGCAAAGTTCCTTGTTTTCAACTATGGCGGGAAATTCCCTATTGACTGTTGGTGTTGTTGCTTAAATTCTTGGTGTTGGAACCTCTGCTCTTGCCTTTGCTATTGGTTTAGGTTACACTAATGAAAGGTAGAGCTATGTCTGGCAGTTATGGCTTCCAATGATCAGCTATCAAATTCCCTTATGGAAATGAAGACTGCCTGTGTTTGGCTATATGACTAGTTGGAAAAGTCCACCTCCTGTCAAAGATATTGGTTATCGACCTTAGCCTTAGTCCATGTCAATAAGCTCTAGATACACTTTGGACATGGAATTATCTACCTGGTGCGTATATGCTCAACAAATATGTGTTAATTTTTCCTTTTTTTTTAGAAAAAAATAGATACAACAATTTATTCTATTTGGCTAAGCGTGTGATCCAAATAGTGTAGTTCAACTTGTTTCTCTTAGCTTGAGCGAAGAAGCAATTCAGAAGAAGTAGTTAAGAAGGAAGCTGTAGTGAAACTAAAATGAGACTTCTAATTAGTTGTATTTCCACTCTTGCAATCTCTCTAACTCCTATGTAGTTAGTAGCTTTCCGTTCTTATAACAATGACTATGCTTTAATTAAAAAGATCTCTCTTTTTGAATTTACGAACTAATGGCAGACCCGAGAATGGACTAACTCTAGTCTTAGTCCCATGCCTTAAGGTAAGTAACTTGTTGTCTTAGAGTTCAAGCTTTAGTTCACAAATAATTATGACAACAATAAGTACTATTATCTTCCGAGTAGAACTACTAGCTTTAGTCCATAACTTAAAATATTAGACTATTAGCTCTAAGAACTACTAGCTAGTATAAGGATGTATAATGGGTCTCTCCATAATAGTGAGACCTTATAAGGATGTTACATAGTCAATCTAAGCTAATGAACATAGTAGTAAGATTTCCAGGTCGTGTCTTAGTAAGCTAGTTTGAATACTCTTGACATTTTATTACTCATTTTGGAAGTTTTTGAAAAGTGTTATGCAACCTCAACCATTTTTGTTTAGAGTGGTGATTTTCATGTTGGTAAAAAAACATAAAATTAAAATTAAAAAACATGAAAAAAAGATTCATATATATATATATATATATATATATATATATATATATATATATATATATATATATATATATATATATATATATATATATATATATATATATATATATATGCAAAAACCAATAAAAATGTAAAAATAAAAAATAAAGAAAAAATAAACAAAATAAGAAACATCAAAAGCAAATTTTTTTTTTAAGTTATTAAAAAAAACCACATAATTAAAAAAATGATAAAAAAATAATTAAAATAGAAAATTAAAAAAATTAAAATAAAATAAAATAAAAAATTTAAAAATTAAAATAAAAAACAAAAAAATAATTAAAATTAAAATTTAATAACAAAATAAGAATAAAAATTTTAAAATAATAAAAATTAAATTTAAAAAAAAAAAATTACAAATTTTAAAAGAAAATCAAAATAAAATTTTTAAATAATAAAAATTTAGATTGATGATGATGAGGATGGTTAACGTCTTCTAAGACCAAAATTTGGTCTATCGGACCTAAAGAAACGAATTATTTAGTTTGTTTGAAAATTGTACTCCTATGCTCAAAGAGCTTGGAGAGAAGTGTCCCGAGCTCACTATAATTTTGACATGTTAAAAGGCTAGGAAGGTCGATATTGCAACAAAGATTATGAAATTGAGATCTAATGTGGGTGTACGTAGGGCACACTAAGAGGAATTGATTTTCATCCTCAATGTTCATATTCTCATAGAGATGGCAGATCCTTTCCACCCATGATGTTTTAGGAACTGCCCAACGACCTGTTTCACTATGGAGCTCATGAGAGTTCGTTCTTATCTTGGCTATATAAATTTTTTTCTTTGAGCTAGTTAAAAAAAAGAGATACTTTTGATCTGCTAGAGTAGGGTTGATGACCTCCTTATAATATCTTAATTTTCTTTTATCCTCTAAATCTTTCTCACACCACATTTTCTTTTAAACTTATAAGTAACAATATTGGTAATGTTATTAATATTTTGTAATGCAACATTTTCGTCAATCTCCCAATGGTTTAACCAGGCCCTGGTATCTTTATACCAACCTTGCTTGAGCCTTAGTTGGTTTTGGCTGGAATTTAAAGCTAGCTTAGGAAGTTTATGGTCTTCCATGTGATTGATTTTGTGTTTGTACAATAGGAGCCTAGTCATAGCTAGGCTTTCGATAGGGGAGTGACCCACTTCTACTAGTAGAATATGATACAGTGTATTTCTTTTAATTTTGAGGTTATACATTATAAAATGCTTCTGGATTTTCTCAATCTTTCTCTAGGATTCTCTAGAGATGCTGCAACCCCAAACCTCACAACTATACAAGATAACATGAGTGACTAAAGTTTCAAAGAGGAGCTTCTTTTTATCCCACATCACAAGGTTTGTTGCTTTACTATTATTTTCAAGACCAAAATAAGCTTTCCACCCTCCATTAATCCTTTTCTCAATGTTATAGTTCCAGTTGAGCTTGTGATGAATATCAATTCCTAGGTACTTGTAGGAAGACACTTCCTCCAAGTTGCTATTTTCATATACAAAATTAGTGTAAGTGTCCTTCTTGGATTTGATAATCATAACTTTTGTTTTTCCAGTGTTAATGAAAAAAATTAAAAAAATATAATTAAAAAAAATTAAAACATTTAAAAAAATAAAAAATAAAAAATAAAAACTTAAAAAACATTTTTAAAATTTAAATTTAAAAATATAAAAAATAAAATTTAAACTAAAAAAAGAAAAGAAAAAGAAAAAACTAAAAATATTATACTAAAAAAAGTATTTATTAAATTTTATTAAATAAATAATAAAAAATTAAATATAAAAAAATATAAAATTTTAATAAATTAAAAAAATAAAAATTTAAAATAAAATATTAAATTAAAAAATATATATTAAAGTTTAATAACTTAAAAAAAAAAACAATTTAATATTTAATTTATTAAATAAAATTTGATATTTAATTTATTAAATAAAATTTAATATTTTTTATTTAAATTTAATTGTTATATTATATTTTTTTTTTTAAATTATTATTATTATTTTTAATTTGTTAGTTTAATTAAATATTTTTAATTAATTTATTTATTTCTATTTTTAATTTTTAATTTTAATTTTAAAAATGTTTTTTAACTTTTTATTTTGAAATTTTTTTTCTTTAATTTTTAAATTTATTTATTTTTTCATTTGATTTTTAAATTTAATACTTCTTCTTCTTCTTCTTCTTCTTCTTCTTCTTCTTCATCATCATCATCATCATCATCATCATCATCATCATCATCATCATCATCATCATCATCATCATCATCATCATCATCATCTATTTTCATTTTTAATTTTTAATTTTTTAAAATTATATATATATATATATATATATTAAATTTTTTTTTCCTAAATTTAATATTTTGTTTTTGGTTTTTAATTTTTAAATTTTAATTTTAAAATTGTTTTTTTTTTCTTAAATTTTTTTTTTTTTTTTTACTTTTAATTTTTTTTAAATTTTTTAAATTAAAAAATAAATAATGAATTTTGTTTTTGTTTTTTTTTTTCAATTAGTTTAAAATGGTTTTTACATTTTTTTAATATAATTTATTGTTATTCTAAAATTTTTATTTCAACACATTTCGTTTTCAGGGTGTTTTTTACACAAAAAAATTGATTTTTAAAAAAATTGACTTCCATTTTTAAAAAATGTTGAAAATTTATTCCGAAAAAAAGGTTATTCCACAATAACACTTTTAATTTTCGGCTATTTTTTCATGTTTTTTTTTTTTAGAGTTCTCATTTTGAGGTAATAGTGCTCGTTTGATCGGTAACTTTGTTACCAACCTACGTGAGAAACATTCATAGATTGAGGGAAAATATTTTTTTATTCTTTTAATTATGGTGCCTTAATTAATGAGCAGCACTAATAGATTAAGGAAAAATAAGTTTTTGTGGTTTTAATTGTGGTGCCTTCTTGATTACTTCATAGTGGCCTGCAATGATTCTTATTGAGAAAAAATATAAAAGCATACTTTCCTCTTATGCATTAATGCTGCTGAGAGGGATCGATGATGGGGCCTTCGTTTGGAGGAAATAGCTAGGAGGATCCGATACAAGTAGAGCCAAAAAAAGCAATAGTGGCAGCAACAGAAGAAGTACCAGCAACATCGACAACACCCATGAGAGGCTGACTCAAGGACGAGTCAATGAACTGTGGTTGGGGCCTTCATTTTTGAAAGATTAAATTATTTTGGGATGAGCTAGAAGAATGAAAGGTGGCGAGGACAACCGTTGGGATGTTGCGGAAAGGACAGGGAAGAAAGAGGAAGGAAATGATAGAAAATTGGAAGTTGTGGAGGACTGGCGGGAAACGACAGTCATAACTGAGTGGGAAAAGAGAGGTAAGAGCTGAGCAGCGAAGAAAAATGAGCTATGAAAGAGGCGAAAGAAACTGATAGTTCAAGAAAGCGAGAAAATATAAGCAAAGATGGATGAGAGAGGCAAGGTAGTAGAGTACAAAGATGTTGTTGTAGAGTGAATAGGACCGCTCTGTAGTTGTTTTGTTGAATAATTATGTGATGTTCATTGTTACTTGATATATACTATAGAAAGATGTTGTTGAGCCTTGATGTATTGATGGTATGAGAAGATTAATGAAAATGAAACATTATGGGATCACTATGTTACGGTTGAATGGTTACTTAGTTTTTAAAAGCATTTTAAATGTGTGTATTCAAGTAGTCTTTGCTTATTAGTGTGGATGAACTCTTGCGGGTGAATGTTGGCATAATATCGTTGAGTTTTCTTTAATTTTGATTTAATCAATGGTAATATTATTCATATCGAATCCAAAATCCCCACTTATCTAGTTTTAGGTAAGGTGGAAATGTCAGCGTTGTGCTAGACTACAACAGAGCTTTGTTGGTCCCTATGCATGAACCTAGGTCTTAACCCTGTTATTATTTTTAGCCAACAAATGTTTCCTTTATCGGGACCTGAAATATAAAAGGGGGATTGGAATATGTTATCAAGGATATTGAAGAAATAATTACAAGATTGGTGGTATGAACACATAGATTGGTTCGTCTTGCAACAGGCTAAGCTCCGACGACAAGGTGAAGGAAAGTTAAAGGAGGAGGTATTGTATGTGAAATCAGATAGTGATCAATACGAGATTTTTTGGTGTAAATTTCTAGAAGAGCTCTACAATTGGTTGCAGAGACTGTAGATAAAGGGGAAGACTAGTGAACAACGCATATCTCGTCGTGTTTGGACTCAACAAGATTTGATAGAATTACATCGGTTCGACACCTCTCTGACACGAGCCATGGAATTCTATATGCAAACTACAATAAAATGATATATTATTGAGTTCACCGTAGAGAACCATCATTCTTTCTCTATAGTTGTAGACATATTCAGATCAGGGTTGCAGGGGAATCTGCTAAAGGAAACCCCTATGTGAATTAAGGTTCTAATGGTAGAGGAAAATGTGTTGATGTTTCATAACCCCAACATGGAAGCCTAAAGACCTAGTACTAAGGGAAGTACATAGAGGGAGGGATGCTACTGAATAGGGAGTTATGAAGGGAGTGATGAAATGGATGCAGATGACTTCAAAAGGTCTAGGGATATGAGAGCGCAACCAAGAGCACAAATAGCAGAGAAATGGTAGGAAAGGGCATTGTGGTAAATTAATAGACGACAAAAGGATATACACCAAGCAGGAGGGGCGTTGAGAAGTTAAACAGAAGAAGGATTAGCTGTGGGTCCAACAAAATAAGTAGAGACTTCCGCATCGACTGAAAATTAGGGGGATAACAAGGGCTCATCCTTGTTAATAGAAGTGGAAATGCCAGATATAATAGAAGGTGTAGGTTTAAAGGAAGACCTGGATGATGACATGCATGTTGCTTTGAAAATATTATTCATGGAGAATGATGTGTCCAAGTTTAATGATGATATGATATCCTTGTGTTTAGGTAGCATCTCCCCCAACCTTACATTGGTACTTTATCACAACCCTGATACTTTCTTGTCTAAATTAATCAAATTGATTAGAGTTCGTAGTGTGCATACCACATATAGAGCTAGTACTAGTGGTAGTGGAATTGGTAATATTGGTAAGATATCGCAAGGATCGTCACATCTACGATCTCAAGGATTTGTAATTCTTCCTCAAACTCGGTCAAATATGGCAAGATCATTCACCCGATACCCTGAGTTCTCTAGAAAAAGAAATGATGATGTAGAAAATCACTGGTATTTGTGCAAAGCCATATGGAGGGCTCGCCAAATTCCAGATGCCGCAAAACTAATTGAATTTCAAACCACACTCAGGGAGAGAGCCTTGAGATGGTTCATCAAGTGGTCGGAGCTACATCAAAACCCATCAGTAGATGATGTTAAAATAGAATTTGTGCAGGGGTTCAAGCTTCCTTAGAAAAACCAACAGGGGTTGTCTGAATTATGGGAAATTAAACAATGGGATGGGGAGACTGCCTAAGAGTTGTTGTGGATATTAAAGATGAAATTGGAAAACTAAGCTACCTAATAGACCCAAAGGACTAACGAGGCTAGTTTATCAAAGCATTGTTTCCTCTCACCTGTACACCATTGACCCAACAAAAGATTGATACTTTACAGGATGGTTTAGAATAGGGAATAGAAATTGAAGCTATGGTGGGGTACCCACATGAATACCAAGGTGGAACAACAACCCAGGACCTATCTATATTGGATCTGCAACATAAAATCACAAGTCTAACGGAAAAATTGAAGGAAATGCAGTCGACGCAGCCTGCACAATCGAATGTGTGGTGTACTCATTTCCTGTTAGAAGGTCATCCAGTCATTGAGTTCCCGAGGTTGCAATGCTCAAGTGTTACACTCAGACTAGTGGGGCCATCTGGAACCCCTCCTACCATGGGAGGTGCACAGATAAGAACATAAGGTCTATATCAAGGCCAAAATAAATTCCATGCATTTATGAATCAACAAAATCCAACGCCAACTAATTACTGTGAAATTTGTAGAGTGTATGGACAGCTTCCACGTCTCTGCCCCATTCTACAAAAATATTCATATGTACCTAAAAATACTTACTATAAGTTATGTGCTTCACTGAATCATCACACAAACCAATGTAGGGTGTTGGATGCCTTAGCTGACCGATTGGACCGAACAATCTATCGAGTCAATGAAACCCCTCGAGGAGGAGGAGGATGAGGAAAAAGGGGGGGCGGGATGGGAGGTCGATGCCTAGTGAGATGTTATAATTGTGACTAAGAAGGTCATGTTGCACAATATTTTCCACTACCCATGTGACCATGGTATTCTCAATGCAAGGTAAATACGCATGCAACAAAGGACTGCCTAGAATTGATTAAAATGTAGGAAGAGCGCAACTGCCAGAGGGGGGGGAACGAGGAGTACAACCAACGTCCTTAAAAGATAAGGGTATGGACCCGCCATGTTACAATGATCGACACATAGAAGAATGGTTCAATTTATTCCTGCAAATTGTGAATGATGAACAAATGCTTGGGTAGTTGCAGGACAATCTCAAATCAGCTATTAAGGAGGGTACAAATTAGGAAGGGAAAATCTCTGCCAATTTACTAAAGAGGCATTCAAGAAGGATTTGGAGAAACAAAAGAAGAAATATAAGGTATTTCAATATTGATTTTGAGATTGCGGGATTCCAAATAAAATATACAATGCTAGCTTTAGGCTCATATGCAAATATTTTACCAAGAAAGATGTGGGAATTCTTGGGCAGACATTATCACAATTCAATTGCATATGGTGAACTAGTACTGCATCCTTCTAGTTGGAATACTAGAGGGTGTAGAGGTTAACATTGTAGGAGTTAAGACTTATGCATATTTTAAATTAATAGATCTAATGGGAGACAAGGATCCATATCCAACACTTCTTGGGATAGATTGGGCCTTTGAAAACTAGGCGGTGATTGATTTGAAAAAATAGCTAATTAATTTTAAAGTATAAGGGGTTAGAGTAATCCAACCCCTAGATCCTTATCAAGGACCGAGATTCACAGAACAAACAAATGAGAGAGAGGAGCCAATATTATTAGATCAGCTATATCAGCTAACAACATGAATGGGGGAAGATTATATCAACCCAACCACAGAAGGATTAATTAGCTGGCAGAGTATTCAGATCTTGGAGGTTGGATTAGAGGTTGCGTGGGATGACTAGAAGCAAGGAGGATATGAGGTCAACAGTAGACGTTTTTCCACATTCAAGGGAATCAACTGAATTGACATCGTGGTAAGGGAATACCCCACTTTCTATGGTATGTATTCAGTAGATAATTTTATTAATAATATTGATGTAACTATTTCCGCATAACATAAGGTGCCTCTAATGAATTTTTCCCTAGAAGAAAAATCAGCCAAGTGGTGGGGAGTCCATTGCAACAATCTCAGGGAATGGAGTGAAATCAGGATAGAATTAAAAATTAGATTTTCACATCCAGGGGGCTCGCAACCATTTATAAAATATAGAGGTAACTCAGATCCTCAACAACACTAGAGAGATTATGAATACTGAAGGGGTAGAGAATTATTTCCAAAGGAATTATGGGTCCATGACTTTGTGCATACATTGGGAACCTTCCCTAAAGCGTGGTATGTAAAAGAGGAAACAAGGAGACAAACTGGTGATTGGGATTGTTTAGCAAGTAAATTTGTCAGTAGCTTTTCTTTTTCAGATATCGATGGGGGGATTAACACTAATCTACATACTATTAAGAGTATTATACTTACAACTGGACAATTGATAGATGGAACAATAGACTAGGCTACTCTGCAACACTTATATGAATCCACATACAATGAGGCGGTAGCTCGTGGGAAAGTATATAAAGAGCCATATGGATATGATTTGGAAGAGTTGATACATATATCCTTCAATGAAGTAGAAGGGGAATGAGGGGTTAAAGATCAACCCACAACTGAAGGTCCACATTTACTTCCACTAAATTTGCGGAAACTCAATATAGGGATTAAAGAAAAGCTAAAGCTAGCCTCAATTGGTGATTACTTGGATGATAAAACTACTAAATAAATATTCGATCTTCTAAGAGAATATGAGGCCCTGTTTCCCTCGTCTTTTGTGGAATTGAAAGGAATTAAACGCTATTTTGGAGAAATTAAAATCATGCTCAAGTTGGATGAAAAACCAGTAAAGCAACGACCTTATAGACTAAATCCGAAGGTGAAGGAGAAAGTGAAGAAAGAGATAGATAATATGTTGGATGTAGGGCTAATATTTCCTATTGATGAGGCTGAATGGGTTAGTCTGATTGTTATACAAAATAAAAAGGATGTTACATAAATTATAGTCTATGTGGACCACTGCAACTTAAATAACGCTTGTGTTCACGATCCTTTCCCTACACCTTTCAGTGACGAATTTATAGATAATGTAGTAGGAAATGAGGCTTATTCATTTGCATATGGGTTTTATGGCTACCATCAAGTCCGAATTGCAAAGGAGGACAATAAGAAGAATACTTTTACCACATAATGGGGCTCATATGCATACCATGTTATGTTGTTTGGACTTAAGAATGCACCAAGAATGTTTTCAAGGATCTTGCTTGTTGTATTTAGGGATTACATATATAGTTTCCTTGAAGTTTAAATGGATTATTGGAGTGTCTATAGTCTGTTGAAGAAACACTCAAGATTTCTCCAAATCATGTTTGATCATTTTAGGCAACTACAAATTTCATTGAATGTAAGGAAGTTCATATTTGTTTTTCCCTTTGGGATGCTACCAGGCCATATTGTATGCGAGGAAGGAGTATGTGTAGACCCTTCCAAATTTGCGGTGATCGTAAACATGAAGTTGCTGGAAATATTGAGAGGGGGGGTGAATTAATATTTCTTATCAATTATAACTTTTAAATATTTTCGTAGCATTAGTTAATATTCAATTGTTCTTGATCTTTATCCAGTAACAACAGTAAACAATATAACACAATAGGCACACGAATTTTAGGTGGAAAACCCCATCCGATTGAAAAACCACCGAACACTTTTCTAATAAATTATTTAATCTTAAGCCCCAACTGAAATGAAAGGTACAACTTGATAGAATTCTATAAAAGCATTCTTCTCCAGCTCCTGCTGTTGGTGAAAAGGGGAGACTTCTGGGCAAGACCTAGGTTAAGACTTGGGGCCAACAAGATCCTGTTGTAGTCTACGACAATGCCAGAATTTTCACCCTGCTCAAAGAGAGCAAGGAGTCTCACCCGAGGCATGCCATGACCTTACTAAGATAAAAGAGCTAGAACCGTACTACCGAAGGCATTAGGGGAATTTTGAGGTCTAAAATGGGCCTCATAAGAAAAATGTAGAAAAAAAACAAACTTTATAATAACCAATAGGATTTAAGTTGATGATGTCAACCATAAGGGATGAATCATAATTTTTGGAATAAAAAAATTAAAATAATAAAAATTAATAACATAATAAAACTACTTTTTCAACTCGTATTTTCAACTTATCTTTCTTAATTTTTACTCAAATTTCGAGAAGGAGTACTCATTGGATGCAAAACGTAATTCTTCATCCAAGTAGTACCCATGATGCATAGTTTCGATGGACCCTGCTACACGAAAAATGAAAAATAAATGAAAAGACATGTTTACAATCACATTTATCATATATTTCTAATTTTTCATGTAGCAGTATCGATCGAAAATATGCAATGTGGGTACTCTTTAGATGATAAATAAAATTATGCATCCAACGAGTATTTCCGCTCGAAATTTGAGTAAACCCATAGGGAGATAAGTTGAAAATTTATTTTTTCCCTTTTTCCCTCTAAAATTTGATGATGCAATCAAATCTTGTTTTATTGTTTCCACTATTATTTTATAATTTCCTTAGGAGGCCCATTTTAGACCCCAAAATTCCCCTAATGGAAACTACTTAGCAATTATCTAGACATTACAGTGATGTAGAAACATTCTCATTACATATTAATCGAGAGATGAACTATCATTTAACAGATATCAAAGAAAGCTATCAGAAAAAATTTGAAATCACTGATCATACATAACATATAAGAAGCTATCTATTATACACATCCCTAGGTACAAAAAACATCTTCAGTCTTTTATATTATATGAGCAACACATTACATCTCAGACTCTGCAGAGTTCAATATGAGCCACACCTTACATCTCAGGCTTTGTAGAGTTCAATATGACACAAAACTCACAAAATCACCAAACCAACTCCCGTGCCCCGTTCCTTTTCCCTTGCTTATCTATCTCCTCCTTCTGGCACTATCAGTCTTCGCCCCTTCTTCGCTCAGCTGGTCTGATGCTCTCCACCATTTCTTTTTTTCTTCCGCGGTTGGCTCTGCCTCTAGGATTATTTCTACCTGTTCATTGTCAATTGTTGTTGCCACCTATGTTGTTACTTGTTTACATTCTACTACATGCCTGCCTCTTCTCCATAATCCACAATAGATCCCTTTATTTCGTAATAGTTCTCCTCCACTCTCTCCTCCCGCAACTGACCGTCTGTAACTAAAAAATGGTTTACCCAAATGAAAGGCTCCAAAAGGCCTCGACCACAAGTTATTGACTCATCCAGAGTCAATTTTCCCCTAGTGTTGTGGTCCCTATTTGAATGTCTGTTGTGGTCTTGAACTAGTCTTGTTCGGATGCTTCTTTTTCCTACTCCATTTGCTTTGTTCCCCATCTTCTAACAAAGGCCCCAACTCCAGAACCTTTTGCATGGCTTTTGTTCTGAGTTCCATGAAGTCACTAATTTCTTCCTGCCATCTTTTCATCAAATAATCTGTTGCATTTACCACCTTGTCGGCTTGAGTGGCATCAATTGGCTGCGGTAGGTCAGTAAATGTTGCACTATACTGAGGATCTTCTTTGGAGACAAATTGATGAATTGTCTCAGCCTTTTATTTAATAGGCCGTGTTTAGTAAATTTAATGTCTTAAATTTCTACCATAAATTATCGACCAAGGTTAGTAATCTGATGAAGTGTGGTGCAGTATATATGCTTAGATGCCCTTATATCTTGCTTTGTTGTGTAGTTTTATATATTGTTTTTGGAGGCTTGTATTTTATGTCTAATGTTAAAACTAAAAACTAATCTAAGGAATGAAATCTATTCTTTAAATGAAATCTTTAAAGCTAAGAAATAACTGAATTTGAAAGGAATTTAATGATGAAAAACTTAATCTTAAGAAGGAAGAAAAGAAAATGCTATTTTTACTCTAAGAAAAGAAATTGATATACAAATTACTCTTAATAAAATGAATGAAATATAAAATCTATAAGAAGTAAGAAAAGGAAATGTTAATTAACTAATCTATTTTGCATAAAAATAAATCAATCTTTGAGTGATTAAATCTGAGCTATGCTAGGCTATTCTATGTCGGCAAAAAATCTACGGAAAACATCTAATTGAACTTATTATGCATTTAAACAAAGAATCATTCTAAATTCTATTGAATTCTATTGATCTCTGAATTATGTTCTATCTATCAACATAATAAAAATAAAACCATATTCTACCTTATCAATTGACAACATTAATTCTATGACAAAAATAGAGCATTCGATCAAGTTTTAACTCTATCTAAGAAAGATATAAATATAATCCTAATCTAAATCTGTTCTAGATTCCATGAAACGAAAGCATTAATTCTATCACTATGAAACTGAATTGATTATTATAATTGAATTCAAATTTAACTAAGGTAAGAAAAAATTACAAAGTATCTATTGCGCAAAACGAAATGCCTAATATAAATCCTATGGTTTCTATGTAATCAATTGCAATAACGATTTTAATTGAATGCTGAAAGAGTCATGATAATGAAACGATTCAGGAGAGCATAAGATATAACAATAAAATGTGCGTAAATATAAACAACTAATTCAGAAAATGTTCAGAAACTAAATAACATAGAATTAAACTATGAAATGACTGTAAAAACATCTTTTCTATGTAGGGGACCTCTGCAACAGAATGAGTGTAAATATACTTAATTTATCTATGCATCAATGGTCTAAAATTGGTATTCTTCATTAACGAAAACATATTTTAAAAATGTATCACAATATTATCACCAAAATCAAGCTTATTCCCAGTTTCGTCAGACCGATATTTATACAAAGTTTTAAATTAACTTTTTGAGATAATTTCGCCTATAGAAAGTAAAATAAAGCTAAGACTAGAATTCTAATCATAAGTAAAGTCTTCATGACTCTTTCTCGATTTTCTACGTAAGAGCAAATCGAGAATCTTCAGTCGTTGATCTTGTCCCTTATTTTGACTGATCTTTGACCGCGAGTGTAGGCATAATCCTTCTCGAAATTGAATAAGTAAGTAGGATACGATCCATATATGGACCATTTCAAAGCTACCCATATGAATCTCTTCTTCATTTTCTTCTTGAAACCTGTCAAACAATAACGGTGGCTGCAGAAACAAAGGTTAGCTAAAAAATTGCACGAATTCTGAAGTTGATTACAAAAATTCATCTAAATAATTGGAAACATTACAATATAAAATAGAGATCATCTAAATTCCTTCTCAGATTGAAATGTGTCAAATATCGCTAATTGAGTTTATGAATTTTGTGACAAAAGGAAGAAAATATGGTGGAAAAAGATGTCAAAATAGGAACAGACTTGAGGTTCAACATACCCCCACTAAGAGACCACTGCATGTCCTCATGCAATTTCCAAAATTGTGAGCCTTCACCTTTTACTGAATCCATTCTAATACCTCTGCCAGTACATCCAACTTTCTCTTCTTTCGTTTCTTTGAGATTGCCATTTTTGGTTTCTTCATAAGGAGCTTATACTTCAAATTGATAATTTTTCTGTTCAAGTATCCATTCATTTTCTTTAGTTTCTTTTTCTTTTTATACCGTAGCCCCAAATGTAGAATAGTATTGTCACTGATGACCTTTTATAAGTGGTTTTGTTCCTTCAGAGATTCATTTTCTTGCTTGATGTACCTGTTCAGTATCTCTAGTTCATAGATTTCTTTCTTTAAAGAGTTTACTAGAGGTTCTTGTGGACTGGTAGGCTGCTCTTCAACATTTGACTTCTCCTCTGCATGTCTCTTTTCTAAGGAATCAATGTAGTCATAAATTTCTTACTATGTCAGGTCAATTTCTGGGGTCCTTCTGCTTGGAATATGTATATGAGAGCCAGTAATAGGCAATGGTATTCAGGGCTCTTCATCTAAATCAACAAAATGTGCTTCCTGTGGAGATGTATTCTTCAAAGGTTTACAAAGTCTGGAACTTCTCCTTGGCTGTGGAGGACTTAAGATTTATAAGTTTATAAATTTTCCCTTTTCCTTTACATTACCTCTCTTTTTGTGACCACTCTGTTTCTTATTCTTCAGTAATTATGCAATGGTGATTTCTTCTTCTTATTGATGTGTTTGAGGTGAGGATTTGTCTTTTGCTCTTATCATCCTTAGGCTATTCTTGTGCTTCTTCATTAAAATGATTCCTGACCAGGAAAATTTCCCAGGAGTCTCCTATACTCTTTAAATGAAATTGAATGAGTATATTTATCTGTCCATGATGATACATGATATTTTCTATGGATTGAATTCTTTTTTGCACACTTCCTGACATTTTCTTTAGGTTGTTTAATAGGAAGTATGGGAGGTTTATTTCTCCGTCCTCTAGGAAATTCATTAACAGTCCGGCATGGTAGATAAACATACAACCAAATATACCCTCGTAAGTAACAAATTTTTGAATAATTAATAGCATGTTCCTCCATTTGTTTTTAAGTGTCGTACTGGGAATTCTCTTCTTAAAAATAGAAGTGTCCATACTTGGATTTTTCAGAAAAATATTCCATTATTCTCCATGAATTTCCCTGTTCTTGAACCATCTTCTACTAGTTTTCAAAAGTTCTGTGGCTTTTTCTATGAAGGACTCTGTCACCGAAAAATTTATGTCCCTAATTTCTACTTCTACCCCATTGAAGGCCCTTGCGAAGGATTTGGTGACCTCTTTGTGGAATCCATCGAAATTTTCTATGAACTGGAGCCATCATACATTTTGTAGCATTTAATTCATTTGAGGATAACCTTCCATGAATTTTTCACCCATAGGCTCGGTTCTTACTGTTAAACACATGTCTCCGTTGTAAGGAATTTTCACCTTCAAGACTGTTCTTCTTCGACCAGGTGAATTGAGGGTTTGGCTTTGAGTTAAAAATGTCAAGAGGAGATTATAGAGACGTGTAGGTAAATAGGTAATCGGGTTATGGTATGAGATATGACTGTTAATTATTAATGAATGAAATTGGCCTTGATCATTAATGGTGATATGATACGGATGAAATGAAAAATTATGGATTTGTGGTGTGAACTGAGTATAATCAGTTTTAATGATGACAATTTGAGGTGGCAACATATGATCATCTAATTTTTATACATTAATGTTTTTGAACCTTATTATTTAAACAAATTTTGTAACATACCTTGGAATTAACCTTTGTTGTTCTTCTTTTGGTCTTGATTCCTCAGGTGTCTTTTTAGCATGATCTTCAATTGAGTCTTCAGTTGCTTCTGTTCAGTATGTCCTGCTTTAATAGGCTTAAAAAGTGTATCAGAGTTGTAGAATGTGATGAAAAATGAAAATTATTCTGAGAGCTACAGAAATGTATTAATTATGTAGCTAATCTTTTATTGCTTCTGAAAAAGAAAGGGAACACATAAATTGGTATTTTTAGAATGGGAGAAAATATAAGATGTTAGAAGTGAGCTCTAATTTTGACCTTGTATTTTTTGTATAAGGATGCCAATCATTGATTGGTTTTCATACTTATACAATTTTTTTTTCTTTTTTTTTTAATAATATATATATATATATATATATATATATTATTTTTTAAGATATGAAAAAGTAAAAAGAAGACTAAGTTGGGAAAGAAGAAGGATTCTTCTTCACCAACTTCATATCACTATTGTCTTCCAAAATTTTGGTAAATTCCTCCTTTGTAATTGGTTTACGATAGAAATTTGGTCAATTTCCATTCACAAGAAGAGGTACCTTTTCTTCATCAATTTTCTTTATTCTGACTACTCCATTGTCAAAGAATTTTTCGATCTCATAAGGCCCAAGCCAATGAGTCTGAATTTTTCCTTGGAAGTCTTTGAACTTTGAATCAAATAAAAGTGCCCAAAATCCTACTTGAAATTTTCTTTATTTTATGTATTTATCATGCGATCTTGCCTGATCTCATCAAGCTCATTGAGTTTCTCCATTCAATGATTTTGGGCTTCTGACAAATCAAGTCCCAATATGACTATTTTTTTGAAGGTTTTGATCTGGAATTCTATTGGAAACAAGACTTGCTTCCCATAAACAAGTTCATAGGGAGTATGTCTTGTTGTATTCATCCATGTATTTTGGTAGGTCCATAAAGCTTTAGGAAGCCTTTCTGACCAATCCTTCGTATGTAGATGTACAGTCTTTGTGAGGATTACTTTGATCACTTTATTAGTGGACTCCACTTTTCCATTTGCATGTGGATGGTATGGAGTAGAATTTATATGTTTGATCTTATATTCCTCCAAAATATTGTGCACCATCCTGGATGTAAACTAAGTTCTCTGATCTATTACAATTTCCCTTGGGACACCAAAACGAGTAAAAATATCCTCAAAAATAAATGAAACTACAACATTTTCATTAGAAAAAGAAAGTGCTTTAGCCTCTCCCCATTTAGTGACATAATCAGTGAAAACCAGAATATACCTCTTTTATTTTGATAGTGGATTGATTGGTCCAACGAAATCTAGAGCCCATTTTTCAAAGGGTTCGATGAGTACCTAAGGCTATGGGGGAATTTAATCTATAGGAACATGTTTCCCCATTCTTTGACAACTGTTTCACCTTTTGACATATTCCTTGGCATATTTAAAAATGGATGGCCAATAATATCCTAAATGAAGTATTTTATAAGCAGTCCTCTTATCAGCAAAGTGGCCACCACAAGGCTCATTGTGGCATGCTTTTAGAATTTCAGGTATTTTATCTTCTCGTACACAACTCCTAATGATAAGATCTGGACCTGTCTTATTTAATTCATCATTTATCCATGAATATAATGCACTTGTTTGAATTATTTTTTTCTTTTCTCTGGGAAAGAATTATGTTGGTAATTTTCTTGTAGCTAAGTAGTTAGCAATGTCTACAAACCATCGACAAAATTATCCTCTACTGGAGTATCATTATTTTCATTTTGAATTCTAGACAAAAAGTCAGCAACTGTCTTTTGTTTTCCAGGTCGGTCTAGAATGGTGATGTTAAATTCTTACAGGAGTAATAACCATCTTGTGATTCTGCCATTAGTGATACTATTCATTAAATACCTAATTGAAGAATGATCTGTGTGAATAAAGATTTCATATCCAGTGATGTAATGTCTAAAATTTTTAATAGCATGGACAACAACTAGAAACTCTTTTTTAGCAACAGTGTAATTTAACTCAGTAGGAGTCAAATTTTTTCTTGTGTAGTAAATGGCATAGGGGGTCAAATATTTTTGTCCTAATACAGCTCCCATAGATATATCTGAAACATCTGTTGAGATATGAAAAATTATTTTCCAATTTGGTCCTCTCAAGATGGGTGCCTCAAATATTTTTTCTTTTAAAGTTTCAAATTCCATTTGGCACTCAGGATTCCAACTAAATCCACAATCTATGGTGAGAAATTTGAAGGGTGGAGATGAAATTTTCGTGAATTTATCTATAAATCTTCTATAATACCCTGTAAAACCAAGAAAACTTCTAACATATTTTTGACAATTCGGAATTGATAATTTGGAGATGACTTCAACTTTGGACGAGTCCACCTTAATTCCATCCCTTGAAATATGGTGTCCTAAAACAATTCCTTTAGTAAACATCATAAATAATTTTTCATGGATTAATGAAATATTTGCTTCTTTACATCTTTTAAGAACTTTTTCCAAATTTTCAAGAGCCTCTTCAAAATAATTTCCATAAACGGTGAAATAATCCATATACACTTCCACACAATCATGTATTAAATCAGAGAAAAATCATAATACTACTCATTGGAATGTTGCAGGTGCATTGTACAATCCAAAAGGAAGTACTCAGTAAGCATAGTTTCCCTATGGAGAGGTAAATGTGGTTTTTTCTTGGTCTTCAGGTGATACTTGAATTTGATTGTAACCACTAAAACCATCCAAGAATGAGAAATATTTCTTCCCTGCTAATGTATCAAAAACTTGATCTATGAAAGGTAATGGAAAATGATCTTTTAGAGTAGCCTTATTCAATTCTCTATAATCAATTCATACCATCCATTTACCATTATTTTTAGGGACAATCGCCAGGGGAGAAACCCACTGGCTGGCTGAAATTGGATAAATGAAGTTTACATTCAAAATTTTTTGTAATTCTTCTTTCACAATTTCCTTAAGATTTGGATTCATCCTTATTTGAGGTTGTATGATAGGCCTAGAGTTTTCCTCAATATAAATATGATGTATTCAAGTCTCAGGATTAATTCTTTTTATGTCAATGTACTCCCATGCATATGCAGAAGAATGTTTTTGCAATGTTTTGATTAACTCTTCTTGTTGGAAATTTTCCAAGTTTTTGTTTATGTTTAAAGATTTTCCTGGAAAGATTTCAACTACAAAGTTACCAAATTATTCCATAAAATAAATTTTTCTGGATGACAAGTATTCAAAATTACATTGTTCTTGAAAATTACGATAACCTTCAAATTGTGAAGATGTTTCAAAATTTTCAATTGAATTTAAAATTTGACTTTCTTCACTAATATGGGAAATAGCAAAGAGAGGTTGTATATCATTGTCATCATCCATCCATTATTCATTTTAAATTTCTATCATTGTTTTTGCTGGAGGATATAGAGTGAATTTCTTTGTTGAATTACCATCAGAAATAAACATATCACTAGATCTACAACTAATGAAAGCATCAGTTGTATCTAACCAAGGTCTTCCTAATATCAATGAATGTCCCCCAAGGTTGTTCTTGGGAGTTAAGATCATAAAGTCAACTGGATATTACCAAGAGTCTAAGGATACATAAATGTCTTCTAATACACCATTTGGCTTGATTACTGATATGTCTACTAATTGTAGTAATGTTGGTGTATACTGAAGGTTTGGAATCCTAAGTTGTTCCATGGTTTTTTTACTCATGATGTTTATGGCTGCTCCTAATTCAATCAATGTATTTGGAATCTAAATACCATTTATGTTTGTTTTTACAACTAGACTTCCTAGATCCAAATATTTTTGTATGGCTATTTTTCCCATCATAATGTCTGCTAATTTTCCCACTAATTGAATCATTTTTACTTCTTTTGTTTTTCTTTCTAATTTCTTTATACTCAACTCTCTTATTGTTTTAGCAAGGATTGGACTCTCCTTAATAGCTTGTAACAAAGGGATTTTGATACATACATTTTTAAATTCATCTAGAAAATCATAGTTAGGCTACAAAGTTTGTTTTTCTACCCCTCTATCGATTTATAATCTTTCAGGGAAAGGAGGGTTAGAAATAGATATTGAAGGTTTCTCTATGATAGGCGTTGAGTTGGATTTTATAGTTTTTTATTTTGAGAATTTTGATTCAGTTGAAGGGATGTCCCTTCTCCAGAATGATTTTTATTTTGTTGAAGAGAAATTTCTTCATCAATATCATCTTTTTCCTGAATAACAACAGAGGGCTTTTTCCTTTCTAATTTCCAACCAGATCTAATTTAAACATTGTTAAGATCTAGTGGAGTAATCATACAAGTTGGAAAATTTTGTCCTTCTATGTTATAAGTAGGTTGATCATTTTTATTGTTTGGGTTTGGTAATGCCTGGGCAGGTAGTTGATTTGGTATTTGTGGAAATGGTAATGAAAGCTGTGGATTATGATTTTGGAATTGAGGTTGTTGACTAGGTTGTGGAAAATGTTGGGGACAATAGTTTGGATAGGATTTTGGATATTGGTGATATTGAGAATATCTGCCATAAGGATTTTTCATTCCTTGTGTTAAAGGTTCACGTTGGAACCAAGGTTTCTGCCATGGTATTGATTAATTCCAATTGTTTGGTGGGGGATGAGTATACATTTTATTGTTAAAACCTTTAGTTTGTGGCCCTTGCCATGGTATTATAGAGATAAAACAAAGAGGTTCCGCTGGATGTGGAGCTATTTATTCTTGGAAAACAACCTTAAGACCTGGTAGAGAGGGAAATTTTTTTTGTTTCATGATTTTATACAAAAATAACACAGGTCTCTATGAATTTTAAATCAAGAGGAAATTCTCTTAAGGCATGTTTCTTTCATATTTTTGCTTGTTTTGTAATTTTCGGGTGTCTATTTTTTCACTAAGACTCCCTAAGATATATGTTTTAAATTCATCAAGCATGTTTCGTATTTCTTCCCTACTTACTATTCCGGTTGCAGTTTTATTCACTCTAGAGAACTAGGATCTCTTGCATTTTCCCCAGTTCTTGATTTTCCTCTCGAAAGATGAATGCATAGTTCAAAAATTTTAGGTAATGATAGTTGAGAGACATCTCCCTTTCCCATCATATTAATAATATCTATCCATTCATCTCTGATGGATTTTAATAAGAGAGCTTTTAAAGTATCTTGATCTAAATTTTCCATTTTAGCTCTTTTTATATTGTAATTGAATTTCTCAATTAAGTCTTCCAAGTTTTCATCATCTCTTTGCATCGTTTTAAATACTTCACCCTTTCGATTAATAGGTGTGCAATAATCCATATACCTTTGTAATAATTCACTTTTCATCTCATCCCATATCCTAATATATTGTGTTATTAAGTCTATGAACCATTTTAAAGTTGCACCCTTGAGTGTTGCGGGAATAGTTTCAATTTTTGAGAATCTTGTAAGTAGTCATATGATCTACATAAAACCTCAAATTCAAATAGAAATTTTTCAGGATGTTCATTCCTTAATCCATGGAAATTGGGAAGGATGGAAGGTGAAATATTCTTCATTGTGGAACTTGTATCCTGATAAACTATAGGAAATCCAACAGAGTTATGGTCCTCCCTATTTTCTCTTCTTCTATTCTCTTCACCTCTTCCTCTACCTCATTTTCAACCTCTTCTTCCTCCTCCTATTCTTAAGGATTCTCCATTCATAACTTCTCCTTCTCCTTCTCCTTCTCTTTCCATTGTAGATTCCTCATAACTAATGTAGCGTTCTAACTGTAGAGTTATTTTTTCTTCCTCTGGTTCTTCAATCAATGGGATGTGGAAGAAAGTTTCTTCTTCTTTCTCACTAGGGATTTCTAACTCCTGAGCTAGAATTTGTTCTCCTGTAGAGGTGTAAAAGGTTACTCCTTCCGTTGGAGATCTAGGATCTTCCTCTTCTAAGACGACCTCAGTAGATGGAGTTGGAGAGTCTCTTGGTTGGATTTTTGACCTTAAAACTTCATGAATTCTATGTCTTGTTGTGACAAATGGAATATGAGAATGAGATGGTGGTGTTTCACTTTGTGGTCCTGGTGGAGTGAGTGGTGTTTATGGAATCAAACATCTACCTCTAGCTATAAATCTACCCCTAGAGTCTCTTTCTCTATGCATATCGATTTTTTTTTTTTTTTAATGTAAGAATTAAGGCTTCCTAATTACACTTCCCCGGAAACGACGCCAAAATGTTTAGTCAATTTAATGTCTTAAATTGCGACAATAAATTATCGACCGAGGTTAGTAATATGATGAAGTGTTATGCACTATATATGCCTATATTCCCTTCTTTCTTACTTTGTTGTGTAGTTTTATATACTGTTTTTGGGGGTTTGTATTTTATGTCTAATTTTAAAACTAAAAACTGATCTAAGAAATGAAATCCTAGCTTTAAATGAAATCTTGAATTCTAATAAATAACTGAATTTGAAAGGAATTTAATGATGAAAAACTTAATCTTAAGAAGGAACAAAAGGAAATGTTATTTTTAATCTAAGAAAAGAAATTGATTTACAAATTACTCTTAATAAAATGAATGAAATATAAAATCTAAAAGAAGGAAGAAAATAAAATGTTAATTAACTAATCTATTTTGCATAAAAATAAATCAATCTTTGAGTGATTAAATATGAGCTATGTTAGGCTATTCTATGCTAGAAAAACATCTATGGAAAACATCTAATCGAACTTATTCTGCATTTAAAAAAATCATCATTCTAAATTCTATTGAATTCTATTGATCTCTAAATTATGTTCTATCTATCAACATAAAAAAAATAAAACCATATTCTACCTTATCAATTGAGAACACTAATTCTATGACAAAAATAGAGAATCTGATCTAGTTTTAACTCTATTTAATAATGATCAAAATATAATCCTAATCTAACTTTGTTCTACACTCCATGGAAATGAAAGCATTAATTTTTTTATCACCAAAATCGTACCCAATTGGCTGTTGATCAGACAACTTTAGTGTAACTATTTCAAACCAATCTTTTGACTAAGGCTTAGCCTCCTGAGCCTGGGAGGGCTCTCTCAAGAATTAATGATATGGAATAATGATATAGATAGATGGCTTACTCTATGTGTCTTGATTTTGTATGTTTATAGGTTTAAAAGATGGATTCTTGCTACCATTGGGCTATGGAGTCAGTAACAAGGATAAAGATAACAATAGCTCTTGTTATAGAAACTGAGGCTTGTATATACTTCAATGAAAGAGTGACACATTCAAGAAAATCCCAATAACTTGAGATTCAAAGGAAGTCAGAGCATGTGATACATGAATTCTGAGTAATGATACATCAAGGTATTGAAAGGAAAGTATTAAAAGATATTCATCAAAGATCAACACTTAAAGGAAGTCAGAGCATGAATAACCATGAATTTTGAGTAATAAGAATTAAAAAATTGAAGAAAACATTCAAAGACAGGACCCAAAAACTCATTTGACCATAGTTAAACACTTAAAGGAAGTCAGATCATGATAAACCATGAATTCCGAGTAATAAGTATTAAAACTATGAAAGGAAAACATTTCAAAGATAAGATATAAAATCATTGAAATACACAAAGAATATTAGGTGATGGAAAACTATATTGCCTCTATATATATCAGTAAATCCAAAGCTTTACAAAAGTAGTCTGCTGAGATAACATTTTCCAACCCTAGATACATCGAAGTCCTCATTACTTATAGGGATCTAGCCCTTACATTCAGTCTGCCAAGTGGCTAGACCATTAAAATTCATTACTCTAAAAAAATCTAGAACCACTAACTAGATTTTTTATAACTACGACTAACACTTTTCGAATTAGGAGTTAGAGTCCTACTGTGACTCAAACACCTACTTATTACATTTAAACTGAAGATGATCCAAATATTCCTCGAAAGGAATCATGACTTTCAACTATGCTGACCATAAACAAGACTTTAATACTCTAACTATCTTCGTGATGTTTCTATGCCTACCATTTAGGAGTTTTCGGTTTGAAGATTTGGCAATACAGTGAACTGATATCTTCAAACTATATCCTTAATAGAATATTACCACATGGAAAAACATTGATATGATAATCTTTGACATTTCCCTGATACTCTTTGTCCTTCTCATGGGAAGCAGCTTTAAATATTTGTTTACCTTTCTTCTTTTTCCAAAATTAGCCACCAAAATTAACCTTGCTGTCAAGACAGAGTCTTAGAGCTACTTTCGTAGCTAATTTCGTAGCACAAGAAAAAAAGGTGATATGTAGTGATCCTCTGCTATTTTTGACCATTGGATGATATTTAATGATAAAAAAAATAAAACATAACCCTCAAAACTCTTTATCTCTATCAGTTTAAGTAACTTAAGTCCAAAAAGAATTCTTCATAAATTTTGCAGCAGAAAATGTGTTTCAAGCTTGGCATACGCTGGGGAATTACCTAACTTATCAGAAGCTTGAAAAAACTTAGGTTTTGAGGCTGAAAGGCTCCATGAATATACCTTCATGTAAAATATGATTAATATAAGACAAAAAATATCTATAATCCATTATCACCTTCTTATTTACCAGCAGTTTCTTCATGAATAGTTTTCACAGTTTTCTCCGTAGTTCCTCTTTCCAAATCTTTCTTGACTGATTCTGTCTTCATTATTTCCATTTTTTCTTTCAACTCCTCGAATTGTCTTTGAATACTTCTCCTCTCTGCCTGTAACCATAAATTTCTCTTCCTTGTGTGTGTCATCATGATGCGTAAAGGCTGTGATTTCTTCAACAATTGTTTGGCTTTTCCAATAGACTTTTCAAAATGAGGACCCGGTCATTCACTTTCTTTTCAAATTCATCTATCATTTGTCTATATTTTTTGTATCTTTCCAACTCTATTTTTGTTTCAGTTAATTCTTCCCTTACTTATCTTAACTGTCCTTCAAGAATCTCCTTTTCAGTTTTCTTATGAATTTCTCCTTTTCCTTTCTCTGTTTGACTGTTTCTTCCTTGTCTCTGCTCTGTCTCTTTAGAGAGCCTTCTTCAGATTTCTTTTGAAACTTCCCTTTATATTTATCCTTATCTTCTTTGGTAACCTCTGTCTCAATAGGAGATATGAATACAACTTCTTGTACTGCTTCCCTTTTACCTTTATCTTCCTCCCGTTGTTTATCTCTGACAGTGATAGTTGCAGAAATCTGGGATCTAGTAAAAGGCTTTTTATGTTTTAAAAGAAAACCTGAATCTTCTAGATAAAAATCTAATTTCTTGGCTATAAGTCCCTTTCTTCTAACCTTGGATCCCTCTATCTCAGCTACTTTCACTACAGGAGTTTCTGCAATGTCTATAGCTTGTAGCATGTCTTCAAGTCTGCCTTTACCTCCAACAATTTCCTTAGTGTTTCTTTTAGAAATTTTTGTTGCAGGTTTGGTCTTGCTATCTACGACAAGTTTGTTAGCTTGCTTGCTAGTTGCTAGATGTGATGATGTCACTTGAATGAATTCCGTTTCTTCATTCATATATTTAGTTATAGATATTAAACCTTCTTTTTGATTCCTTTCTAACTTTGCAGTGGCACTCAGCTCTTGCCTAGAAGAAGAAATTTTGAGTTTAGGAGCTTTCCTTGGAGACAACACATCCATGTCATACACATTCATGAACAAGAAGGATGCCCAGTCTCTGTTCAATTTACTTAATTCCTCCAGAACTAGTAATTTCATCAACCCACGATGAAAAATTGAAGTTTCACTTCTTTCAATTCTTCCTTGCACTTTGTCTGCCATATTTCCAAGACTTCTAAAAAGGTAAAAAGGGATATCTATCAACTTCTTCCATGCAAAATGAAGCAACAACTTGAAGTGATATATGTAGATTGTTTGGAATCTTCCTTCTCATGTAAAGTACTTCTGTATGACTGTCAATAATTTAGAATAGTTATCTCTAAGACAAGTTCTAGGAATCCCTTCAGTCATTTTTATCCCTACATGTTCAGGTTTTAGATAACCATCACAAATTTTCAAGTTAAACTTGGTAGCTTTAAACCATTCTTCTTTGGTCCTCAGGATCGTTGTTTCTTTAGAAATGCTATCAGGTGTAATTGGAACATGAAGAAAACCAACCTTTGTATATGTGCCTTTGAAATCGATCACAAAATCTTGCGAGACCTATTTATGATAACCTTGCAACCTTTGATAGAACTGAATGCAGCCTACTCTTGTAAAAAGCTCAACAAAGTATGGGTCTTCCATGATTAAATTTGGATGTGTAGGCTCGTACCTAAATGACAAACCTACTTTATTAACTTTATTTGGTGTAGCCATCTCTTTCTTGTTCTGTAGCATTGGCCTTCCTTATATTTTTACACCTGTTCAGCAAAATCCTTTCATGACAGCGAGCTGCTATGGTAGAGGACGACTGGCATAACAAGGGATTTCTACAGGAGATGTGAATGGCAATAAGGTGTTTTGGTAGTAGATTCAAAAGTGAGAAACAAAGTATGAGAAATGAGGGATATCTTTGAAAAGTAAAATGGGATGGATTTCAAATGGTGGCGGATGCTAAAACGTGCATAATTCTCGAATGATAACCCTACTCTGATAGCACAACCTTGAAACCTTCAAAGGTTAACCACTCATCATTGTGCAGAAAACCGTTATAGAATGAGACAACTTTCATAGTACATTAAAATTGACAAGTGTCAATTTTGCTATGGAATTACTAGGTGTTTCCGCAGCAAAATCTGTTAATTTTGTACTAAAATCGCTGTAGAATCAGATAATTTATGATAGATGGCCAGATTTAAGACTTTAAGTCACTTTAAAGTATCTACTCAAAATATACTCTTTTGATATGACTCGAGATCATCTCTAACAACTTAAAACAAAACTTAAAACCTATGTTTATCATAAAATTTATCATTTCATGATGTTGTGCTGCCTAACTAACCTAAAGACCAACTTGACACATTTCAAGTAAAATTTTGAAAAATTTTGGGTGATAATAGTGGCTCCACTTGGGATAGTGTGCCCCTGTGGTTCACTAAGAACCAGTAGCTCCAGTGCTACTATCCATCCTTTAGAATAAAACTTTGAAATTTTTCCAAGCTTCTCCTCAAGCTCTAATGGCCTTCACCTCGGGTTCAAACTTGATGGACGTTGCAGAAAAACCAATTTTGTATCTACTGAAAAGATGCCCATTCACCTTTGAGCTTACTCACACACTCCTACCTACCCTATCATCTGCAACTCTCCACTTTAACTCAATCAACATTAAACTTCCAATGAAGCCAATCATTTATCTTATCTGACATTTGGACCTCTTGATTGCACTTGAACCCAAAGTAGACATGATACTGTGATGACCAAGGTAACTAAGAATGTATCTGATCTTCATAATGAAAATGAAACTGGAAAACTGGACTGTAAAAATCTTCCATGTATTCAGCTATAGGGTCAAAGAAGACATGATCTTTTTATGATAATCATAACATTCTGTAGCTTTGGAAAACTCATATATGCTTTGTTCAGTCACACAAGATTTCATTTGTATGTTATCCAACTTCTGTTCCAACTGATTCTCAAAGACAATGTATTCTTGCTCATTAATATGATCATTATTTGATGCAAGCTGATTCAAGGAATGACATAAAAAATCAACCCTTTCCTTACCGTGATGGTTATAGAAACTATCTTCTAGTATTTCGTCTTGTTGTTTGCAATGATTCACATACTCCTGATGATCAAAGGACTGACAAGTTTGCTACAAATTTTTGTCAAACTCAGAGGATGTAACATGGTTTTCATAAATAAACTCCTGCTAGGTTTAATTTTTATCTAAAAGGGATGCTATCCCTTCTTCTTGGTGTTCTTCTTGGTGATGAAAGGTATTGTCATGAAGGGCCTCTAAAATTTCTTCATCCATGAACTCATCATCTTCATAATAATTCTCCAAATATCTAATAAAACTCACAAAGTGCTTACAACAGTATTTGGAGCAATAAGGAGGGATGACACCCTTTATACATCTCATAAAATGCAACATGGAAATCAGCAAGAGAATATAATGAACCATTTGGCAAGATTTCATACCAATACCATGCTTTTCCCCCTAAAGTGGCCATAAACATCTTCATGAGACAATCCTCAGGAAATTGAACCTTAATACTGTGCACATGCATATGGAATCTAACCAAATGAAGAGAAGCATTGTCTTTCTTTTCATCTTTAAATATTGAAAGATCATCTAACCATTTAACCTTTGCCATAGGATTTGGAATGCCAGGGATATGAGACTGATTCATAGGAGCATACCTGGTATTTTTTATTGCAATGGAATTCATCCTTAAACTTCATCAAGCTACTGGTCTTCAAGCAGTGGAGTCACATTTCAATTTTTTATTTGATGTGTGGAGTTGCTAGAGCAGAAATATAGCCAATATGTGCCTAATTATATGCTATTCTCAGACCTTAGAACTGAAAATTTGTCATTCTTCCTAGGGAAAATATACACCTTTGGTCCCCGGTAATGGTGCCAAAATGTTATCACCAAAATCGTACCTGATTGGCTGCTGATCAGACAACTTCAGTGTAACTATTTCAAACCAATCTTTTGAATGAGGCTTAGCCTCCTCAGCCTGAGAGGGCTCTCTCAAGGATTAATGATATGGAATAATGATATAGATAGATGGCTAACTCTATGTGTCTTGATTTTGTATGTTTACAGGTTGAAAAGATGGAGACCTACTACCATTGGGCTATGGAGTCAGTGACATGGATAAAGATAACAATAGCTCTTCTTATAGAAACTGAGGCTTGTATATACTTCAATGAAAGAGTGACACATTCAGGAAAATCCCAATAACTTGAGGTTCAAAGGAAGTCAAAGCATGTGATACATGAATTCTAAGTAATGATACATCAAGGTATTGAAAGGAAATTATTAAAAGATATTCATCAAAGCTAAACACTTAAAGGAAGTTAGAGCATGAATAACCATGAATTTTGAGTAATAAGCACTAAACAATTGAAGAAAACCTTTGAAAGATAGGACCCAAAAACTCATTTGACCATAGTTCAACACTTAAAGGAAGTCATAGCATGATAAAACATGAATTTTGAGTAATAAGTATATAAACTAGGAAAGGAAAACATTTCAAAGATAAGATATAAACTCATTGAAATACATGAAGAATCCCAGGTGAAGGAAAACTACATTGCCTCTGTATATATCAGTAAATCCAAAGCTTTACAAAAGTATTCTGTTGAGATAACATTTTCCAACCCTAGATTCATCGAAGTCCTCATTACTTATAGGCATCTAGCCCTTACATTCAATCTGCCAAGTGGATAGAAAATTAAAATTCATTACTCTAACAAAATCTAACCACTAACTAGATTATTTACAAATAGGACTGACACTTTTCGAATTAGGAGTTAGAGTCCTACTGTGACTCAAACACCTACTTATTACATTTAAACTGAAGATGATCCAAATCTTCCTCGAAAGGAATCATGACTTTCAACTATGTTGACCATAAACAAAAATTTAATACTATAACTGTCTTCGTGATGTTGCTTTGCCTACCATTTAGGAGTTTTCAGTTTGATGATTTGGCAATACAGTTAACTGATATCTTCAAACTGTATCCTTAATAGAATACTCCCACATAGAAAACCACTGATCTGATACTCTTTGACATTTCCCTGATACTCTTTTTCCCGCTCATGAGAAGTAGCTTTAAATATCTACTTACCTTTCTTCTTTTTCCAAAATTAGCCATCAAAATTAACCTTGCTTTCAAGATAGAGTCTTAGAGCTACTTTCGTAGCTAATTTCGTAGCACAAGCAAAACAGGTGATATGTAGTGATCCTCTGCTATTTTTGACCATTGGATGATATTAAATGATAAAAAAAATAAAACATAACCCTCAAAACCCTTCATATATATCAGTTTAAGTAACTTAAGTCCAAAAAGAATTCTTCATAAATTTCGTAGCAGAAAATGTGTTTCAAGCTTGGCATACGCCGCATAATTGCCTAACTTATCAGAGGCTTGACAAAACTTAGGTTTCGAGGCTGAAAGGATCCATGAATATACCTACATGTAAAATATAATTAATATAAGACAAAAAATATCTATAATCCATTATCACCTTCTTATTTACCAACAATTTCTTCATGAGTAGTTTTCACAGTTTTCTCCATAGTTCCTCTTTCCAAATCTTTCTTGACTAATTTTGTCTTCATCATTTCCATATTTTCTTTCAACTCCTACACTTGTCTTTGAATAATTCTCCTCTCTACCTGTAACCATAAATTTCTCTTCCTTGTGTGTGTCATCATGATGCGTAAAGGCTGTGATTTATTCAACAATTGTTTGGCTTTTCCAATAGACTTTTCAAAATGAGTGACCTGGTCATTCACTTTCTTTTCAACCTCATCTATCATTTGTCTATCTTTCTTGTACCTTTCCAGCTCTCTCTTCATTTCAGTTAATTCTTCCCTTACTTCTCTTTACTATCCTTCAAGAATATCCTTTTCAATTTTTTCTTTGACTTTCTCCTTTCCCTTTCTCTGTTTGACTGTTTCTTCCTTGTCTTTGCTCTGTCTCTTTAGAGAGCCCACTTCAGATTTATTTTGAAACTTTCATTTAGATTGATCCTTATTTTCTTTGGTAACCTCTGTCTCAATAGGAGATATGACTACATCTTCTTGTACTGCTGCCTTTTTTCCTTTATCTTCCTCCTGTTATTTATCTTTGAGAGTGATAGTTGCAGAAATCTGGGATCTAGTAAAAGGATTTCTAGGTTTTAAAAGAAAACCTGAATCTTCTGGAGAAAAATCTAATTTCTTGGCTATAATTCCCTTTCTTCTGACTGTGGATCCCTCTATCTCAGCTGCTTTCACTACAGGAGTTTCTGCAATGTCTATAGCTTGTAGAATTTCTTCAAGTCTGCCTTTACCTCCAACAATTTCCTTAGTGTTTCTTTTAGACCTTTTTGTTGCAGGTTTGGTCTTGATATCTATGTCAAGTTTTTTAGCTTGCTTGCTAGTTGCTGGAGGTGATGATGTCACTTGAATGAATTCAGTTTCTTCATCCATATCTTTAATTATAGATTTTAAACCTTCTTGTTGGTTCCTTTCTAACTTTGCAGTGGCACTCAACTCTTGCCTAGAAGAAGAAGTTTTGAGTTTAGGAGCTTTCCTTGGATACAAAACATCCATTTCATACCCATTCATGAACAAGAAGGATGCCCAGTCTCTGTTCAATTTACTTAATTCCTCCAGCACTAGTAATTTCATCAACCCATGATGAAAAATGGAAGTCTCACTTCTTTCAGGGCTTCCTTGCACTTTGTTTGCCATTTTTCCAAGACTTCTAAAAAGGTAAAAAGGAATATCTATCAACTTCTTCCCTGTAAAATGAAGCAACAGGTTGAAGTGATAGATGTAGATTTTTTGGAATCTTCCTTCACATGTAAAGTACTTATGTATGACTGTCAATAATTTAGAATAATTATCTCTAAGACAAGTTCTAGAAATCCCTTCAGTCATTTTTATCCCTACATGTTCAGGTTTTAGATAATCATCACAACTTTTCAAGTTAAAATTGGTAGCTTTAAACCATTATTCTCCGGTCCTCGCGATCACTGTTGCTTTAGAAATGCTATCAGGTGTAATTGGAACATGAAGATAACCAACCTTTGTATATGCACCTTTGAAATTGATCATGAAATCTTGTGAGACCTGTTTATGATAACCTTGAAACCTTTGACAGAACTGAATGTAGCCTACTCTTGTAAAAATCTCAACAAAATATGGGTCTTCCATGATTAAATTTGGACTTGTAGGCTTGTACCTAAATGGTAGACCTCCTTTATTAACTTTCTTTGGTGTATCCATCTCTTTCTTGTTCTGTAGCAGTGGCCTTCCTTATATTTTTACACTTGTTCAGTAAAATCATTTGATGACAGTGAGTTGCTATGGTAGAGGACGACTAGCATAACAAGGGATTTCTACGGGAGACGTGAATGACAGTAAAGTGTTTTGGTAGAAGATTGCAAAAGTGAGAACAAAGTATGAGAAATGAGGGATATCTTTGAAAAGGAAAATGGGATGGATTCTAAATGGTGGCTGATGCTATAACGTGCCTAATTATCGAATGATAACCCTACTCTGATAGCACAACCTCGAAACCTTCAGAGGTTAACCACTCATTATTATGCAGAAAACCATTATAGAATGAGACGACTTTCATAGTACATTAAAATTGCAAGTGTCAATTTTGCTACAGAATTACTAGGTGTTTCCGTAGCAAAATATGTTAATTTTGTGCTAAAATCGCTGCAAAATCAGATAATTTCCGACAAATGGCCAGATTTAAGACTTTAAGTCACTTTAAAGTATCTACTCAAAATCTTCTCTTTTGATATGGCTTGAGATCATCTCTAACAACTTAAAACAAAACTTGAAACCTATGTTTATCATAAAATTTATCATTTCATGATGTTGTGCTACCTAACTAACCTAAAGACCAACTTGACATATTTCAAGTAAAATTTTGAAAATTTTTGGGTGATAACAAATTCTATCACTACGAAACTGAATTGACTGTGCTAATTGAAATCAAATTTAACTAAGGCAAGAAAAAATTACAGAGTATCTATTGCGCAAAACGAAATGTATAATCTAAATCCTATGGTTGTTGTGTAATCAAATTCAAGAACGATTTCAATTGAATGCTGACAGAGTCATGATAATGAAATGATTCAGGAGAGCATAAGATATAACAATCAATTGTGCGTAAATATAAAAAACTAATTCAGAAAACGTTCAGAAACTAAATGACATAGAATTAAACTATGAAATGAAGAGAAATTAAACTATGAAATGACTGTAAAAACCTATTTTCCATGCAAGGACCCTCTGGAATAGAAAAAGTGTAAATCTACTTAATCTATATACGCATCAATGGTCTGGAACTGGTTTTCTTCATTAAAGAAAACATAGTTTAAAAATGTATCATAGAATTATCACCAAAATCAAGCTTATTCCCAGTTTCATCAGACCGATATTTATACAAAGTTTTAAATTAATTGTCTTAGTTATTTTTCCTATGGAAAGTAAAATAAAGCTAAAACTATAAGTCTAATCAGACATAAAGTATTCATGTCTCTTTCTTGATTTGCTACGTAAGAGAAAATAGAGAATCTTCGTCCGTTGATCTCGTCCCTTATCTTGACCGATCTTTGACCGCAAGTGTAGGCATAATCCTTCTCAAAATTGAACAGGTAAGTAGGATATGATCCATATATGAACCATTTCAAAGCTACCCATATGACTTGCTTCTTCATTTTATTCTCGAAACCCGTCAAACAATAAAAATGGCTACAGAATTACACGAATTTTGTAGCTAATTACAAAAATTCATCTAAATAATAAGAAAAATTACAATATAAAATAGATATCATATAAATGCCTTCTCATATGGAAATATGTCAGTTATCACTAATTGATTTTATGAATTTTTCGAAAAAGGAAGAAAAGATGGTGGAAAAAGATGTCGAAATAGGAATAGTCTTGAGGTTCAACAGGTTGTCGGAGATCACGAAGGAGTTGCTTTGTCTTTGTTGAGCTCTCCTCAATTTTTTGTATTTTTAGTTGCAAAGCGTCAGCGTGATCATACAGTTGTTTGTGGTTGGATGGATCAGGTGTTCCTTTAATCTTAGTGAAGAGTTTTTGCAGTTGTTCTGAAATTGACTGAGTCTTCATCGATAGTGAATTCGAGCACTCATGGATTTGCAAAAACAAAGTGTATGCTTTAGTAACAGTGCTCCCAAGTGTTTCCTTAAGCTGGATCATTTTTTCTTTTCTCTATGTTATCTTCTCTGCATACACTGTAGAGGGATCTTCTAGTGTTGGTTTGGCTGACAGGGCCTGTCAGAGTTCCTAGTTTGCATTACTCATATTCATGCATGATGTATTAATGTGAATGGAGTGTTCAACTATCAGGTAGGCCCACATATCTGTGGGAGCGGCTTCAACTACATTGGTAATGGTTGGCCAGAGCTCTTGGAAATTCTCGGTAATATAGTCGATTTGCTGTTGAAGAGTATCTCTTTCCTGTTGTAACTTATTACGATCTTCAGTGAGCGTTGTAATCTGCTCGTGTTGATGCTCGTACCTGAAAAGAAGTTCATTATGGAAGGATTATTCCTATCGAGTTGTTGCCTATATGAAACTAAAAAGCTGGTCGGGTGCCAAACTCTGAAGATCTCCGCTGCTCATCATTTCAGGGCTAGGCCACTAGCGATGGAACAATCAGATTGATCTTGTGGAGAGCTGCATTGACTCAAGGTATGGTTGGAGGTTGGGTTGAATGAAGACTAATGGAAGGTGGATGAGTGGGTATGAATTGTTGCAATTCCAACATCGATTGTTGAAGTTCAGAAAAAGAAGTCTCGCTAGGCGTATTTTTAGGTAGAGGTAAATCAATTGAATAAGTAGATTTAAGAAGGTCTCTAGTTCTATCGTGGCTGAATTAACCTCGGTTACTTGTACCATACTCGAGTTAACTTCTGCCTCAGTATCGATAGCCATTACTATTCCTATAGGTATCGCATCAGAAATGGTTGTGGAAGTGGAAGTCGTATGGGCTGACTGATCCTTGGAAGCATTAGAGGTATGTGGTGATGAATTATGGGTAGTTGGTGGTGAGGAGGTCAGGGAACTTTGTGATAAAGAAGGGTTGGGTTGCAGTATGATTGGGGAAGTTTGAGTACCCTTTTATGGTTCCTCTGTGATTGGGATTCCTGTAATTATATGCTACACAGGATCCTCCTTTGTTAATTCTACCACCTTGTCGGATCTTAGAGTCCTAGTCTTTTTCCCTTAGGCCTTGGGATGGGTGGTTTGGTCACCTTTTTTTTTCTGAAATGGCGAAATGGTTGGCTGTGAATGCGAATGGAAGGTGGTGGAAGGGAGCGGTGAGGACTAGGGCTGTCAATGATGCCAATCCCAAATTGAATGTTTGATATTCATTAAACAATGGGAATGTAGCAGATTTTGTTCCAATACTTATCATGGCTTTATTGAAGGCTTGCACTTGTGTATCCAGCTTCTGAATTAACAACTTGAGTTTCATCTGCGATATCCCGTGAGTTTTATCCGTTGGTGTTTCTCCTGGTAGAGGTTGTGGAAGCATAGTGTCAAAAGAATAATTGTGTTCCTCTTCTTTGATTTATCCTATAGATCTTGGCTAAGAAGTAAATTCTATATGGAAAGTGTACTCTGTCAATTAGAGTCTCTTCTGGAAGGTGTTTGCCGCAACAAAGTGGGGTCTAATCCATGTATTGACATGCGAAACCATATTTGATCAAAGTATTTATCTAGCAACATTCTAGGAATTATCTGTTGGGCCTGGATGACATATAGCATCAATCTGTACCACTATGTGAATGCCTCTACATTGATTTCTTTAGTGCTGAGGTCCCCTGAAACTCTCCACGGTGTATATATGAGGGCCATTAGTTGATCATTGCTTATATATGCAAGAGCTCGTTTCCCTGGTGGACACCATTTCCACATAGCCAATGCCATGATTAAGTAGCCGTATATAAACCTTGTGGCTCTTTTGAAATTGTCTTCGCAAGCTTCAAAGAGCTCTTGTAGCATAAATGATTGGTGAAAGTCTCCAAAAAATCTCACTTCCTCTAATTCCTGCAGTTCATGGAGGTGTGTTGTGATGGATTCTGCTTCAGACATTTGTGTTGTTGCAGTGGTGAATAAACTGGGAACAATAAATTCATTTGGTACCACTACTTCTTTCTCATATAGGAGTTGGAATGGCGTCTGACTGTGTAATCGTTTTACAGTGGTTCTGTACGCCCATAACGTGGTTGGTATTATTTCGTCCCAATCATCCTGATTTGTGCTGGATATCTTAGTTAAGTCTTTTTCTAGGATTTTTTTGAAAGCTTCAAGATTTCCATTTTCCTACAGGTGATATGGATGGCTTTTACGATGTTGTTTCATGAATTTTTGTAGCAATGATTTGACTGTGGCGTTGATAAAGTGGTTTCCTTGATCACTTGTCAGGCTCCTTGGGAAACCGAATTTGGTAATAATGTTCTAAAAAATGAACATGGTTGTTGTGTTTGTTGTACAATCCTTCACTAGTGCTGCCTCTGCCCATCTAGTTAGATATTCAGTTGCGTTAATTATGTATTTGGCTTGTGAATGGTGTGAAACTAGTTTAATGGGCCCTACAAAGTCGGCGGCCCATTTTTCAAATACCTACATCACTATAATAGCCTATAAAGGTAGTTCGTCGCGGTGTGAAGCCTTCCCTATTCTTTGACACACATCACATTTCTTTACATACTCTTTGGTATGCTTATGCATTGTAGGCCACCATAGCCCTACTTGTAATATTTTCCTTGTAGTAGGAATTTATCCCACGTGTCATCCTACGACTCCATTGTGACATTCCCATAGGATATTTGTCCTTTCATGGTATAATACACATATTCGCAGTACCTGATCTAGACCCATTTTTTATAGTTGACCTGCTATAAGTTGGTAATCGGATGCTTTAATGACCAAATGTTTTTTTCTGGGTTGTTGTATATTCTTCCAGACACTGTCCTAAATCTAGGTATGTTGCTATTTGTTCTAAGTAATCTGGGATAGCCTCTATCTGGAATAGGTATGCATCTGGAAGCTAGTCATCAAGTGGCCCCCATTTTATCCAGATTCCAATCTAGATAAATAATCAGGTCCCACGTTTCGTCTCCCTAGTTTTATTACAACTTCAAATGTGAAATCTTGGAACAATATAAGCCATCTAAAAATTCTTCCTTTTAGAGCAAGTTTGTTTACTAAATACTTCAATGCAGAGTGATTTGTAAAAAAATGAAAGGTACCTCCAAGTAAATAGTGACAAAATTTATGTAGAGAGTATACCATAGCCAAAGCTTCTATTTCAGTGGTTATGTAGTTCTTTTTTGCATTTGATGGCTTCCTGCTTGAAAAATATACAAGGTGGTCTATATTTGTTTCTCCTAGTTGCACTAACATAGCCCCCAAAGCAATTCCTGAGGCATCAATACATACATGGAACTATTTATCCCAATTAGGATGAATTACAATAGGTAGACTTGCTAATTTTTTTTTTAAGAGTGTCTAACACCTTACTACATTCTTCATTCCATACAAGATTTTCCAATGGGGTTGTGATGCAGGAATAGTTGCAGATAAACCTTCTGTAATACCTTGTATGTCCAAGTAATGATCTCAAATTTTTAACATTCTCTAGGGCATTCATGTTGACAATTACCGAAACCTTGGCAGGGTCTATGCATACTCCTTGTTTCCAGACCACTTAACGAAGCAATGTTCCAAATGGGACTACAAATATGCACTTTTTCAGGTTTAGTGAAATTTGAAGCTGCCTGCAACGGTCAAACATTATTCGAAGGAGAATTGTATGGTTCCTAAATAAACTATATACAGTCCATTCGTCCATGTAAACTTCAAGAAACTTATGGATATACTCCTTGAATGCTGCTATCACTATTCTCGAGAATGTTGTTGTCTTATTCTTTAATCCAAATGGAATTACGCGATAAGCATAAGATCCCCATTCAGTAGTGAACATGGTTTTTATTTTGTCCTCCTCTGCTATTCTGACTTGATGATACCTAGAGAATCTGCCTATGAACGAATATGCTTCATTTCCAGCCACATTATCTAGAACTTCATCACTTAATGGTGTTGGAAAAAGGATCATGTACACGTGCATTATTTAAGCTTCGGTAGTCTACACACACTCTGATCTTTGAATTTTCCTTTTTGTTCTAGATCACTATTGGACTGACCCATTATGCCTCTTATACTAGGAAGATCAATCCTTCGTTTAAAATTTTTCCTATCTCTGTCTTTAATTTCTCCTTCTCCCTTGGGTTCAAGCGATGGGGTCTATGCTTTACGGGTCTGGCATCTGGTTTCAATACTATCAACATCTCCCCCAATTATCCTTTGTTACCTTTTATTTCTACTATAGAAGATAGGAATAGATCCTCATATTCTTTTAGTAAATCAAAAATATCCTTTGTAGCCTCTTCATCCCAATAGTCCCCTATAGACGCTAAATTGGGTTTTTCTAGACTGCCGATATTATGTTTATTTGTTATTAGGGGTAATAGGTGTAGCCCTTCTATAGTATGTTCCTCCTATATTTTGCATTCTCCTTCCTTTTCTTCAAATGAAAAGTTCCTAAGGTTCTCCAAGTCATCATCATCCATTTCTTGATCTACTTTCCCACATGCTACTGCTTCTTGATAACTAGACTCAAGTATCTATCTTGGCACGTGTTTCTTCAGCTTTTGCAAGTTCCGAACAGAACATAATCCCTTTCATTGCCTACAAGGTGTCTGTAAGTTGTTCATTATGCCCCTTGAAAGAGAAACTTCACAAAAATCTATCTGCTACTGACTCCCAACTAGTTGTTTGTCTCTTCTTTTCCTCCGTAAGATACCAGGCTTGTGGGGTGATATCCAATGAATGTAAATAATTATGTACCCACAAGTATTTTGGGTAATTATCTATTTCCCACTTATGTTCACAATGTTTTATATGAGTTTGGGGATCCGAGTTTCCTCTGTACCTTTCTTCCAGTTGCAGTCCCGAAGACGCTTGGAATCTTGTTTTTAGTGCCTTCGCTACCTGTTCCCAACTATGAAGAGAGTTGCAGTTGTTTACCCACCACCTTGCTGAAGTAGATTGAAATGATACATCCATTAGAGGAACCTTATGCTCCTCTGGCATATTATCTTCAACTTTATTAATGAAAGTATTAACAATTTTCATATTAGTAAGGGTGGGGTAACCCCTTACCTATGTGCTGATCCAATTGAATCTACGAATAGAAGCACACCTCCTGGTGTTGACCTTGTACCCTCCTTACTACCAATCATACCAAGAAAATTCGAATCCCACATCGGAGCTTTGAACACTACGCAAAATTACTGTCCCTTTGTTGTGGGGTTGATGTAGTTTCTCTTTTTCCTGTTGTCATCCGATAAAGTTGGTCTAGGAGTTATGCATCCTCCCTGGTCCCGACAGTCTCGGTATACCGGGATCCTTGATATGGATCTAATGGTTGAACCACTCTGACTTCACCATATTCAAATATCATTAGCTCTTTTCTTCAAGTCAATAACTACATAATTTTCAAATGCCCAGTCTATCCCTAATAGAGATAGATATGGATCCCTATCGCCCATGATGTCGATTACCTAGAAATTGATATAAGTCTTCACTCCTATGACATCTACTTCAACCTCTTCTAACCCTCCCATTGGCAGAATGCAATATTGGTTTGCCATCCGTAGTTGTATAGGGGAATACACCGACTTCAATTTTCCCAATGCTTCCCATGTTTTTCTAGGTAGTATGTTTACATCTGAGCCTAAATCTAGCATTGTGTCCCTTTTTTGAAATCTCGTGACGTGTGAATTTATTCGAAATTCCTTCACATTTTTTCTTTTGTTTCTTTTTACTCTCCTCACATACCTTTTTGGAAGGTTAGCGATAATTGGGCTTGCATGCTCTATTCCTCCTTCTACTACTGCTTTCAAATTTTGTTTTAACTGCTCCAACATCTATCCATCATTTACAATACTCAAGAATATATTGAACCATTCTTATATTGGTGTCCCTTTTGTAGCAGCTTTTCCACATTCTTTTACTAATTGCATCTTTTGCATGTTATTGTGGCTTCTGAACTTCGAAAATGTTTCCAGAGCTTCCTTAAAGTACTGTTTCTGTTGCTCAGAATCAAAATTTTTTGGTGATGTTGGTTTGTTTAGTTTTACTCGCTCCATATCTCTTGCATCCTCTCCCATTTTCTTTCCTTCTCGGGTTATTATGGCTACACTCAGTAGAGGTTGTGTCTCAGCTAATCTTGGTTTTGCATTATCCAAATTGGCCCCTCATTGCCTATTCCTTTCTTCCCACATTTTAATTAATTCGGGACAATCTTCCATGGCATTTCCATTCACTCTACACTAGGAACACCATGGTCGTCTTGGAAGCGGACATTCTCTCACTACATGACCTTCTTGATCATAATTGTAGAATCTCAAGGGTTCTCTTCCTCCCATCTGACTTCCTCACATTCTTGATCCTCCTCATCCCCTAAGAGCTTCATTTACCATGTGGATGACCTATCTAGTCGGTATGCTAATGCATCTAGGGCTCTGCACTGATCTGTGTGATGAGTAGTTGAAGCACAGAATTAAAAATAAAAATTATTTGATACATTTTCATACTTCTGTAATATCGGGCATAACTGCAGAGGATGACCAACTCCATTGCATATTTCACAAGATTCTGTTGGAGTTGGAGTTTGCTGGTTAGGGAAACCTAGGAAATGTGGTTGTGTCTAGTACATCCCTTGAGTATTTACTTCCACAACTCCTCCCACTGGTGGTGTCCCTTGCGCTCCTCCTTCTGATGTCACGACGGTGGTTCCCCGCATTCTCGAACACTCGGTAACCAAATTTCCTTACAACAGGCAATGTGTACACCACATGTAGGGTCGTGCTGGCTGTGTTGGTTGTATATCCTTGAGATTTTTTGTCAAAATTTATATTATATGTTTCAATCCCAGTATGGAAGGGTCATGGATGGCTACTCCTCCCCTAAATTCTTGTGGATAGCTAGCCATTGCTTCAATCTTCATCGCTTGTTCTAGCGCATCTTGGAGTGTATCAATATTTTGCTGGTTCAATGGTGTCCTTGTAAGGGGTAAAATTTCTTTGATGAACCAGCCACGTTGGTGATTTGGATCAATTAGGTAACTCAGTTTCCTGAATGCATCCTTGAACATCCTCATTAAGTCCCAAGCGGTCTCTCCTTCTCTCTGTTTGATCTCCCATAGTTTAGATAACCCTTTTTGATTAGTCTGCGAGAGTTTTACCTCCTGTACAAATTCTCTTTTAACACCATCTATAGCAGGATTCTATTGCACCTAGGACCATTTGATAAACCAACATAATGCTCCTTCCATGTGTGTGGTTTGTAATTCAATCAATTTAACGGCATCTAGGGTCTGACGACTCTCCAGATTGCTTCACATAGATACCAATGTTGTTCGACATCATCATTCCCCTTTCCAGAAAAAATTGGATATCAGGTAAACAATCCTTCCATTTCTGCTTGTGTGGGTGTAACTAATATAAATCCTCTACTTCCTAGCTGAGAAATTCTTTTTCCAGCACTACCACTATCGTTTACTTGTACTATAGACTAAATACTAGGCAACCTACTTGACCTCTAAAACTTTATTAAAACCTTATAGAGAGAGTGGTAAAGTACCAGGGGAAGGTTAGGACAAGTGATACTTGAAACTTGGGGAATAGGATTACCTTGTATTATGGTCGTCGGTCTCTCTCAAAATAATTGTTCCATCGCAACATGCAACTCAACATCAGACTCATCCTCGGGGTGCACGTCCTCCTCTTCATTGGACCTTTTTCTCTTCTCTTCTTGGGATGGGCTCCTATGAACCTCTCTAATTTCTTTGGCGGACCCATCCATTCCTTTAGGTCCTACTTTATCTTCTCTCCTCCCTGTCATCTGCGACTCCTCTTCTCTTTTTTGTATGTTCCTCTTATGCTTTTAAAACACCCGTATCACCCTTTCCTACCACTTTTCAGCGATTTGTGCCCTCCGATGTGCCCTTAGCTCTCTTAACTTGTTGGAGGTCCTAGTTTCCATTTGTCTATTTCCATTTTTCCCTTTTGCATTGCATCTCTCCTTCAGGTCCCTCCCTCAGTACTAGAGGTTTAGGCTTCCATTGTGGGACTTTGGAAAGCCATTAGTCCCTCATCCACCATTAGAGGCTTGATCCATAAAGGAATTTCTTTTAACAGCTTCCCCCGCAACCCAGATTTAAATATATCTTCTGCTTTAGCAAAGGATTGATAAAATTTAGTTTCGAACTCCAAAATATATCCCTCCAAGGTAGTCTGAATCCATAAATCTATTGCTCAGGTTAGCTTAGTATCCAGTCTGTGCAATGGCATCAAATTTGCATGCATCCAACTGTGATGGTATCGACGCAATCCTCCAGGGGTTGATTTGAGCTGGAGTCTTCGCAACTAGTTATAGAGCTCCTCGAGAAATTTTTCCCTAAAAATATCATACAAATATCTCACCGAGTCGAAGAACAAAACTTGATATTTAATAGTCCTTTCCTTTTGATGTCGTAGCTCAGCCTGTTGCAATATGAAATGATCTACATGATTATCCCACCAGCTACGTAATTCCCTTTCGTATATCTTTGATACCATGATCTAGCTGTCCAATAAGTTTTCATGTCCTAGGAACGACACCATTTGTTGGCGAAAAAGGGAGACTTTTGGGAAAGACCCAGGTTCAGAATTGGGGCCAACAAGATCCCGCTGTAGTCTAGTACAAGTCCAACATTTTCACCCTGCTCAAAGAGAGAAAGGAGTCTCACCTGAGGCATGCCATGACCTTACTAATATAAAAGAGATAGAACCATACTACTGAAGTGGAACTACTTAGCAATTATCTAAACATTACAGTCATGAAGAAACATTATCATTGCATATTAATCAAGAGATGAACTATCATTTAAAAGATATCAAATAAAGCTGTCAGAAAATTTTTGAAATCACTGATGATACATTACATATAAGAAGCTATCTATTATACACATCCCTAGGTCCACAAAAAATCTTCATTATATTATATTATATTAGAAACACATTACATCTTTGACTCTCTAGAGTTCAATATGATCCACAACTTACATCACAGACTCCGCAAAGTTCAAGAGCTCAAAAAATCACCGAACCAACTTCCATACCCCATTCCTTTTCCTTTTCTTATATATCTCCTCCTTCTGGCACTGTCAATTTTTGCCCCTTCTTTGCTCGGTTGGTCTGATGCTCTCCGCCATTTACGGTTTTCTTCCACGATTGGCTCTACCTCTAGGATTATTTCTACCTGTTCACTGTCAATTGTTGTTGCCACCTATGTTGTTGCTTGTTTACATTCCGTGACATGCCTGCCTCTTCTTTGCAACCCACAACAACTCCCTTTCTTCCATAACGATTCTCTGTCACTTGCTACTCCCGCAACTGACCGTCCGCAACTCAAAAATGGTTTACCCAAAACAAATGCCCCAACAGACCCTAACCACAAGTTATTGAATCATCCCGAGTCAATTTTCTCTCGATGTTTCGGTCCCTATTTGACGGTCTATTATGGTCTTGAACTAGTCTTGTTCAGATGCTTCTTTTTCATGCTCCAATTGCTTTGGTTCCCCATCTTCTAACAAAGGCCCTAACTCTAGAAAATTTTGCATTTATTATGTTCTAAGTTCCATGAAGTCACTAATTTCTTCCTGCGATGTTTTCATTAAATAATCTATTGCATTTAGCACCTTGTTGGCCTCAGCCGCATCGTTTGGCTGCGGTAGGTTAGTAAAGGCTGCACTGTATTGGGGATCTTCTTCAGAGACCAATTGTTGAATTGTCTTAGCCTTCTGTTTAATAGGCTATGTTTATTATGTCTTAAATTTATACCATAAATTATCGACCGGGGTTAGTAATGTGATGAAGTGTGGTGCACTATATATGCTTAGATGCCCTTCTTTCTTGCTTCAACATTTATGAACAAAACCCAATCAAACATACATAAAAAATAATTACACTGTCCTACAAAAATACATGTCAAAGATGATATTCAAATTAAAATTCAAACACTAATCATACATAAATTTTTGTAGCAGACTTACCCTTGACTGTTGATGTGTTGTCCTTACTACAATGATCCTTGAATGCATATTTTTTCTTTCCTTCTAGAAGCTCGATATTGAATCTGTTGTATCTATGTAATTTTAGATCTCCAAGATCTGAAATTGCATCCTATGGTATCCTATGAGGCCTCTTTACAACCTCATAGGTCTGATAAATATTCGATTCTTCAAGAAATAGTTATGCCCAATATCCTACAATAACCTAATTATAGACTCGCTTCGTAGAGTGAACTTGTATGAAGTTCCACGTGTCACTGTTTCACCCTTTGGTCTTGAAAATGATACCTAAAAAACTACAACTCATCCTTTTTCTGTCACTTTTTACGAAATTTGAATCTGATTCTCAGAGAGAAATTTATGACGATTTTGCCAATGTCACATGTTTGACATGAAATTCAGGAGCCTACAAAAAAACCTAAATTCCTCAAATCATAAATCCAAAAATATAGCGAACCAATATCTGAAATTCACAAATGTGCTTCATCAGGATTTTGGCTCAAATGGGTTTGTTTTTAAACATCTAAATCTTCACAGAAAAAAAGTTATAGCGAAAATTCCACGATGACCTGTTTTAAGTAGCGAATTCCTTACATGAGGAGGATATGAGGGTCACAAATTAAATAAATGCTTAGGTTGAGAGGGACTTCAACAAGTGAACATTGGAGGGATATTAGGAGCTTAAAAATTTATTAATTATTGACTATTCAATGACCACAACCAATGATTAGTGTCATGCCACAACCCCATGGGGTTTTAGCCCAGTGACTGGGGTTACTAACTTCAAACACGAATATCTCTCAAACCATGAATAATTACGTGGTGTGCCATATCTCAATGGAAACATCTCAACATGTAGAAACCATCCAAAATATCCTTGACTTGGAATAGAGTAAGTTGTCAAGTCAAAATTCCCATGCAAGATTGGGGTAGCCCTTGGTGCTGCTTGGGTTGACATCAACGAAAACCACTAATCAAGATGACCCACCAGCCAATGTTAAGCGAATCAGGTCTACATTGGGTCACATAGGATACTACAGGAGGTTTATCCACAACTATTCTCTAATTACTGCTCCAATGGAAAAGTTACTCAAGAAGACTGAGAAATCCACATGGTGTGAAGAATGCAGCGTTGCGCTGAACATACTAAAAGAAAATTTGGATAGTGCACCAATTTTAGTTTAACCTAATTTTTACAAGAAATTCCATGTCATGAATGGAAGCGGTTTTAGCTCATCTTTGAGAAGGAAACCTTGATCATCCAATATAATTTGCAAGAAAAAATTTATCAAGAACAAAGAAGAACTATACCACAATAGAAAGGGAGGCACTTGTGATGGTATATTCACTTCAAAATTTATGATACTACCTTCTAGGGGGACCGTTCAATTTATTCACAGATCATTCTTCCTTGAAATATTTGGTGAAAAGGTTGTTTTAGAAGGGAGAATTTGTAGATGGCTCTTATTGTTTCAATAATTTACGTTTGAAGTGATTGTCAAACTAGGTCAGATGAATGTGGGACCTGACCACTTATCAAGGTTGGAATCAAGAGAGATTGGAGAATTTGTGGATGATCAGCTCCCAGACATTGATTTATTTAGAGTGGAGTTGGTACCATACTACCTTGACGACATAGAAGCTTTCTTGGTGACCAAAAAATTCCTAGAAGAATACACCCACAACGCAACGGAGATCTATGGTTTCCACGTAGTAGATTACCAACTGATTGCAGGGAAATTGTACAATCTAGGACTTGATAAAATAATGTGCAGGTTTTTATTGGATCACGAGAGGAAATAAGTACTATGGGAATTCCATTCAGGGGTCGCGTGAGGTCATGTTGGAGGAAAATGCAAAGCAAGAAAAATATTACAGGAAGGCCTTTGGTGGCCTACTGTTTACAAGGATCCTAAGGAATATTATAGAAATTTTGATGCCTATCAAAGATTCAGAAAACAATCACATCAAGATGACTTACCATTACAAATAGTACGAGCACTATAGGCTTTTGAGAAATGGAAAAATTATTTTATACGACCCATCAACCCACCAGTGCACCACTCCCAATACAGGTACATCATTACCGCAACAGAGTAGCTAACCAAGTGGGCCAAGGCTACACAGTAAAGGAATCCACTACAGACACTACCGAGATTCATTTTTGATAACATCATCACTAGATTTGGGTGTCCTCGAAGTATAACAAGTGATCATGAAAGCCACTTTATTAATGAGACAGTCGCATCATTGCTGCAAAGCTTCATGATTTACCACCATAAAAGAAGCGTGTATCATCCTCAAGAAAATGGTATAGTTGAGGCGTTCAACAAAATATTAAAGGGGGGATTTAATAAATTATGTTCATCCAACATGGATGACTGGGATGAGAGATTTCTAGCTACCTTATGGGCTCATCACATAATTGTTAAACTATTACATAATAATATGCCCTTCTAGCTGGTGTACAAGTGTGAAGCAGTAGTACCTGTTGAGTTCAGAATTCCAAGCGTATTTATTGCACAAGAAACACATATGACCAGATATGAATCAATTCCAAAGATGCTAGAAGAATTGTGGGAATTGGACGAAGCCAAATTTTTAGCAGACTTATACCAAATAGTGAAGCATAGACAAAAGGCATAGAATGATAGGCATATAAAGAAAAATTCATTCATGGTGGGAGGGCATGTTTTATTATACAAATTTTTTTTTTTGAAACTCCCAGGGAAGTTTTGGATGCCTTGGTTGGGGCATTTTATTGTTTTGGAAATTAAAGAATCAAGAGTTGTGAAGCTTGCGCACGTAGATGGTGTTTTGCTACCAGGATGGGTGAACGATGCACACCTAAATCCCTTATGGGGATCAACCAATACAACTCAAACTTGAATGAATCTCCACAAGGAGAAATAGGTAGAAGTATGTAGGGGTCAATTATGTGTCAAGACTTTCTACTTAATTTTCATGGCCATGTTGAGTTCTTCAGAGTCTGAAGCCAAGGTGGTAAAAGTGCTAAGCCTGGAGTCTGCGTCTAGTTCCAATTGTCCCAAGTTCAAGTCCAAGCCTATTGTGTCTATTGTCTATCATCACTGGTCCAAGATGAAAAGGAACATAGTATCAGTCCATGAATGTGAGTTCGATGAAATAACTACAGAGGAAAAACTAGTATATGGAAAATATGATAAAGTGGTGTTGGTTGATAACGACCTCACTGACTCATTTCAATTTATAGCGTTGAAGCTAGAAGTTTATAAAGAACCAGTGGTAAGAGCAGAGAAAAGCCACTATTTCTGGGTAATTGATGATTTCATAGGGATACAAAGATCGACACTACTACATCTAACAAGTTTGCATGTGTTCAGCACCACCACAGGAGAAATGTAGTGTACAAAGTTGCTTTATTAGAATGAATGGGGGATTGCTCTAGTTAGATAAGGAAATTCCAATCCATGTAGTAGATATAAAAATGCTAATGGGGCTATCAACATTAGGACATGAAATATCCATAGCATTTCAAACATCTTCCAAGAGGGGCAAGAAGACTGGCAATGATAATTAATATTGCTGATACAACACGAAGAGGGGAGGAAAATGAGGTCAAATTGAGCCAATAAAAAAATCCAATATCAAATTTTCATGTTACATCATCGTTGGAAAGCTAATGTGTCACTTTACAAGGAATGAGTGTACGTTGTACACAATATTAGTTGTGGAACATTGTGCACAGGGCGCACAAATGAACCAGTTTACCCTCTTACTTCATCAATTGTTCGAGGAGTGTGAAGACAACTACAAAAGATAAAATTCATTCATTTATGGATATCTAATTGTTGCATTGGGAATGTGGAAATTATGTCCACTACAGTGGAGGGAATTAACACATATCACAGAAGATCAAATACTCACTCTAAGGTGTGTTGGGCCGTTAATATGCCATTATTATTATCACTTTTGAACACTTATTCCACCCATTTCTACTATTCTTCATCATGTCATTTATTATAATTTATTATATAAATCCATTTTATGATGATTTATGCTTCTATGAATGAATATTATTTATTCTCCTTTATTTCTAATAAATTGATGATTATGCATGATTTTATCAATGATAGTTTTAATAAATCATTTGTAACATTATTCACCATTTTTAGCCTCCAAGATAATTTCCATATTGAAGATTTGATCATTAAAAGTGCCAACTCAGAAATTCGCTGGAATAAGAAGTTACGGTTTTGCGGTTGCGATTTCGAGCAAATGAAGCAGAATCTGGAAAATCCGAAACATGGATTTTGTCCAGAACGGACCCAATTAACTTTACTAAAGAACGGTTTGCCCAAATTCGGCTTGTACGGAGAGAAACGCAGGGTTCTTTGAGCATGATTTTCTCAGATTTGTTGTTGCGGCCGTCCTCCAAATCTCAGCTGCAAAGCCAAATTCGCCTTGTTCTTGTTGATCAAATGGTTAGAAGCAAACCAATTTTGTAATAGAAATCATGTTGTACTTATCTTTATTGTAACTTCTCTCTGATCTCTCTCTATTTAAATGAAAACGGAGATCAGAGATGGGGATGATTTGAGGATGATTTTTGGGGATTCGAATGATGGAATTGAGGATGAATTAGAGATTCAGAATTGAGGATGGCAGAGAGAATGGATAATGGATGAGAGATTGAGAGACTTCTTGTTGTAATCCACTGTAACTCTGCTTTGATATTTTAATATAAATCTGGTTTCCATTCATTCTTTTCATCTGAAGTAACCCAGCAGCGTCCGCTGGCAGCTAAGGGCCCAGCCTCTGGTGGAGTACGTTGTTGCTGCTGTGTATCATATATTTACAATTGCTGCTGTGTGATGGTTTGATTTATTTCCTATTCTTTTGAATTGCATTATTTTACAGTTTCATGTTTTTATAGTGTGTTGTTAGAATATTTTATGGAATTATTTTATTGCACAAGTTGAGATTGAATTGTGTGGCTGTTCTTTTCCATCATAACAGAGATTATTATCCTTTTCAACTTATATTGTTATGCTGTTCATTTCAAATGTAAAGCTTCGTTGTTCATTTCAGATTGTTGGTTATTCGATTCCACTAATTAGAGTTTGCTGTTCAGATTTATTAAATATGATTCGTTGTTTAATTCCTTTAATTATAAGTTTGTTGTCCATTTACTTCGCTGTTTAGTTTGGTTGATTAATTGCAAGAGTTTGCTTTTAAGGAGTTTTCCTAGTTTACTTTCAATGGCAGCTTTAGTTTAATTTCTATTTCCTTTTAATTGCTTTAAAGCAGGACTGTCGACTGTAGAGAACATTGGTTATTGCTTCCTCGTTCCCAGATTGATTGTCTTGTTCCGGTTTGATTTCAATTGCATCAATATACAGAGGAATGAGTTATTGCTACTGTATCCTCGATTGATAGTTGTTTGAGTGAATGATTTAGTTTAGAACATTTTAGTTTCTTGTTGTTCCAATTAGATTTTGTTTCCAGCTTTCATTTACTTTTGCATTTTAAGCACTATACTGCAAAACATTACTCTTGAGTAAATAGCCGCCTCAGACTGAGTACACTCTTGAAATAAAAAGTCGTCCCTGGGTTGATAATTAATGTGAAGGTAATTAGGAGTTAAAAAGACCCTTTTTATCGCTCCACATTTTGGCGCCGTTGCCGCGGAGAGTGTAGCCATTTCTAAAGAGTAGTGTGAATCTGATGAGTGCCTGCTAGGAGAGAATTGGGTATTAAAAACGGAAGGTAAGAACCTGCGTACGGAGCATGTAACAGCCCTGCTCCCCCGCCCGCTTTCCGGCAGATTTGTTAATTTTGTGTGTAGAAATAGATGTTTGAATTTTTGTGTGAATGACTAGAAAAAATATAGAAATTTAAAAAAAAAACGAATCACATGATTTCACTCAAGTGGTGATGTAAGCACCACCCATTTCACTAACTAATTGACAGGAACATTTGATGAAGAAGCCTCGAAGAAACACATGAAAAACATCTTATATTATGGTAAGAAATGGCTCACGTTTCTACTTTTGAATTTCCTATCAAAGATCTAGGAGGAGTGACACAAATGCACATAATTCCCCCATCTTTACCAAATTTTCATGGTTTAGCAAATGAAGATCCAGATACATTCTTATTTGAGTTCGAAATACTTTGTAGAGGATATGATTATTGTACCAATGATCAAAGATTGAAAGTGTTTCCTCCTACTCTAAAAGGAGCAGCTCTCCGATGGTTCATGAGCCTAGGTGGGAATTGCATCCAATCATGGGAGGACATGAAGAACATATTCTTGAAGAAGTACCAAGACTATTGCAAATCCAATGAAGATATTTTCTGTATGATACAAGGGGAAGATGAAAGTTTGGAGGACTATGTAGATCGATTTCATTATAACCTTCAAAAATCAAAGCATAAGCATTTGGAAAAAGAGATCTTAAAAACACTCCTTCTTAAAGGAATCAAAGATGAATTTTTAGAACTCTTAAATCTGATAGGAAAAGACGATGTTTTTCAGTTATTATATGATGATGTTTGTGAGTTGTGCATAAGGTATTCAAGAGGAATCTCCAAGGCTGGTAAGAATTCTAGAGATGTTTGTTCTTTCTTTTCCAAATCTGCTACAAGAATAGGAGACATAAGAGCTGAAATCAATGATTTATTTGAAAATTTTAAAGTTGATTTTATTAGCTCTCTAAGCTCAAAATTGAACGTTTTGCAGGTTCATAAAAATGAAGAATTTGATGAAGTGTTTTTCCCTCATGACCGAAAGGAGCAGCCCATAGATGGTTACTCTTCCTTATCTAGGATGGACATATCATATCAAAGAGGTGAGGAAGCTGCAACAAGGTCAAAACCATGGAAATCATGGCCTACAGGTATGGTTCAAAACACTTTTTCTCCATTCTCTTACTTGCATAATCCATTATGGAATACTCATGTTCTAGGGCAGCCATGTCAATTTCAATATAACCACCAATCTTATCTACAAGTTTGGCATGGTTCACCTTATGATTGCATGACTACTCTCCCTCATCTTGTAGCACAAGCACATTCTCCATATTCTCCACCAGCGCTTTCACAACATCCTGTTTGCATATCAAATTTATCCACTCAACCCAACCAACCACATCATCACAATGCTCCATTCCATACACAATTTCCTGCTCAACTAATTCCACACCCTCACCACAATAAACCAGTACAACATGCTTACAATGTTGAACTGCAAAATTTACCCATCCTTCCCACCCATTCTATCTCACATGCACAAATGGAGAAAACTTACAATGAGATTCAGAATGTTTCAAATTCAAAAATTGTAGAAGTTATGGAAGAAAATGAGGTTTCTTTTAGTATGCCTCAACAAGTCATTTTAAAAGCTCAAGAACTTCATGATATGATGGCTATGGGAAATCAAGAAAGTAAAGGATATATTGAAGATTGGTTTCATTCCATCACTTGTTTGCAGCATCACTCTATACTTCAACAATTTTTGACAACATCTTTTCAAGGGAAGTTGGCTTCTCATACCCTAATTTTATCAACATGCATTTTTCAAATTTGGGTATGTACATATTTGAAGCCTTATTTCGAAAATGGTTCCATTGGAAGTACTCCTATACATAGTCATATTCATATTTCAATCAAAGTAGGTTAGTGAAAAAATAAAATAAAATAAAATAAGAACATAAATAAATGCATTTTGTTTTTTTTTTTGTAAAAATAGTTGTTTTTTTGTTGCAACACGCTATCGAAATCAACATCGGTGATAAATATTTCAATTTATTTGTGTATGTAGATGAATCATAATAGAAATAATAAGTTCTACAAACATTCATTTTTCATTTTTATCACCAATTTGAAAAAATGCTTGAATATTATTTTTTTTGGCTTGCGGGCTTGATGAACTTTCTGGAAAAACAGTCGGGACAGTCATGTTTTGAGGGACCAAAAGTGAATATTTTTAAAACCTGTTTCTACCCTAGGTAGCCCTTGATATATACTTTCTAACCCAATTTGAATCAGTCAATTTGGATTTGAAACGAAAAATTTAGAACCAAAACATTGATCGGATGTCTAGTGGGCAGCTCAGGAACAGAGTTGGAACAGTCAGCTTTTGGAGGCCTAAATGTTTGAATTTTTAAAACCTATTACTATGGTAGATTCCCCTATGAATCTAGTTTACAATGCAATTGGAATCACTCATTTTCGATATCGTATGGGGAATTTATGATCAAAATACTGACTGTCTATCGTAAATCAGCACCCTTAAAACTATGTCTTTTCGGTTGTTCCTTACAGTATTTGACCTATCAATTCTTCTTGTCTTCAAAACCTGTTTCTATTGGAAATAAATAAATGAATCTAATTTCATTTCCAATTTTAATCATTCGAATCCGACATCAAACGAAAAAGTTACGCTTAAAACATTAACTGTTGATCTGAGCTGGGTAATTGAAAATGACTATGTTATGCAGGTTGTTCTAACTAAAATTGACATATCATATCATTGAATTTCTAAAACCTGTTGCTACTAGAGATAAACCTTTGAATTAGCTCTCATTTGGCTTTGGAATCACTCAATTTCGATGAAAAACAAAGAAGTTGTGATTAAAACACTGTTGGATAGTATGGTCGACCACTGCTCTCCCGCAGGTGACAAATAAATTTTACTTTGTTATTTTCTCAATGGATTTGTTATATAGAGTAACTACTTGTTGTTTTTTGCATCATTATTGGATTAGGGGAGCCCGATCACCTCTCTTTCTCCATGATTTAATGTTTTATTACAGGTAGACACTCGCTTTTTTGCAGGTCCTGGGAAAATAAAGAAGGTCAATTTATCGACGAGTGATTCTTGAAATTTTTTTAATGAAACAAATGAATTTCATCTAAGTCATTACCCAACGGATTCATAATAGAAGAAATGAAGAATTGATTTCGATTTGAAGATTCATGTCTTGTCACTGCTGCCAAAACATTCTTCAAAAAGATCATTTTTTTTTTTACATAATATCATCGCTGTTGTAACTTAATTTACATATTGTTTTTAAATAAAATGTTGTTTCTTTTCTAATTTCTCTTATATTTTGTGTTTCAGGTGTTGCTTCATTCAAAGTGTAACTCATCCTCAGCATCAATGCTGTGAACAGCGAATTTGTTTTTTTTGCATGTTTGCATTTTATGATTGTCCATTTTGTTGTTCCTTTCCGAATGGAACAACACTTCTGCACTTTCACGTTTCGCTGTTCCTTTTCGAATGGAACAACACTTCTGCACTTTTCATTTTTGCTGTTCCTTTTCCAAAGGAACGGCACTTGCGTTTCTGCTGTTCCTTTTCCAAAGGAACGACACTTTTAGTTTTTGCTGTTCCTTTTTCCAAAGGAACGACATTTGCATTTTCACATTTTTTTATGTGTATTTTTGCTTTTTGGTGTGCATTTCCTTTGTTGTTCCCTACACGGAACACCACTTTTTGAGTGTTTTTGCTGTTCCTTCAAAAGAGCAACCCTTTGGGAGTATTTTTGAGAGCAACCTTTTCTTCCTCTTGTGGGACTATTCCTAGTTCATCTCAACCACATTTTACTGATTCCCCTTCATGGCATGAAGTACACTATTTTTATAAGGACAAGAATTATGGATTCTATTGAAGCGAGTTAATATCATTCATGTTATGATCTTTAACAAGACAACTCCTTGATGATAGATTATTTTCAAAAGGGACACAATGATTTATATGCTACTTTACTGCATTGTTTTCTATTGAACATGATATTGATTGATCATCTTAACACCATGCTGGTTCCACCCTTCTGGATTATAATCTTCTCTGTCTGTAATAAATGAGATTATGGGTATATTTTTCTATTGACATGTTCAACTTCTTCCACCATCCCTTCTCTTAAGGAGTACTGAGCCTCCCTCTTTTTATCATAAAATTGTGTAATAACAACAAAATTTTGTTCACAGATGGAGGATAGGGGGTCTCATTACGAGGCAGCCTACCATGTTCATAAGGTTGTAAGAAAGTGACATTCCCATTATGGCCACCACACCAGGGTTATGATCCATTGGATAGTCAAATTATCCTTGGAACAGGAGGTCTCATCGAGAGCCGGCCTGATCACTTTTTCTACATCCCAGTGAATGGCAGTGTGGTTATCTGGTTACCACGCCAGCACACTGGTCTCTTCTGTAAGAACAGCATTGAAACTCTCTAGTTATAAATTGAGGATTCTGGCTCATATGGGTTAAAAAGCAACCCTACCGAGGCTATGGACGCCTGCTGGCAGCAGCGGCTCTGCTTATGGTATTGAAGTTATATCTTATCGTCAATTATTATTATAATACCCTTTTCTTATTTTTTTCTTTTTATCAGAGAAGTTATTTCCTTAACTTTTTCCCTGTTTTGAACCTTTATGCATGAGAAATTGTTTTATGATCAATCGCATCATTTTCAGCTAGCATACTAGTAGTAAAGCATCTTTTTGGCATATTGTTGTTCTTTTTCTCTTTTTCATCACCTATCATCAATTCAAAGCGTCCTATCTCTTATTCATAACTGTCTTTACACACTTTGCTCTCATTATAACCATAACTCCCGCTATCCTATCATTGATATGTGTACTCTGCTTCATTCACTGCTATATTGTTCATTCCCTTGCCTTGCCATCAGCACAACACCTCTCATACGCTTTATGGTCATGGAATTCATTTTCCAATTGGAGGGGGAATGTATGCATTATGGGATAGCATGCGATATGATTACTACACTCTGCCATAACTTGTTGATTTGACAAAAGTTTTTCTGACTAAAAGTTTTGCATGCATCTTATCTATTTCTATTCAAAACTAACACTATGGATTCAAGAACATTGTATGCAAAATAGTGCTTTGTTTACAGGAGAACAACAAGTAAGGGCAGAATTCTATTCACAGCATGACCACACTATTGCAACTAACAGAAGAGGCTCGAGCAACTCGCGAACGTGCACAATTCTTCCGACATGATGTGCTTGCCTGGATTCTACCTTTTGTATCACTTTCAGCACCAACTCTGCCTACATCAGCTTCAACACCTGCCAGTACATATATGTCATTCCACATTTTTGGAGGTAAAACTTGAGGTAAAATCGCATAATGTTCTGATTTATTACGAATTTAGGAGAATTTCAAAAACGTCCATTTTTGGCATTATTTATCATCCTTCAGTCCACATCTGTACCACTTCCCATTTTTTTTCAGCGGTATATCATCTTTCAGTTTGGGGGAGTGTTGCTTTCATTCATTTCTTTCTTATAACCATGTCATTCATATTCTTTATCATCCATTGCTATTCTTATTCATTCTCAACACCTCCCTTATTCCATGTTGTTTTACACCAAGCATAGAATTCAACAGCTGGTAGCAACTACCTCTATTTGTTTTCTAGCATCGCATGAGGGCATGCTAATTTTTCAGAGAGGGGGAGGAATTGCTACGCATGATGGATGTTTTCAATTTTCTTTTTCATTTAAGGCATACAATTTCAGTGCAGAAATTGGTTTCCATAATATTTTTAAAACTATGAACTCAATTCTTGTGATTTTTGGAAAATGCAGACGTATCATTAATACAAACCCAGACAATTTCAAGAAATATTGGTTCATAAAATTTCGGAAATCATGCACTCTCAGCTACAGTCATTTTGTTTATATCTCATGATCCATGCATCAAAACAGTTTGATTTTTGGATCATAAAGGCATTCATATATTATAAATTTACTTGCCAAATTTCAATAAAAGCTGGTTTGTAGTTTTTGAGAAAATGGTTAATGAAGTTTGTTGTTACTTATATCATATTTTGTTGCAACTTCATATATACATATAGTTGAATGTCAATATAAAAATTGTTATGCCTTCATCAAGATTACTAAAAGTGAATATTCATTAATTAAGGAAGAATTCATTTGTTCTATCCATTTCATGAGCCGAGATGAACATATTTTTTTTTATTGCTTGGTTAACACATGGGTTTTTGTCTTTGGGTTGCATGAGGACATGCAATATATTCAGTTTTCGTTGCATGAGGACATGCAACATATTGAGTGTGGGGGTATGTTGGGCCGTTAATATGCCATTATTATTATCACTTTTGAACACTTATTCCACCGATTTTTACTATTCTTCATCATGTCATTTATTATAATTTATTATATAAATCCATTTTATGATGATTTATGCTTCTATGAATGAATATTATTTATTCTCCTTTATTTATAATAAATTGATGATTATGCATGATTTTATCAATGATAGTTTTAATAAATCAGTTGTAACATTATTCACCATTTTTAGCCTCTAAGATAATTTCCAGATTGAATATTTGATCATTAAAAGTGCCAACTCAGAAATGCGCTGGAATAAGAAGTGACGGTTTTACGGTTGAGATTTCGAGCAAATGAAGCAGAATCTGGAAAATCCGGAACATGGGTTTTGTCCAAAACGGACCCAATTAACTTTAGTAAAGAACGGTTTGCCCAAATTCGGCTTTTACTGAGAGAAACGCAGGGTTCTTTGAGCACGATTTTCTGAGAGTTGTTGTTGCGGCCGTCCTCCAAATCTCAGCTGCAAAGCCAAATTCGCCTTGTTCTTGTTGATCAAATGGTTAGAAGAAAACCAATGTTGTAATAGAAATCATGTTATACTTATCTTTATTGTAACTTCTCTCTGATTTCTCTCTATTTAAATGAAAACAGAGATCAGAGATGGGGATGATTTGAGGATGATTGGTGGATGAAAAATGATGGAAAAATGATGAAGAATGATGGTGGATTATTCATGATAGGATAGGGATTGTTGCATGCTGTAATTCTCAAGCCTTTGCTGTTGTAATGATTCCACAATTTGCTGATTAATACATGATTTGGGAGTTGCTGTTCATTCTTTTCATTCTGAATTAACCCAGCAGCGTCCGCTGGCGGCTAGGGGCCCAGCCTCTGGTGGAGTACGCTGCTGTTGCTGTGTATCATATATTTACAATTGCTGCTGTGTGATGGTTTGATTTATTTCCTATTCTTTTGAATTGCATTATTTTACAGTTTCATGTTTTTATAGTGTGCTGTTAGAATATTTTATGGAATTATTTTATTGCACAAGTTGAGATTGAATCGTGTGGATGTTGTTTTCCATCATAACAGAGATTATTATCCTTTTCAACTTATATTGTTATGTTGTTCATTTCAAATGTAAAGCTTCGCTGTTCATTTCAGATTGTTGGTTATTCGATTCCACTAATTAGAGTTTGTTGTTCAGATTTATTAAATATGATTCGTTGTTTAATTCCTTTAATTATAAGTTTGCTGTCCATTTACTTCGCTGTTTAGTTTGGTTGATTAATTGCAAGAGTTTGCTTTTAAGGAGTTTTCCTAGTTTACTTTCAATGGCAGCTTTAGTTCAATTTCGATTTCCTTTTAATTGCTTTAAAGCAGGACTCTCAACTGTAGAGAACATTGGTTATTGCTTCCTCGTTCCTAGATTGATTGTCTTGTTCCGGTTTGATTTCAATTGCATCAATATCCAAAGGAATGAGTTATTGCTACTATATCCTCGATTGATGGTTGTTTGAGTGAATGATTTAGTTTAGAACATTTCAATTTCTTGCTGTTCCAATTAGATTTTGTTTCCAGCTTTCATTTACTTTTGGATTTTAAGCACTATACTGCAAAACATTACTCTTGAGTAAATAGCCGCCTCAGACTGAGTACACTCTTGAAATAAAAAGTCGTCCCTGGGTTGATAATTAATGTGAAGGTAATTAGGAGTTAAAAAGACCCTTTTTATCGCTCCACAAGGTGTATGCCATGGCGAACCTCAGGAGATCCAAGCAGTAAGGAGATAAATGAGGCTTCTTTCATAGGGTGGTATCATAAAATGTTGGATGTTGTGAAAGCCACTAAAAGGATTCCAAAGGTACTTTTGGATGAATAATTGCAGGAGGTTTGGTTCAGGATCAACCATATCCATACATGGATAATACCACGATGTATGCACCTGGGAGCGTTCCAAATGAGAGGCTAGAAGTTTGTACTCATAGTGGAGGCATTCCTTACGAAGGTAATTTCCTGGCTAGGAATTGTAGGCGAAATTTAGGATGACAAGAATATATTTTCATTTGAAGCAATGATACCCTGACCACTATTGGAAGAGATGCTAGCAGAATCAAGGAAATGGATTGTCGAAGAGAAATTGGTGCCTGTCATCAAATGCTTAGAAACAAAAATGCATTCGATCAAGAAGAAAATTGTCAGCATGGGGGTCGCAACAGGTTTGTTCCCAAATTTTTCTAAATTTCAAAGTTTAATGAAACAATAACCTGTTGTCAGTACTCCCTTAGTCATTGCACTTAAGGTCGTTGGACCAAATTCACAATCTGAACCTACAGTTCCATCATCCCGACAGCCCAGGGCCACCAAACCCCCAATGCCAGCAAAAATAAATAAGAATACCATTATCACTGAGGTCATAGACCTAACTCAAGAGGATCCACAATCATAGTCTGGCTCACTAATATTTGATGAAACCCCACCCTCGATCTCGGTTGCGGCACCTAGCTTGCAGAACCCATTGCCACAAACGACCTCCACTTCCGCCACTATATGTAATATTGTTCAATCGGGAACATTGATCAGGATAGAAATGGATATGGAGGTCGAATACATCATCTAGTATATTACCATTATTACCAACACAGAGGTCGAACACGGCTCAATGTTATATTTATTGTTCGAATCAATTTCTATAATGGTCATTACCCTTGTAATTAAACCTCCACTCATTGTCGTTTCACACCCATTATCACTACCACATAAAACCATCATTTCTAGTCCACCCATCCTCGTGTCTGTCCATACCAGCCCACACTTCATTAAACCCTCACAGCAAGCTACATATCCACATAGACATTCAGAAAATTCCATTGCCAGTGGACAACCACTATATTCTAGATTCCCAAACCCATCCACAATGAGCGAGGATGATCTTTAGGGCTAGTTAGTAGCCAAATTATTTAATTTCATTAAGGTAGCCACACTCCAAGAAGAGGTGTTGCACAACAATTTTTTAGCAGATCATGAGAAACAACAACAACAAATACTTGCGCTCACTGCAGAGCACGACCAATTTCTATAGGACAAGCACAACCTTCAAAATCGGTTGGAGAAAATCACAGAAAAATTTCAAGTATTGTCGCTTTTCGTCTCAGATGTGGTGGCCAATGCCCCAGAAGAATATTTCACCTGCAAATTAGTAGAATATTGTGACCATATGAAGACAACATGTAACGATTTTCTCTCTGCTAATCATGAGCTCAAATAGACAGTTGTGGAAACATGACAGGCACTACCGGATCCAACAACAACATATGGAGCCAAAATTGGACGGAAAATGGAAGATGAGACCATGCTCAAAGAATTCATCATTAAAACTGCGAAGGAAGCCCACTCGCCGTTACAATAGGTCCATGACTAGTCGAGTTTCCCATCAATAAAGAATCAACCAATTTATCTATTATGCAATCAATTCATGAAGTTATTGGTCGATGCCAAGAAGAAAAAATACAAAATTATGCAGCAACAGATACACGCAGAGGTAAAAGTCCTCAAATCCAAAATTCAGATAATTGAGGACGAATTGGCCAAAACAAATAGTTTCTTCGAGACCTTAGACCTTAGGTACAAAAGGACATGGAAAATCTGCCACATCTCAGTGACGCCACAAATACATAGTGGGACTCGCTCACGATGGCTTGACCAGATCTCATGGAATCTAACACAACATCCCAATTCATTAGCTAAGAAACCACACTTACAAAATCTTGGCAAGAAGTAATCACGAATTTAGACAAATTAAGGAAGTCGCCATCAACTCAGTCCCCGATTTTGGGCCTTCATTTGGAGGAACCAGCCAAGAGGAACCAATGCAAGTAGAGCTAACAGAAGCAATAGTGACACTAATGGAAGAAGTACCAACAGCACCAAAAACACCCATGAGAGATTGACTCGGGGATGAGTCAATGAACTATGGTTGGGGTCTGTTGGGGCCTTCATTTTTGAAATATTAAAGTATTTTTGGATCGGCTAGAAGAATAACAGGTTGCAGGGACAACTGTTGGGAAGTTGCGTAAAGGAGGAGGAAGAAAGAGGAAGGAACCGATAGAAAATTGGAAGTTTCAAAGGACCAGCAGGAAAAGACAGTCACAACCGAGCGGGAAAAGAGAAGTAACAAATAAGAAACTAGGTTAGATGAGCTACGAAAGAGGAGGAAGAAACTAATAATTCAAGCGAGCGGGAAAAGTTAAGGAAGGATGGACATGAGAGGAAAGGAAGTAGAGTAGAGAGATATTTTTGCGGAGCGAATAGGATCTCTTTGTAGCTGTTATCTTGTATAATTATGTGATTTTAATTCTTACTTGATATATATTGTAGAAATAGGTTGTTGAGCCTGATGTAATTATGTTATGAGAAGCTTAATGAAAAGGAGACATTTTAGGATTTTTTTGTTACGATTGAATGGTTACTTATCTTTTAAAAACTTTTTAAATGTATGTATTCAAATTCTTTGCTTATTAGTGTGCATGAAATGTTGTGGGTGAAATTGGGCATGGAATTTTTGAGTTTTCTTTAATTCTGATCTAATCAATCATAATTTTCTTGATATTTAATCCCAAGCCCACATATAAATAGGATCTCAACATGCCTCAGGTGAGACTCCTTATCCAATTTTGGGTAAGGCGAAAATGTCGGTGTTGTGCCAGACTACAACAGAGCTTTGTTGGCCCATATGCCTCAACATGGGTCTTAACCCTATTATTATTTTTATCTAACAAATGGTTTCATTCCTTAAGGCCCAATTTCGGGCACAGGGGGGAACAAAGCTCCGTTGTAGGCTAGCACAACGTTGAAATTTATACCTTACCCAAAATTAGATAAGGAGTGTCACCTGAAGAGTGTGTTGACCCTAGTTAGATGGAAGTTGGGATTCGATATAAGGAATAATACCATTTATTAGATCATACTTAAATAAAAATCAATGATACCATGCCCAAGTTCACATGCAACAGGTCATGAATAGTAATAAGAAAAGAATACTTGAATACACACATTTAAAAAGTTTTTAAAAGCTAACTAACCATTCAATCATAACACAGTAATCCCAAAATGTCACATTTTCACTAAGCTTCTCACAACATCATTACATTAGGCTCAATAGCCTCTTTATACATTATATATCAAGTAAGAATGAATTTCACAAAATTATACAACATAACAACAACAAAGAGATGCTCTTCACTCTGCAACAACATCTTTGTACTCTACTTCCTTGCCTCTCCCGTCCATCCTTCGTTATATTTTCCCGATCGCTTGAATTTTTAGTTTCTTCTGTCTCTTTACTAGCTCATATTCCCCACTACTCAGATGTTACTCCTCTTTTCCCACTCGGCTGGGACTGTCTTTTCCCGCTGGTCCTCCACAACTACTCGCTTTCTATTATTTCCTTCCTATTTCTTCACTATCCTTTCCAAAAATTCCCAACTGTTGTCCCCGTAACCTGTCATTATTCCAATCGATCCCAAAATACTTTACTATTTCAAAAATGAAGGCCCCAACAGGCCCCAACCCCAGTTCATTGACTCTTCCGTAAGTCAATCTCTCATGGGTGTTGTTAGTGCTGCTGATATTTCTTCCATTGGTGTCATTACTGCTTCTATTGGCTCTACTTGCATCGGTTCCTCCTAGTTGATTCCTCCAAAAGAAGGCCCCAACAATTGATATTTTTATTGTCATGAGAAAAAATGTGGTCATGAGAGATGCTTGCTATTAAGTATTTATCCCCTTTGTATGAGTTACAGAGAAGTAAATATTTTAACGCCACATTTCCCACATTTCCCTTGGACTTGTAATCAATTGTTGATGGTGAAGAAATAACTTCACATATACCCACAAAGGTGTCTCGCAAATAAATACCATCTAACATAGTATTTCTTCTTTGGGGTTGTTTAATCATCCAAGTTTTTTTATGTCAATTCCAATGCAAATGCATTACATTAGCATAAAATTTCTCTCTACTTCATAGGTTAAAAATTCTTATTGAATTTATTGAAAATACACATTATAAAACCCTATTCTAAAATCCTAAATTTACAATGAAACCTTAATTTTCCAAATTTTTTCACCAATAATTTCTTTCAGATAGACCTTACAAATTTGCTATGTGTAAATAAACTAACAAGAATACCAAGGACAAAGAGGAGGAAGAAGAATGAATAAGGATGTGAACATTGTAGAATGCCTTTAGTTGCCTTAAAGGACACGGCCATGTTAGTCGTTGCAGCGCATGGATGAATCCACTTTGTCTCTGCTTCAAAAATGATGTTATGGCCGACCTGCCACAAACCTAAGAAAAGACAAATTACTCATTATATTTTTTATATAAAAAAGAAACTCTATCTATCATTTATCCATTATTTTGTTTATAAAAACTCATTTGTTTGTGCAGTTTGATTCATTACTGAAGGAATTCATTATGGCTCAGATACAATTGACGAACACGTCTCACCATTTAACATTAGAAGAAACAAATGGAATTACCTCTACAACAAGATGTGAGACATGTATCATTTCCAGCAATAACAATTCAACAGGCATAGCATGAACATCGACAATAAATTTTTTACTATATAATGAAACCTTATCACTTATTCATCCACACAACTCTTCCACTAACACTTCCATAATCATGTATTTCAAAATAGGCATGGGAATATGTTTCAGAATGTGAAGAGTGAGACGTTTTAAAATTCAATTTATGTTTTATAAAATTTAGTTTTAAATTTATTTTTCACTAATCATCATACTTGGTGAATTATTAATAGAAAAATAATTTTTTAATCTTAATTTGATAAAAAAATAATTTAAACAGGGCTTACACTTGATTTACATATACGAAGAAGTTATCTCCATCCATTGATTTAGTGGTCACAACAAGAATATGTCAGCGTATTTTATTTTCAACCATAAAAATAGAATGATTAATTAAGAAAATGATTAAAGTGTTCAATTCCAATATAGGAGACATCTATAAGCACAATTGCTTTCTCGGTAAGTAATGTGTAAGCACGTATTTTGAAAAGGTGAACGGAAGCATAGGCTCATAGCTATTGATGCTCATTCCATGTTTTGAAAACTTAAAATGCATCATTTCTTTATGATAGCACATCCACTGAGAGGAATTTAAAATGATGTTATTTCCGCATAGTTTTAAATGCATTGTGCCCATTTAGCGGGAACGGTAAAAGATAGAGTAGTCTAACCATGCCACAATTTTGTGTGGAAAATAGTGGAAATTTTTGGGAAATTTGGGTTACAGTTTTCAAGAAGAGGTGTTTTATGGTGTTGAATTCATTTCTGCCATTAAAAAAAAAAAAAACAATTTAAACATTCCTATTTTCAATTTTTTTAAAAAATAAATCTTCAAATTCCGGTGAAAAATCACTTTCGAGTCAAATTTGTAATTGTTGGAATTAATGCTTACATCCTATATTTGAGATGTTGGTTTTTGATGGTTGAGAAATTCTCTCAGCCTCTCTTTCTAACTTAGGAATAATTTAAATCTAAGAAAGTCTATATATTAGAGTAATATGAATGTAATATGTGTGTGTGTTTTGATGCATACACTTCTGTGTGAAATACATGAGTTCTTTCAGTCATTTTTATCATGGTATCAGAGGGCTAGGTTGGATCTATGTTTATTTAAACTGTCATTGAGGTTATTTTGTTACAAATTTCCATGGCATATAGGCCCCCAGGTGATTGAGGAAAACATGTTGTGTTGGAACCATATTGAGATCCGTTGAGAGCTACAAATAGGAGAGAGTCGCTGCACTGGCGTGAAGTGACTCCGAGAAGGGATCATAGCTCATCAAAATTAAACTCTCTAAATCCATGGAAATAAAAATCTTAAAACAAGGGCATGATTTTCATGCGTTAGTTTATCGTGACAGGGAGAGACGAAAGGGTATGCTTAAAACTATTTAGGCTAGCTGTATGATGCATTTGCTCTTAGAGTAGGCGCTAGCTGTGTGGTATGGTGTGTTGTCTTCACAAGCACTCGATTGGGAGCTTATCAGAGCTACAAATTTTATTTTCCTAGAGAATCAAAGTTTATTTGATATCAAGTCGATGTGCTGGCCTATTTTGAGTTAAGTCATTGAATAATTGAAGCATGCTACAGTGTGGTGAGCCTAGTGTTATCTAGCTTGTGTTGAAGGTTTTTTTATCTATAGCAGTGGAGTCGTTCCATAAGCGGGTACCTCTGTATCAAACAATCTAACATCAGCGTGTGTGTGAGAGGCTTGGCTCTTGACCTTAGCGTGGATCAAGCACATGATATTTTTTGTGGTCTGGATAAAGATGGTGTGTTAAGTGGGTGATTTTTGTGATATACATGGAACTTTTGATGCTTGTTAATTACATGTAGAATCGTTATTCCAGAGCAATAAATATGTTGATGATCAAAATGGGTGAGATGTGCAGTTAGAATGCCCACCTGAATATAAGATACCCTCCTGCATTTGAGGAAGTGTGCTGGCATGTTCATTATGTGTGGAAAAGTGGACATATAGCATGGAATTGCAAAAGTCATGCTAGTGATTTGTTAAAAGGGAAAGAATCAACAAATATAGCCACATATGAATATCCATTAAATTCTGATGATGAATTCAACGAAGAATATGAAGTTCTTAAACTCTTTTAGAACTACTACAGTTGAGGCTCAACATGGATGGTTGTCCAGATAGTATGCAAGTCACATATCTAGGGCACAGGGGCGTCACTCAATTAACCTATGACATAACACGTGCGTTTGTGGCATACTAATCAATACCCTTAATTTGACTACATATTGGAAAATACCTCTAAAAATCACTTTATTGAACCCCCTACCAATACTAACCCATTACATTTTCCCAATTTAAAAAACCCCTACTTTCACGAGATATTGTACGTATCCATTTTTTATACCCCTTTATATTTATATCCTTAAAATAATGACATGATGCCTCTCTTATGACCCCACATGCATTCTACAATTCACCTTTCTTCTTGTGATATACATAGGAGATGCATATTAATATTCCCACAATGTGATTACTCAATCCACACTCAAGCACATCTCACTATGATTTGTGGCATTTAATGGTCTAAGGCATACAAATTTCAACCATGTTTTAGGAAGATTGATTATGTGCATGTCTATAAAATGACATATAAATTGATCTATATGATGATGAAAAATCAACTAACCAATCTTTATGAATATGTTTTCACCAAATAAGGTGTTCAATCACAAGTCTAGACCCTCTTCCCTTTGAAAGCTTCTTGTTCAAAAATCTAACTACAGCCTCATGTACTCAAACTAATGTATTATTAAGGTGGAATAACAAAAGTTACATTTTGGGAGAGTTATATAGAAAAGAAAAGGCAAGGTGAGGATGAGAATTATGAGACCCTCCCTTTTCTTTAATGAAAAAAAACATTGTTCTCTGTTGCTTTTAATTTAAGTTTTTTAATGAGAGCCCCATGGTATATTTTATTAAGACATCATTTGGAAACGACCCATGTGGATGGAATTAATGGTTTTCTAAGCTTAGTAATGTGATTTAAGAGCTCTTGCCGCTAGATTTCTTGTTTTCAGGATTATAAAAAAGATTTTGTAAGCATTGTAGACAGTTTCCCCCAAGTTCAAATGGATGGTATTATGTGGCTATGTTCTATGAACCTTCCCAACATCAACGTGCTAGATAGGTATACCCCCAATTTTTTCAGTAAACATCTTTCAAAGATGGTATTTCACATTTGGAGGGATTTCTGGGGTCACAACACTATCTTGGTTGGATTGGAGAAGATTTAATAAGCCCAATATTCACTAGCTTAAGACAAGAATGTGTTTTCAAAATGATACCAAAAATTTCAAGACCCATTTGGAAGCACTCGAGATGTAGTCATAATTACTGTAACAACTATACTCAACAACCTCAAGATGAATCTTGAACAATGTTCACAAAATGGGATCATTGTCACTATGTCACAGAGAAGATTGTTGTTATACAAATGTCAAGGTTATTGTGACAAAAGCAAGATTTTTCATGTTTTCATTAAACATTGGTATACAGATGTGAAATAGGGTCACTCACTGACACATAGGTCACAATATATATATTACTTCCCTTGACATTGTCAGTATTATCTATCCACAAGATTAATATAAATGTCATTTTCAAATCAAGGTTCTCTTATGTCACCAAAGGTGTCAAGACATCGTGACGATATTAGATTCTCATCACCATGCTGAACCATACTGCCTCAAGAATCAAATCTTGCAGAAACAAAATGAAATTAACTTTGTTAATAATATTTAGAACATACTATCTATGATACAAAAATAGACTCAAGGCTTATTTTCATCTAGCTAGACAACTAAATACATCAAAATCCTAGAAAATTGTATACGTTAAGGCTTGGTCATTAACGCACAAGCACATAAACTTCCATTAGTTCTTTAAAATTCCACAGAAGCCCTTGCTTTAGAAACTCAATCTGGAATCTTTTGCATGATGAAAAGAGTGTGATGGAGAGGCAAAATTTTGTTGTTTATGCTACACACTGATTAATCACCTGAAGAGGAAAACTTTACTGCATCTGCAAATGCTAAAATTTTGATTTGGGAGTGATAAAACTCAATTTTAGTGTGATTCAAACTTCTACCTTCTTGGCTCAAGATATTCACTATAGAGTTCAGGATGACCATGTAATGAACAGGCCTAGATAAGCAGCACTTCCTACATGAACAAGTGCATATGAATTCAGGGTGCTCAAAAACACATCAAAGTCTTCAAAGTGGAAATTGAGCATTATTGAGTTCAAAATAATCTATGAAAATCCACTTCGTATATTACTTCAAATTATTTCCATAGATGTTGTGAGTCTCAATAGGTATTTTCTTATCAAGTTTTGAAGCGAGAACATTGTCATGCTTATATCATTTCACAAGGTTTTCAAGTTGATGTTTCCACACAGAATGTCTTAAAGTTGAGATTACTGTGACTGCTTTACAAAGGTTCATTATAAATCATACGCTTTACTACCAAGGTTACAAGGTCTCTTTCAAGAAGGTCATTGTTCATTTGTTCCAATGAATAACAAAAAATCTGCAAATGCAACCTGATAAAATAACTTTCTTTGCCAAGGTAAATCTGATGTATATATTTTAAGTTAAATTTTGAAGATGCAAGCCTTTCCACAAAATCTAAAAAATGTCACAATGCAGATATCTATTCCCTGAAAGAGAAATCCATTATAGATATTTTCTTACTGCTAGTAGATTCAATATCAGATTCATATAAGTCAACTTATCTAGTTATGTATATTGCTCTGTAGATGATAATCCTGGAGTAGACAAGACAACAACCATTATGATTTCAAGAATTGCAAGGTGACAATTTTAGGGGTTTGTGGTGAAAAATTTATTCCAAAGGGGACTGCATCAACATGACAGGGCCGCATTTGTTGTGGGTTTGCATTGGTAAATGTGCCCACAAAAGAGGTCAAATGTTAATGATATTTGGAAACCACGATTGTTAGCTTGAGGGGTCCTGTCCCAGGTTCAACTTTAAGTTTTTCCAACAAACCCCTATACTACTGGCCCTTTCAGCAATGGCTTGCTTGTGCAGGTCAAGGTCTCACTCGAAGTAGTATGGGAGGGTGTTGGAACCAGGTTTTTGCACCCTTAGAGAGAAAGTTAATTGAAGGGGGTCCTTCCAGATTGATCAGACCTATGCCCAATATGGAAACCCTTAATTGTGTATCAACGAAATATCTCCAGCGGAGCTTATAAATCATGCAATAGTATATTAACAGAAGAAAACATTAAATCTAACTATATCTATGCATTTATTCTCTTATACAGTATCGCATCCACGTGCGCATTAGCAATCATCAGTATGCATTAGTCAGATATAAATAACACAAAGTGCAACCAATAATCATAACACAGAACACTTCAGCATTCAACCAGGTCTTCTCATTCATTAACATTCAGATCTGGCTTACAGAATCTATCTACTAGCCTGCTCACACAGCCTGCGGAGTCCACACACAGCAGGACTGAGGGTCTTTGCGCACACAACCAACAGGAGCCCTTACCCAAAAAATCAACACCAAAGATCCACTAGTTCATAGCTTAGCTTAGTCACTTCTTAACTTCCTCTAGACTCGACATATTCATCTATTTATATCATGCTAGCCTGCGTTATCCTATGGTCTGAAAACCGTGGTTTGTAGACCCTTGGTCTACCCTTTTGACCCATTACAATTTATTGGGTGTTTTGACCCACCCCAAACCCCCTGTGCTAGACTAAATATTACAAAATATTACAAAAATGAACAAAATTGAGGCTAGAGAACCCTTTTCCAACAGTCCCCCAACACAATCTTGTCACTCGCTCCAAGTCACAACAATGATGAGGTCTTCATACTATCCTTGAGCTGCTCAATCGTGATAGTGAATGGAGGAAAAAAAAAAAGGCTCTGTGCAGAGGTAGTTTGTGCGATTTCCACTAGTTTCTGTGAGGTTGGTCCTTTCGTGGCAACGGTGACACTGTCTAAAGTCTGGCTCAACTGTTGCACCACCCTATCTAAGTCCTGTGAAAGCTTGAGGGTTTCGTCCGACCAGGGTGTCACATGGTCATTGAGTATCTATTTCTTACACCAAAGCCCTATAATTTCATTGCGCTGTGCATGGATGGTTCGAAGATGAGCTAAGCATTGAGATGGAACAAGAGTGGTCATTGTAGCTTCCATCTGCTCAAAGTCTCATTCCTTCTGATGAAACTCCTGATCGATTTGTCGGAGGAGAGGGTCGTTCTGTACCTGGGACCATAGTTCCATAGAATTTTGAAACAGAGTGATGCCCTGAATGATTTGCGTCGTGATAGTGGTCGTGGCTTCTGTAACTAATGCGGCTCAATGGGCACGCACTTCTAGAGGGGTCTCAAGCTAGAGCTTAGCCTACAACGATGCGATCTGAACTTTGAAATCAGCTTTAAAAACCTGTACCTCGGTCCAAGATGCCTTCAGGTGTTCAACAGAGGCAAGAATTACTTCTGGCATGTCTTCACATCGTCGGTTGATCATTTTTTCTAAGGCATCTTGCTGTCCGATGGTGGAAACGTGCACACCTAGATTTGGGTGGATTTGGAAGCTTGAGTGATAATATTCTACTCGACCTCACTGAGGTGCTATTATGCATGGAGTTCTTGGTGCTGAAGTTTGCTAATAATGGCAGCAAATAAATCATGCAGATGCGCACTTGTCAGAGGACTAACATCAAGGTCGACGGACGAGCATGCCTGGACTTGGGTGGATAATTCCCCGGGTGCCATTGTAAAATCAACACTGGGGAGAGGGTAGATTCAGCTGTCTGCGATGGTCGCCATCACTATAATGGGGACCGATTGGCCCATGCGAGTCTGCCTCACTTGATCCACACTTGCTTGATTCTGCATTGATTGATCTACGCTCGCTTGAAGGGTGTCTTCTTTGAGCCAGATTGCCTGTAGCTCTGCTTCCAAGACTTCTACAATGGCCTTGTAGGTTTTAACCCTATATAGAAATTATTTGCGAATGAATCCTAAAACAGAAAATAAAAAATAGCAAGAGCATAAAAAATAAAACCGATATACACAAATATTTTCCCCTGGATACCAGATTGGGATGACTAGCTTGATTTTTCATTATATTCCTTTTAGTGTTACAACACATATATATACATGTCTAAGCATACATAAACCCCAATAAATTAACCCTAGATTATAACATAACCGTAGTTCCCTTGAACGGATCTACAAAATAGCAGGGGCCGAAAACCATCATGCCCAAAAACCATGTGCAAACCCATGAACAAAACCATGGGCGGGTCCGCCCATCAAAAAATAAGGACAAATTTTTTTTTCCCGAGGCGACGCCAAACAGGGGGGGCTACCGCCCCCCTTATGACCCCCATGTTGTGCCTGGTGCAATGTAAAAGGGGGGCTATTGCCTCCCCACATGTGACTAGTCGTGGAAAGAATATAACACATACCCAACATTCTCCCACTTGTTGTTTTCTTTCCACAGGGGGCCACAGGAGAGCTTAGTAATTAGCCCAACTCTGAAACACCCATTGTTTCTCTACACCAAGAGAAATTCTATGTGCTTATAGACTTCATCAATGCATCTGCAACATTATTCAAGGTGTCCACCTTTACCAGAAACACCCTTTTAGCCTCAACCATATCTCTCACAAAGTGATATTGAACATCAATGTGCTTTGTCTTTGAATGATAAGCATGGTTCTTATCCAACAAAATTGCACTTTGGCTATCACAGTCTATCCTTATAGCTTGCTGCACTAACCCCATACTTGAACACAATCTCTGCAACCAAACTGCTTCTTTGCCTGCATGAGTGGCTGCTATGTATTCTGCCTCTGTAGTTGAAAGAGCCACTATAGACTGTCTTTTACTCATCCAAATGACCGCACCTCCAAATAGGCTAAACACATACCCACTTGTAGATATTCTTTGGTCCAGATCTCCAGCCCAGTCTGCATCAACAAAACCACAAATTTCCAACACTCTTTCCAATCCTGGGCTTCCTTGGTAGCACAAGCCATAATCACTAGTGCCACACAAATATTTGAAAACCCGCTTCACTGTTGTCCAATGCTCCTTCCCTGGGTTTGACATAAACCTGCTCAATACTCCCACTGCATGTGCAATGTCTGGTCTAGTACAGACCATTGCATACATTAGGCTACCCACCGCACTTGCATATGGAACACGGGACATATCCTCCTCTTCTTCTTGTGTCTTGGGACACTGTTCAGCAGACATCTTTACACCTACAGGAATAGGAACATTCACCGGTTTACTATCCTGCATATTGAACCTCTGCAATATAGTCTCAACATACTTCCTCTGGTTTAACCAAAGCTTCCTCTTTTCCCAATCTCTCTTAATTTCCATGCCCAAAATATAGTTTGTAGCACCAAGATCCTTCATGTCAAATTTGGAGAACACAACTGGGATAATTTCTTCGCCATTTCCAATCACATATCATCCATAAGCAAGACTAAATAAATAACACTATTACCAATAATTCCAGCAACATGCAACATGGTGATCCTCCTTGCTTCGTGTGAAGAAGTCCCCTCTCATATAGGTATCACCCCTGATACCACATCCTTGGTGACTGCTTTAACCCATACGATTCTTTGTAATCACATACCAGGGGCCGGTTTTTCCCCTTCATTATATTTTCTGTGTTGTTTTATACATGTGTCTCTCTAGATCCCCATGAAGAAATGTTGTCTTCACATCCATATATTCTACCTCAAAATAAAATGCAACAAGAACATATAAAAGTAATCTAATAGAAGCAGCATGGCAAACAGAGAAATACAGACAACAAATTCAATTCCCCTAATCCCCGTTAATAACCTTTTGCTACCAACCAAGCTTTGTATTTCTCCACCTTGCCTTCTACATTCATCTTCTTCTCAAAAACCCATTTTCTCTCGATGGGCTTCCTTCCAACCAGCAACTCCACCAGATCCCATGCCTCATTTTTATGCAAGGATGCCATTTCATCAACCATGGCCTCCTTCCAGAGTTTTCAATCCTCTGAATATACTGCCTCCCTGACGGTTCTGGGATCATCAGTTATAGTTAAAGAAAAATTTGAATAGAAAGCAAATGCACTATATCTTTCTGGTTGTCCTTTTTCCCGAACTGATCTTCTCACAGCTAGAGTTTGTGGTTCTTCCTCTTCCAAGTCTTCTTCTGTTGTAGAGTTTGATTCATCCTCCTTTAGCTCAAACTCTATCTTCTCAGATTCCTTTTGTAGGACTTCATGTTTAACAACATCCTTCGCCTCTCTAAACACCACATCTCAGTTGTACACAACCTTCCTTGTTTTTGGGTTCCAAATCTTGTAACCCTTTAAACCATCCTTATACCTAATAAAGATGCACCTTTTAGATTTATTATCCAACTTGGTCCTTTTCTACTTTGGAACATGAACATATGCATCAAATCCAAATACCCTTAGATGTGAAAGAGAGGGTTTCTTACCAGTCCATACCTCATGTGGAGTCTTATCCTCCAACACTGATGAAGGTGATCTGTTAACCAGATAGCATGCAGTCTCCACTGCCTCTACCCAGAATTCTTGTCCTAACTCGGTACCACTGAGCATGCTTCTTTCATTTTCCATCAGTGTTCTATTCATTCTTTCTACAACTCCATTTTTCTAAGGTGTGTATGGAGTAGTCTTCTGTTGTGCTATACCACACTTCTTACAGAACTCTTCAAATTCCTTCTTGCAGAACTGCCCACCATTATCTGTCCTCAGCACCTTTATCTTCTTCTCTATCTGGTTTTCCACCAGAGCCTTAAATTCTTTAAATCTGTCAAAGACTTCATATTTCTTCCTCAAGAAATATATCCATGTATTCCTTGAGAATTCATCTATGAATGAGACATAGTAACAGAATTACGCAGTGATGGAACTGACATAGGTATAAACACATCACTGTGCACAAGCTCTAATATCTTGTTCGCCCTCTAGGCACCAGAAGGAAAACTCACCCGATTTTGCTTCTCGTACACACAATGTTCACAGAAATCGAAATCTAGAGAGCTATTAGATATACATTCTACCATACCATTTCCATGCAGTATCTGAAGGACCTTCTCTCCCATATGTCCAAGCCTTTGATGCCATAGCATGGTCTTTTCTCCAGAGACTGCTAGGATTTCTGCTCCACTTTCAGGAACCAAAGAACTGTTGCATCCATCAATAATAGTGCTGCCTTGAAGCTTGTACAGAGTTCCAATCTGAACTCCCCGCATTAATACTAGTGCTCCCCAAACCATGTTACAGGTATCTTTCTCGAACACTGTTTTTACACCTGCATCATCCATCTTGCTTACATAAATCAGATTTCTGGCCAATGTAGGAATGTGCAGAACACCAGGAAGTGTTCTAATCCTTCCACCTTGCAGCTTTAGCTTGACCTTTCCACGTCCAATGATTCTGGCCTTCCTATCATCCCCTAGGAAGACATCACCACCATCATATTTCTCATACTCGCAGAACCACTCCCTATGGGGAGTGAAGTGAAAGGATGCACCTGAGTCAATCAACCATGACTCATGATCTACATGTGTATTTGAAGAAGAAGCCAAATATACATCCCCACCTTCATCCGAGGTGGTTTTTGCCTCTGCAGAAGGAGCATCATCAGATCCCTTTCCTTTCTCAGGAGCTTTAGATCTGCAGTCCTTTTTGTAGTGCCCTTCCTTTCCGCATTTCCAGCGCACCTTTACAAACTTTCCAAGAGATTTAGATCTCCCTCTAGATTTTGATCTCCCACTCGAAACTTTATTCTTGTTTATGTTCTGGGACCTTCCTCGTACAGATAAGGCATCTCCATTCTGACCCTCCATATTTCTCCGTCTCATTTCCTCCGACAGCAAGGCTGAGACAATGTCATCAAAATTCAAGGTAGTTGTATTTCTACCTATTTCAATAACCAGACTGTCCCACGAGTCTGGTAGAGAGCACAACAAACTGATGCACTTATCTTCATCTGAGATTTTAATATCAACAGACGACAGCTGACTTACCACAGTATTGAAGGCGTTCAGATGCTCTGTCATCGAGTCTCCATCCTTCATCCTCAGGTTATACAGCTTTTTCCGCAGGAACAACTTATTCACCAGAGACTTAGATTGGTACAAAGTCCCAAGTTTTTCCCACAAATTCTTCGCCGTAGCTTCCCCAGATACATTCAACAATACTGAATCTAAGACACACAACCATATTGTGCTCTTAGCCTTCCGATCCAGTTTCTTCCAGTCTTCATCTGACATTGTCGTTGGTTTAGTACCTGGATCTACTGCGATCCACTGATCTTTATCCACCAGCAGATCCTCCATCTTGAGCTTCCACAACTCAAAACTTTGACCATTAAATTTCTCGATCTCTATCTTTCCGCCGCTCGCCATCTTCTTTCACGTAAAATAATTGATCCCGTAGACTTCCCACCGAACAAAACATTCAGCTCAGCCTGAGAAAAAACCCCTCAGAAAGAAGGCATCCCTTGAAGCCGGGAAACAACTCTCGATACCAAAATGTGAAAGGTTTTAACTCCGTACAGAAATTATCTACAAATGAATCTTAAAACATAAAATAAACAATAGCGAGAGCATAAAACATAAAATAGATAAACACAGAGATTTTCCCCTGGATCCCAAATCGGGACGACCAGCTTGATTTTTCATTATATTCCTTTTAGTGTTACAACACATATATATACATGCCGAAGCATACATAAACCCCATTCCATTAACCCTGGATTAGAACATAACCGTAGTTCCCTTGACCGGATCTACAAAATACCAGGGGAAAAAAACCATCATGCCCCAAAACCATGTGCAAACCCATGAACAAAACCATGGGCGATTCCACCCACCGAAAAATAAGGACCAAATTTTTTTTCCTAGGGCATTGTGCCCGATGCGTGACTAGTCATGGAAAGAATATAACACATACCCAAAAAACCTTGTGTTACTCTTGCTAATTAGTCCATGGATTGGCAGACACAGTGGTGACAACATCAGCAATCTGATCAAGGTCATCATCTATCAGAGTAACGTCTGCATTGGCACCAGTATTACTGGCCTTACGCTTATTTCTAGGCCCCTAAGACAGCCCGCGGGGATGTTTGAGACTATGCAAGATTGATGTACCTGCATCATCAATATCGTTTATGTTCTGATCCGACAGGGAGTTTGGCTCTGGTTGCGCGGTAGTGCTTTTGGGGGTTGCATGCTGCATGGAGGCCAGAATCACCGACTTTGTTGTTGGGCCAGGTAGAGCAGTAGATTTTGACACTGTGTTGTGCCCAGATGTGCCTGCTGCATCTGGGTCGGTTGGCTAGGCTACGACCTTCCACTCCGGCCGCTAAGTGGAAATTATTCATTCAATTTCAACCTTGGTAGTCATATATGGGAGGTTATGCTAGGTGTGATCTTTACGGGCCCGAATTTTTACATGGTGCATGGTCACTTGAAATTTTTCGATATGCGTATACTTACCATAGACTGTTAGGGACAGGCACAGTTGGGAATCAATGGCTGCAAAGATAGCCCCATTGTAGAGTACTCAGAAGGAATTATTATCCTCAACCCGCTTGGGGTCCTTTGATTCCCAGAGATTGGCAAACCGCACCCCCTCACACATGCCAGGCTCAAGAGGGGGGAAGATCGCTTCTTTTTGGGTCTCCCATGCAAATAAGATGATTAGCAGTATCAGCCAAGAGTAGTAGAAAGCTTTTCCCTGATCCTAAGTCTCGCGCACATTGTCGAGAAACTCTTCAACCAAGTACTGGGACCAATTATAACAAACGCCCTTTTCGCATTGGCCAGCGATTTGAATTACATGAGTGGCGCAGCAGATGCCTGGAATTTCTACATCAAATTGTAGGTAAGAAGTAGAGTACCCATGCGCGTCCCTGGATCACTGATGGTATCAATCTGAAAGCCCTACTTGTTGCATGCGACATGGTACTTCTTCCAGACAGATTCAGCAGTATGGTGCTTGAATTTCTTGCCTGTTCCTTCCCTAGGATTGGGTCTGTACATAGGGGGGCCATTAATTAGGTGAATCAGAGCAACATCAATCGGTATGTGGCCTTAGAGCCACAAGCATTCGTCATGAATGAGTGCCATCAGTTGGCGAACAACTAGGCTAGTTATGTTGTAGTGACCAAAGTGGGGGAGGCGAAGCAAGTTCAAGATGCCCACTCCAGCTAATCCCTTGACCCAAACCATTGGCTCTACCTTTAGCTTGCTATCTTTGACAACCTGTTCTAGGTACATGTGTGGGGCCAATGAAGGGAAAGTGTCCAGGTTCCCCAGGTCATGGTCATCAAACTTTATGTGGGGGAGGTGGCCAAACATTTCTCCTAGCCGGGGCACTTCTTCTGGGACCAGAGGCATTGAAATATAGGTGCGGACGATGTCCACATTGGGAAAGCATGATGTTGTCCATCGTAGCCGAACATAAGGTGGTAACTAGGTCAGCGGAGTCGCTTGCGGACCTTCTGTTGTGAGTTCCATTGGGTTCGAGGGTGCAGCAGGCGATCGCATATTAGGCACTTTCCAAGGGGAGCGCCAAATCCAAGGGGAAGTATGAGGCTTCGCACAAGCCCATTTTGCCTATTTTGCCTTTTATTTTCCCTTCTACTTCACTGAAGTCAAGATGATTTCTTTTGCTGCAGGGATTACTTCTCGGACCTCATCAGATCCTATTTCCTCGGACGTTGTTGCAGGCGGAGGCGCATTTGGGTTGGTAGCGGTCATCCTTGCTTGGAAGATGAACTCGGCGTTTCTACTGTCGGACGTCGTAGCTCACTTAGTCATGTAGATGAGTAATAGACATATGAGATCATATATATCAGAGTGGCCGAGGTGTGACAATCTTAAGCAGTAATTGAATCCCATAAAACAAATTTTCCTCATCTTATAGCCTTCACAAGGGAGAAACGGCTGGTAGATCCTTAATTGACTTTCATCATTACAGGATTGGTAAAAATTTCTCGTAAGTCACCACATTAATTTCCAGTTACCCACTTCATCGAACAGGAAGCACAGTTTTCCATGCTCCCGCTCCATTCCAATGGCTAGTTCTTTCCACTACGCACAACACCTGTGCTTGTATCGCACCCACCCACACTTCTAGTTTTGCGCACCATCCCTACGCATCGATGCCTAGGTGCATGCAATATCCATTATATAGCTACTCCGACCATGCAGTCATTTTAGCGGCACCAAGGATTCCCGATAGGGCTTTAGTCAACTCCCATTAACATATCTTCGTAGAGAATCTTTGCGTAGTGTAGCCAATCTGACCGCACTGCCATTGGTAATTTCCTTTACCAGATACGTACCTAACCAGTGGTGTCATAACTTCCCTGGATGTTTCGCGAACTGGCTATCATACAGTAGGACCAATTCTTTCTCCAAAAATACCTTCTCCCGAATATGTCGATCATGCCAAGCTTTCTCCTGTGCCTTCGAAACTTGTTGGTGGAATTGGGCTATGATGTAATATTCCTAAATTAGCATGTATGCTAATTGGAATATTGATTTTTGGTTTTTTCACCTAGTAGATAAATAAATGGGGGGAGGAGACCCATACTTAACTTAATCAGCATAAAAACCGTCTTGGTATGGAAGAGGATCACTTTGGTAGCTAGATTTGACACCCTCTTGTGTGAACAGGGACTTTGTCATGTAGACAAAGTCAAGTTTGACAAAGTCAACAACATGCATGAAGAGGAGTGGATCACTTATGAAATAGATCAATGTGAACAAGGATCAGCTTAGATAGACATATGGAAGCTGTATTGAAAGCAATTGAGTGTGAACAAGGATGAAGTAGGTTGAAGAGGTCAACCTTGACCAAATCAAACAGCATTGTTAAGGGAGAGTGGCCTTAATGGAGACACAATGCAGTTTTGGAGGGAGATTGATAATGTGCATGTGGAAACCCTAATGGGTGGGACCCAAGGTGAGGAGGCTCACATAGCTTATAAGGAAGAGGAAGGCAACCATTTTGGGTTAGCTAGTTGATTACTGATTTTGGTCTGCATGACAATCTGGCATCCTCTTGCTATTTAGCAAATTTGTAGTGTTGTTTAGCACAAGGAATTCATGTTTAGGAATTCCTTCTCCACTCAAGAGAGGCCTCTTGAGGGAGCTTGCACTTCAATTTTCCACATTCAGGCTTGAGGTCAAGCATCCTCCTTCAGCCACATCGTTATCATAGCATTGTGTTATAGGGTGTTGCAGTGGAAGGTTCACAACACCATCTTCTGAGCTTATCTTTCAGAGGAGGGAGCTTCCCTTTCTTTTCAAGATCTGTAAGGAAGTTCTATGGGAATATTTTACATCTTGGCACTTGGCCAAAGAAGTCTCCATATCTTACAGCTTAGTCCTTGGCAGGAATTGCGTCCTTTTTCTCAATGTTGCAGCAGTAGGGTCAAGACCCTTGTTTGTGAGCTTGTTTCCTGGAGGAAGGGCCAACCCTTCTCCCGTTCTTGTATTATTCAGATATTTATTTACATAGCTACAGTATAAATGCGTTGTTTCAGATCTAGTTTTGTAGATATTCTCTGTACACTCATTCTCTAAAGAAACCCTTCTCGGGTTATCTTCACATTGTATAAAAGAGGATAGATCTCTATTTTTCTCTGAGTTTGAGCTAAATAAACTCCAAATATATTGTTTATAATATATTGCTATAGAAAACCTCACATGATTACGTTGTATTTCTTCAGTCACTTTTGCATTCCATAAGTCATGGGATTTGGGCATTTTTAAGCCATGTTTGAACCGAGAGATCTGTTTAACTTGGCTAGAGTGATTTTTTTTTGGTCCCATTCCATATGTGAGATGTATATTGTATAAAATAAGGGATCCAAGTCCCATTTCTCACATGTATAGCATAATTCTCTGTAAATAATGTTTTTCTGCCCTATATTACTACATTTCCTCACTTTGGAAGGAGTGTATAGGTCATATTCTTGCTGCTGAGAATTCACTTGTTGGTTAGATGTTACTTTCACATTTTATGAGCTGATTTACACTGCTATGTCCATGAATTTTTGTAGCTCCCCTCATGGAATATCTTAAGATATTCCCAATAGTGTTGATTCTCCCTATTTTGGGATATTACATATGAACTGGTATTCTTCTAAAGCTATCAGTTGTGCCAAGAATTCCTCCAGGATGTCTGGGTCTGCCATATTTGTGAACGCTGAGATGCGCAAGCTAGGAATGATGTATTCTATAGGCATAATTTCTTCCTTCCCGTAGACCATTCGGAAGGGTGGCTTTCCCGTGAGCTTCTTGCATGTAGTTTTATAGGTCCAGAGTACAGAGGGGAAGCACACGTCCCAATCGATCCATTGTGCATTACCGAAATTGGTGAGCACATGTTCCAAAATTTTGTTGAATGCTTCTATGGTTCTATTTTCCTAGGGATGATATGGGGTACTTTTTTCATGGTGGATCTGGAATTACTCAATCAGATCGTTAATAGTTTCGTTAATGAAATGCATACCTCTATCACCCATCAGGATCCTTGGGCACCCAAACCTAGTCAAGATATTTTCAAAAATGAAGTGTGTCGCCGTGTTCGCAGTGTAATCCTTGACAGCTTTAGCTTCTGCTCACCTGGTAACGTAATCTGTGGCCGTAATGATATACCAAGCACTGATATTCTTACCAGGGGGGTTAATGGGGCTTACAAATTCGATGGTACATTTTTCAAATGCCTGTAAGGCCATCTTTGGTTGTAGGAGCATCTCATCCCGTTGTGAGGGTTTCCCAGTTCGTTGGCATGCGTTGTAGTCCAGACAATAAGTATGAGCATCTGTGTGTGGTGTGGGCCATGGGAACCTAGACAGAAATACCTTCTGCGTAGTATCTTTACCTACGTAATGTCCCCCGGCAACTCCTTCATGGGATTTAGCAAGGATAGCTGGTTTTTCATGTTCAAGGATGTACCTTCATAGTACCTCATCCGCCCCCAGCTTGTAGAGTTGTCCTACAATGATAGTGAAGTTGGTTGTGTGCGCGACCAACTCCTTTTTCTGTGGTACTGAATAGTCATCGGGGGATTTACCTATGGTTAAGAAGTGGATGATATCAAAAAAGTTATCATCACTTACCTTGATAGAAAACAGATGCGCGTCAAGCAATCCATCATCTAAGTTAGTTGGCTCTTCCCCCTTCTCGATTCTAGACAAATGATCCGGCCCGACATTCAACCTTCCAGGCTTCACAATAATTTCAAAATCATATTCCTGAAATAGTAACAACCATCGACATATTTCCCCCCCAACACAGGTTTATCAACTAGGTATTTTAAGGCCGAATCATCTGTAAACATCTTGAAGTGTACTCCGAGTAAATAGTGCTTATACTTTTGTAGGGCATATACCATTGCTAGCCCCTCTCACTCCGTGGTAGAATATTTACACTTCGTGCTTGATAGCTTCCTACTAGCAAAGGCCACAAGGTGATCTATATCCCCTTCTCCTAGCTGTGCCAACACAGATCCCAAGGCGATCCCTAATGCATCTATGTGGACATGGAAGATATTTTCCCAATCAAGGAATATCAGGATAGACATAGTCACCATATTTTATTTTATCAACTCGAAGCTCTTCTAGAATTCATCATTTCAGAAGAATGACACGTCCTTTTTCAATAGTTTTTCCATCAGAGCAGTGATCAAAGCGTATCCTTGTATGAATTTTCTATTGTAACTTGTGTGGCCGAGGATGGAGCGCATCTGTTTTTCTGTGGTTGGAACCACCAAGTTGATGATAATCGTGACCTTGGTCGGTTCGACCATCAACCCTTGTTGACATACCACATGTCCTTAAAAAATTCTGAATGTGACAAAGAAGATGCATTTCTTGATGCTTAGTGAGATTTGGTGTTTCCTGCAGGCATCCAGCATCATGTGCAGATTTTATACATGGTTCTTTACTAATCCGAACACCGTCCAATCATAAAAATAGAATTCTAGGAATTTTTGCATAAATTATTTGAATACGGCTACAACAATGTGTTAAAATATGGCAGGGGCATTATTTAGTCCAAAAGGCATGACAGTATACTGAAATGAGCCCCACTCTGTCACGAAAGTTGTCTTGCTGTGATATTTTGGTGTAATACATATCTGATGGTACCCTGAGAACCCATCAGTAAATGAATAAGCTTCCTGACCCCCAACGTTATCTAGGATTTCATCGAAGAATGGTGTAGGGAACGGATAGTGGACACATGCGTCGTTTAACTTTCGTAGGTTGACATAGATTCGTATCTCTCCTTTAGTCTTATTTTCCTGGACCATAATGGGGCTTACCCAGTACAACTGTTATACTACTTCAATGATACATGTGGCCACCATTTTCTCAATTTCCTCCTTAACTTTTTTCTTGTACTTCGGTTTTAGGCGATAGGGCCGTTTTTTGACTGGTCATGCATCTTGTTTCAAGGTAATCTTGATAAATCCCATGTCTCCTACGATTCCCTTAAGTTCAGAGAACTTGGTCGTGAATAGATCCTGATATTCAGTTAGCAACTCTACCACCTTTCCCATCGTGCCATCGTCCTAGTAATCCCCAACCTTGTCCATCTTGGGTTGTTCTTCTCAGCCAATATTGATTTCTTTTAGTTTCAGAGGTTTGGTAACATCGACTGTTCACAGGAACAAACTTGCAACAACCCGTTCCACTTTTGACTCTTCGATCATAATATTCCGAGGATATTCGTCGTAGGCTTCCATTGACAGATTTATACAGTTTATGATATCTTGTAGCTACGCATCCCAAGCTGGCGCAGTGCATACTTGCCCAGGGCGGGCCTCATTGAAGACCAGAGTGTCTATATCTTGTAGGGCTTCATCAAGTTTCTTGGTGCCTCCCGTTAGTCCAAACGTCATTACAAAGTCTTCAACCATTATACTCCAATGCTTGGTGTGTTGATGTAGTTTTGCATCCAAATACCAGGTGGTGGGGATTGGTCCCAATGTGTGAAAAAATATGTGGACCCATTCATTCCTTGTGTCCTCATTATGTACTTCTAGCCAACGAACCACATGCTTGCGCGGATCCCCTTTCCCCGAGAAGAGTTCTATTGGTGGGTTAGTTGGTATGTGGAATCATAAGGTCAATGTCCTTCGGCATTCCCCCAATCCTGGAAAGCTCCTTTATGAGTTTCCCACTAGCGCGTAGGGGTTGCATGCATGGCCAAGTCCAGAGCCCAAAATCACCGCTCCTCTAGAAAGTTTGCCTCGATTTCTTCAAGGAAATTTTCCACATTACCAGAGCCATCAAAGTAGGGTATTTCTCTTACCTCTGAAGAAATACATTGGAAGCTCTTCGTGATCTTAAGACACCTTAGTACAAACACATCATGTAGCTGGTTTTTCCATTTTTCATCTCTTCGTCTGAGTCGGATAAGAACTCACTATATTTTTTCCAACATAGCATGTCGTCAATCGTGGGGTTGATCCAGTCATCATCCTGGGCAGTCAGTTTGTATATGTGATCGACATCTTCTTCTTCCCGTATCGATTCAGTATACCACTCTCCTTCTGCTGGGTCCAATGTGACTATTACCCTTGTGTCTTCGTTCTCAAAGATCATGCTTATCCTCTTTAGATTAATGATACCTCCCATTTCAATAGCCCAATCTAGACACAAGAGCATAGGATAAGGGTCTGCGTCATCTACTATCTGGATTATCTCAAAATTTTCGTGGACCTTAACACCTACAATATCTACCACTACCTTCATTAGTATTCCTAATGGGATAATATTTTGTTGATTAGCCATCCGTAGTTGAATAGTTGACCATTCCATCTTAGGTTCCCCCATTCGTTGCCAGGTCTGCTTGGGTAGGACGTTAGCATATGAGCCCATGTCAAGGATAACTTGGTCCATTTCGTAATCCCTAATCTGTGCAATCATGCACACTTCTCGTCCCATCCTCTTCTTGTTTTTATGTATCTTGCTCAAGTTTTCAACCTCGGGCTGTAGAGAAATATTTTATGTGCAGTTGTCTATTAGGGCTTGGAGATTTTCTACGGCCTTCTAGTTGCGCAGCAACTTCATACATACCTGGAGGAATGGTTTAAATGCTTCATCTACCTGTGGATCCATTGCACCCATCATAGTAGGTGTTGAGCTTTTTTTCATCTCCATCCGAGCTTCGATAAAGGTTTATTTTTCTCTTTTCAGGTCTAAACCTTCCACTCTATCCTCAACCTTCCAGATTAATGATTCAGTTTGAGCCTTCTCCTTAGCTCCTCCGGTGGAAATTCTGTTGCACGTGATTACATTGATGCATGGCCCATCGTCCTGTGGTTCTGCCTTAATCCATTACACATTTTTCATAGGTGTGTTGAGTCCCGAATTTTCATCTTTTCCATACACTTTTCCATACCTTTTTCACTCACCTAAACCTCCAAAATTGTCAATATCATGTGCAAAAGGGTATCTAACATGGTTTTTAATTATGTTTTTGTGTTTTCTATTTGATCTAGATTTTGTTCATACAGCTGCGGAAACTTGCCACTTTCCGCAGCTGCTCCAACTTTCCGCAGCTATTTTTTGGAACTATATGCTACAGGTGTCTACAAGGGAAACGAGCCACATGGGTAGGCTAGGAATGACGAGGACATGGTTCGTGTCCTATTGGTTCAAGCAAACTCGTCCAAAGAAGCCGTGGTCAAAGCCATCCACGTGGAAGTCAACTATGGAGTTTCATGTCGGCTGGACTCTGTTTCGTGGCAAATAAACATCCATACGGCCGTTTCTAAGCTTGCGGAGGTTAAATCGACATCTGTGCAGAGCTCTGGAGTTGAATTCAAGCATCCACCTTCCGTAGATCCACTTTCCAACACGGCCATACTCCTATATCCGTGGACGAAGTGGTCTACGTGCTCTCTGTCATCATAAACTTGAGGAGACAGTCACAGTTTATTGTTTTATATAGAGCGTTTGCATACGCACATAAAGTGAGTTGTTAGTTGATAGTTGATGTTCGTGAATGTACTCTGTTATCTGTTAGTTTGCTTTGCAGTGATTACGCAGCCCTTAAGCCGTAACACTACCATTCTGTAATGAGCTGTTTGTTAATATGAGAAGACTCTGTTTTTCAACTTAATTCGTGTTTGAGGATCGTTACCAAGGCTGTGTAGAGGGCCCCTGCTCAGCTAAGGTTTTGTGTATTAGTGTACATTTCTCATTTCATTTCTTTTAAAAGTCATTGTATCATAATCCATCCATATGTTCATACTTTTTAGTTGTTTCATTTCTGTTTATACATTTCCATAACTTCCATTTCATTTCTGTCTTACATGTTTTATGATTGTTAATCACTGATCAGTTTTCTTGTGCAGGTTTTAGGTAGACAGCCCGGGCATTTTTATGGCATTTTGACTAATGACATGAAACTAACATTGTTCTGCTGCTAGTTTGCTTTTCATAGCTTTTGTTTAACTTCAGTCTTGCTTTGTACATTTCAGTTTTTCTTATCTGATTCAGTAGTTAAATTTAGATATATTAAGCTGCTCATAGCGTCTTTAGTTGCCTCCGAAAGCCACAGCTGGACTGATGGTGAGGGACTGCATTATGAAATGTGTAGTTTAGTATTAGTTTCTTTTCTACAAATTTAGATATATTAAGCTGCTCATAGCGTCTTCATTTGCCTCCGAAAGCCACAGCTGGACTGATGGTGAGGGACTGCATTATGAAATGTGTAGTTTAGTATTAGTTTCTTTTCTGCAAATTTAGATATATTAAATCATATATGACATCTTCAGTTGCCTCCGAAAGCCACAGCTGGACTGATGGTGAGGGATTGAATCATGAGTGTATGGTTTAGTATTAGTTTACTTTCTGCAAATTAAATATCGGTTACTCAAGTTGTTTATGATTACTTCCGAAAATCATAGCTGGACTAATGATGAAGGGTCAGAAGATAAATTGATGTAATCTGATTTAGATTTATTTTGTTGCAATTTTGAATTTCCTTAAGCATAGTTTCTTTTGTGTTTAGTTGGCAGCAAGGATAGTTTGGTTTTCATGCTCACTAGTTTACTGTTTTGATTTATTAGATTAGTAGCACCTTTTCATTTCAGCAGTACATTTTCATTTTCTTTCAAGTCTTGTCATTGTAAATTTCAATTTGCTTTTTAAAGTTTCAAGTTGGTAAATCATTATAGGGGATATCACTTCCTTGAACAAACATAACCAAACTTGTTTTCATCTTAGAATTTCTATTTCACCTTAGAAAAACCAAAAACGACAAAAAGTTAAGAAATAGGTTATCTTGCACATATAGTGCGCCGCACTTCATCAGCTTACGATTCCCGGATTGACAAATTAAATGCAGCAATTTAGGACACACTAAATTGACCAAACATTTTGGCGCCGTTGCCGGGGAAGTGTAACTAGGTAGCCGATTTCTTAAAAAAAAAAAAAAAACATAAAATCATAAAAGAAGGGAAAACTTGATAACTTCTTGAAGTATGCTCTCCTCTTGCACCTAGTGTGATCTGGAGGATCAGAAAAGAGAGTTATTGGTTTAGTAATTTCTTAAGTATGCTCTCTTCTTGCACCTAGTGTGATCTGGAAGATCAGAAAGAGAATTATTAGCCCAACTTTTTAAAAAATAAAAAATGACATGCATAGAGCAAGAGATTCTAAGGGAAGGTTTATAGCTAAAGCCAAGAGTTCGATTTTCATAACTCCATCTTCTTCAAGGCATAGACCAGATTCACCACCATCTACCCCTAGCCTTAAGATTTTTGGAAGTCAAGGAACAGCTGAATTAGAGGATTCTCCTATACCACCTACTAAACCCCACTTAGAAAACAAAGAGACTTTCTCTCATCCTTCCTTGGTAGAAGAACTAGAGGACTATAAGGACTCTAAAGAAACTATCATGGCAGGGGAAGTAATAAATAGAGGTGGAGGTAGAAGAGGAGGAGATAATGGAGATAACAATGGTGAAGGAAATGATGGTAGAAATAGGGACAATTTGCTTGGATTCCCTATAGTTGATGAGGAAACTCATGCAACAATGAAAAATATCTCACCATCTGTTCTCCCTAACTTTTATTGATTGCGAAGTGAAGATCCTGAAACATTTCTGTTTGAGTTTGAAGTAGTGTGCCGAACTTATGACTATATGGAAGATTCTCAAAAACTCAAACTGTTTCCTTCAACATTGAAGGGATCTGCTTTGAAATGGTTCATGGGATTAGCCACTCAATCTATCGGGACTTGGAATGATATGAAACAAACATTTTTGGATAGATACTTGGACTATTGTATGCCCACCAATCACAAGGATGAGGTATTCAAAATGATGCAAAAAAGAAGATGAAAATTTGGAAGACTTACTTGAAAGATTTCAATACAACTTGAAAAGAGCAAAGATGAGCAACTTAGATGATGAAACCTTGAAAGCCCTCATATTAAAAGCCATTAGAGATGAATGGATAGATATTTTAAACATGATGGGGAAAGGAGACATTTCTCAACTTCCATTTCGTGATATAACAGAACTATGTATCCATCTCTCAAGAGGAAAATCTAAAACTGGAAAAGGGCCTAGGGATTCTTCTCTTATTAGGGCTAAGAAATCTGCAACTGGATCGGTAAGTAGGGCAGAGATTGGTAATATGCTTGATGAGTTCAAAACTGATATCTTAGGGAGCCTTAGTGAACAACTAGACACCCTTAAAATCCAAAACAATCAGAAAGCAGAAACAGATGCTTTAGCCATCTTTTGTCCGAAATGTAGAAAGAAACATGCTTTAAGGGAATGTCCCTTGGATGCAAAAGTTGTAGAAACATGTATGATTTGCTCAGAAAATCATGAGATCAAGGATTGTCCTTCAATCCCTGGACTCAAAGCTGTTTTTCAAGAAGATCCAAATTCGGTAGAATCTCTCTGTTTTGTCGCAAGGAGACCTTGGCAGGGACAACAATCTCAAGGGTTTAATAACCCTATGAATCTTCAAACCCCACCAAATTGGAATCCTTGGCAACAATCTTGGCCCCAACATCAAAATTCATATCAGCCATGGGTACAGGGGATGCAAAATCCTTATGGGAGATTTGCTCAATTTTATCAATATCCTCCATCTTTTCAAAATCAACAAGCTCCACAACTTCCAAGCCCAAATCCACAACTTTCATTGCCATTTCCACAACAACAACCTTCTCAACAAAATTCAAATCCTCAACTCATGCTCCCATACCAGCAGAAGACAAATCAACTTCCAGCTCAGCCATTGCCAAATCCTAACAATAAGAATCCTCAAACTACTTATATGGTAGAAGGACAACAATTTCCTACCTATATGATTGTTCCTCTCAACGATGTACAGCTCAGATCTGGTAGAGTTTTAGAAAAACCTTCTATAGACATTCAAGAGCAAGATACCTCTGAGGAGGACTCTCTTCAAGTCAATAAGGGTTATGAGGAAGAATCTCTTCAAAATTCAAAAATTCAAAAAGAAAAAGAAAAGCTAACATCCACAACTCCTATAGTTGAACAACCTGTATCTTCATCTACACCTCCTTTTCCGGAAAGACTACAAATTGATAAGGGGGTGGAAAAACAAATCTTGTTGCCTAACTATGACTTTCTAGATGAATTGAAGAATGTTTGTATCAGGATTCCATTGCTACAAGCCATTCGAGAAATTCCTATTCTAGCAAAAACCATAAAGGAGTTGAGTTTCAAAAGACCAGGAAGGAAGCTAAAGGACACAAGAAGAATCCACTTGGTAGGAAAGATTGCAGACATTATGATGGGAAAAATTACCATGCAGAAGTATGTAGATCCAGGAAGTCCAATTGTCAAGACACATATAAATGGGATAGAAGTTCCAAACACATTGATTGACTTAGGGGCTGCTATCAACATTATGAGTAGACAGACTATGGAACAGTTAAAACTTCCTAACCTTCTTTTTACACCTACTTTATTGCAACTTGCAGATCGATCGGTTATTAAACCGGATGGTGTATTAGAAGATATTTCAGTCTCCTTAGATTCTTGGGAATATCCAGTAGACTTTATGATTTTGACTCCCAAAAGCAATCTAGGAGGACATCCGATTATCTTAGGAAGACCTTGGCTGGCCACAGCTGATGCTTTTATTAGTTGTAGATCTGGAGACATGTACATTTCTAATGGTAATTCGACAAAGAAATTCAATTTGTATCCTCCCGCAAGAGCAATTACAGAAATAGGAGACAATGAATGGGTCGATGATGAGAACACTATACAACTTGTCTTTACCATTTCTGAAATTAGTGAGGATAGTCAAATTCCGAACACATTAGAAAATTTTGAGATAACTTCAGAATATGACCCCACACAATTTCAGTTGGAATCTGACATAGAATATTTATCATCAAGACAAATGTCTCTCTACTCTATGGAAGAGTTTGGTAATTCTGCTTTTGAGATTTTTCGAGAAAAGACATTGAATATCAACAAACATCTGGAGAAGTCACAACAAGAAGAACTAACCAGAATCTTGCAAAAACATTCTACTGCATTTGCATGGGAGTATACTGACATGAAGGGTATTGATCCTAAGACTTGCATCCATCATATCTATATTGAGGAAAACGGTAGACCAATCAGACAACCTCAAAGAAGGATGAATCCAAATCTTAGGGAGATAGTGAAAGAAGAGCTCCAAAAACTTCTCAATGTAAACTTCATTTATCCAATTTCAGATAGCGGATGGGTTTCTCCTTTGGTTATAGTACCTAAAAAGAATGGTAAATGGAGGGTATGCATTGATTACAGGGAATTGAACAAAGCAACTTTGAAGGATCACTTTCCTTTGTCTTTTATTGATCAGGTATTAGATACATTAGCAGGTAAAAAGTACTTTTCATTTTTGGATGGTTTTAGTGGCTATAATCAAATTCAGGTAGCACCTGAAGATCAAGATAAGACCACATTTACTTGTCCATGGGGAACTTTTGCCTACCGAGTGCTTCCTTTTGGGTTATGTAATGCACTAGCAACATTCCAAAGAGCAGTACTAGGAATTTTTTCTAATCTAATCCATGATTGTGTAGAGGTTTATATGGATGATTTTACAGTTTATGGTAATTCATTTGAAGAGGCATTAGAAAATTTGGAAAAAGTTCTCATAAGATGTAAAGAAACAAACCTTTCATTAAGCCATGAAAAATGTTTTATGATGTTTACTGAAGGGATTGTTTCAGGACATCATATTTCGGGAGATGGGATTAAGGTTGATAGATCGAAAGTTGAAGTCATCTCCAAGTTGCCTATTCCAAATTGTCAAAGAGATGTTAGAAGTTTTCTAGGATTTATTGGTTATTATAGAAGATTTATAGAAAACTTCACTAAAATAGCATCTCCACTCTTCAAGTTGCTTACAAAAGACTGTGAATTTAAATGGGATCCTGATTGTCAATCGGCTTTTGAAACTTTGAAAACAAGAATATCTGAAGCACCTATCTTGAGAGGAACAAATTGGAAACTTCCTTTCCATATTTCTACAGATGCTTCAGATACAGCTCTTGGAGCTGTGTTGGGTCAAAAAGATTTAATTCCTTATGCCATTTATTACACCGGTAAAAATTTGACTCCCACAGAGTTGAACTATACTGTGACTGAAAAAGAGTTCTTAGCTGTTGTTCATGCAATTAATAAGTTTAGACATTACATAACAGGCTATGAAACTTTTATTCATACTGACCATTCTGCAATTAGATATTTAATGAACAAACATGTTACTAATGGCAGAGTGACAAGATGGCTCTTACTTTTGCAAGAATTCAATATTACTGTGTTGGATAGACTAGGAAAAAAAAATATAGTAGCTGATTTCTTGTCTAGGATTCAGAATACTAAAGAAGATTCTCCTGTAGAGGATAAGTTTCCTGATGAATACTTGTTTGCAGTAACTATTAAGACTCCTTGGTATGCAGATATTGCTAACTATTTGGTTACGGGGAAACTACCTTCACATTTATTTCCAAGTGAAAAACGAAAAATTATTCAGGAGAGTTCAAAATATTCATGGATTTCTAACGAATTGTTTAAAACAGGGCCAGATCTTGTGATCGGAAGATGTGTCAGGGAAGATGAAATGCCTGATATTCTTAAGGCATGTCATGATGAACCATGCGGCGGACACTTTGCAGACAAAAGGACGGCCTATAAAATCCTTTCTTTGGGATATTATTGGCCTTCCCTCTTCAAAGATGCAAAACAATATGTCAAAAGGTGTGACAGCTGCCAAAGAGTAGGGAAACCTACCCTTTCAAATGAAATGCCACTGCAAACACAGGTACTCATTGAACCCTTTGAAAAATGGGCTTTAGATTTCATTGGACCTATTAATCCACCATCCAAGAAAAAGAAGTATATATTGGTTTGTACTGATTATGTTACTAAATGGGTAGAAGCTAAAGCATTAGTATATGCTACTGAAAATTCAGTTGTTCATTTTCTTTATGAGGATATTTTTACTCGCTTTGGTGTTCCAAGAGAAATTGTGACAGATCAAGGGAGCCAATTCACATCAAATTTGGTGGAGAAGTTGATGGAAGAATACAAAATCAAGCACATAAGATCTACTCCTTACCATCCACAAGCAAATGGTCAAGTGGAGTCCACAAACAAAGTTCTTGAAAGTATCATCACCAAAACTGTTCATGTACATAGAAGAGATTGGGCAGAAAGGCTTCCTGAAGCCTTGTGGGCCTACAGAACTACATGGAGAAATACAACAGGACATTCTCCCTATGAACTTGTTTATGGAAAAGAAGTCTTGCTCCCCATTGAGTTCCAAGTCAAGACCTTCAAGATAGCAGTTCAGTTGGGGATGGACTTATCAGAAGCCCAAAAGCATAGAATGGAGTAGTTGAATGAGCTAGATGAGATCAGACAAGAAGCAATTCTAAGAACTGATCTAGTTCAATATCAAAGAACTAAATGGCATGACAAATATATCAAAGAGAAAAAGTTTCAAGAAGGAGATTGGGCATTGTTATTTGACTCCAAGTTTAAAGATTTTCAAGGGAAATTTCAGACTCATTGGCTTGGGCCATATGAGATTGACAAGATCTTTAGCAATGGAGATGTAAGAATCAAGACCATTGATGAGTTTCAAACTCCTCTTATTGTGAATGGCCATAGATTGAAAGTTTATCATAAGCCACTCTCTAAAGAGGATTTTGTCAAGTTGTTTCAAGAAAGTTCTGCAATCAGGCTGGTACAAAAGAATCCTTCTTCTCTACCAGGCTAGCTTTTGTTTTTCAAGTTTAAAAAAAAAAAAAAAGAAAAAAAAATGGTATAAGCCTGAAAACCAATCATTGATTGGCAGTCTTATACAGAAAATATGGGGTGAAAATCAGGGACACCTGACACTCTATATTTTCCAAAAAAAAACTGTCTTTCATTTCATTTCATTTCACCACCCACTCCATTTCATTCCACTTCATTTCATCTCATTTCATTTCATTTCACTTCACTCCACTTCATTTCATCCATTCCATCAATAAAAATCTTTTTTATGACCATTTCCACCTGGTCATCTGTCATTTGTTCATTTATATTCAACTAAGTAATAGCTGTGTCAGTTTCCGCAGCTGACATCTGTTTCCGCAGCTGACTCCAGTTTCCGCAGCCAGAAGCAGATTCCGCAGCTACTACTCTGTTTTCAAAGAGAATGTACAGTCAGTTGTTATTTCCATAATTATGAAATAAAATGCAGGAGAGAGGATCAATGGAACATTCAAGACACTAATGAATATCAATCAGTTGAAGACCAAGGGCAAAAGCAAGGATTCCAAAGGTATGAATAAAGTTTATTTCAAATAGTATTGAAAAACACATTTTTATATAATTTTAAACTATTAGCTCTACCCATAACGCGCAATGATTATATTGACAGTCCCGTAACCTTCCACGATCTCCATGTTATCCTCTTGCATTTATTCACAAACGGTTTCATCATTGAAATTCCAATTCTCACTCATGTTCCAATATCCCACCGTAGATAATGAGACGTATTTGAGTTGACAAAGGACTCTTACAAGCCGCATAACTTCATAATCATTGATTGAAACGTGTTCATATTTATTACACAGCCACCAAAATTCAAAACGCGGCCGAATGCATTATACTTTGTTAACCTCTTTGTCGTGTCTCTGTCGTGTTTACAAAACCCCGCTCTACTCATTCTCACTCCCTGTTTCACTCCATTTCGTTCCTTTTGCTCACTCTCACTCTCGTATACCTACCCACAGTCTTACTCCATTCTGTTTATGGTACTCATTCTCATTTTATGATAACATCCCCACAGTATTGTGCTCGATCCTGTGTATTCCATCGTTCCATTTCCACTTAAACCCTCACAGAGGCAAACTTGTGAAGCACGGAGAAGTGAAATGGGAAAATTATTAAGGGCAGAGCCGGAAGGACCGAAGTTTAGAGAGGGATATCCGCAAGCAAAAGAGATGTTGAGGAAAGCTAAATGGCTGCGTTTTATTCAGAAATTCAGGGGTTACCACAGAGAAGTTACAAAAGCGTTTGCAAGATCATTTGATGGCTCGGAAGCAGAAGTTGGAGACCTCAAGTTTTTGGTCAATGAAGCATCAATAGCAACAGCCACAGAGCTTCTTCAGGAAGGAGAACGTTGGTTCAAAATTAAAAGTATCAGTGATGAAGCATGGAGAACAATCCTACGGAATCAAGGTATGGATATCACTGTTTTTAAAAGAGGAATCCATGTGCATGCAATAAAAGATGAATGGGCCACTTTACTACTAATTGTTCAGAAATTTATTACATGTGAGGGCCGTTTTGGGTCTATGTACATGTACCATACTAGGCTATTGATGAATTTTCTTGAAAAACAAACTCTCAATCTCCCTTATTTTCTATTCAATAGCTTAAAGAAAATGGCTGTGACTATTCAAAAACACTTGGGAGATGTAGAGCCTCATCTTTATCACCACGGCCTTATAAAAATTCTGATTGAAAAGGAGCTAAAGGAAAGAAAAGATACATGGGAACAATTCCTAGTTAGAAACTTCTTTGAAGAACCTCGGGAAATTCCTGAAGGTAGTTCAATTAGGAGGAGGAGAAGAAAGAGAATGAATGTTGAAACCCAAATTGCTCCTACTCAGGAAATTCCCGCAGCTAGCACAACAAAAAGAAGTAGAAGGAAAAGAACAATAGATGAAATCCAAAATACTTCTACTACTACTATGAAAAAACTGATAGGGAAGAGAGATTGGTAAAAAGGAAGAAGAAGGAAATTAAAGCTAGGAAGCCAATAATACCAAAAGGGAAAGAAATTATTGAGGCTGTCCATAAAACTCCTTCTTCTGAAGAAGAAGATCACCAAATACTATCTGAAAGATTAGTTTTTCTTCAAAAACGGTCATCTATATCCAAGAAGGCAGAGACAGGAAAACAAGAACAAAAGGGCAGTGTACCACAGCACGTGAGGAGAAGCAGCAGGCTTAAGGGAAAATTGAGAAAAACACAAATTAAGGGTCCTCATTTCATTGATTTTGGTGAGGAGACATCTGAACAGTCTCCAACTGACCATAGTCCATTTCAGTCAGTTAGTGAACCTGACTCCTTTCACTCCCAATCAGACAATGAGCATACTCCATCTTATTCTCAGTAAAATATTGATGTAAGTCCTCCTCGGCCAGATTATGAACATAATTCTCCCTTGCAGCATTTTGGGGACAGCCCAATGAAAAAGACACCGGAAGTAGATCCCAAACAGCAGGAGGTATATGACTATATAGAATCCTTGGAGAAGGAAGCCACAGGTCCAAGTACCTCTTCCATTCAGCCTCATACATTGCAGGATGATTTAGTTCAGTCATTAAAACAGGAAATTTTTGAGCTTGAGCTTTTAAATCGGCATATCAAAAATGAAAATGAAACACTGAAAGAGAAAGGCAAACTGGACAAGATCATCCATGATAATACTATGTTACATTTGGGTATTTGGCAAAAGAAGAATAAGAAATTAAAAAGGAAATGCCAAAAATTGAGCAGAGCACTTGTGAATATCAAATTCAGGTGCTTAATGAAGAAACCCAGAATGATGGCAGTACCAAAGAAGAAGAGAAGGGGGTTAGATGTGCTGGCTGAAGTATCAAGGCACATGAATTGAACAGAGAATATCAAAATTTTGGTTGCATGAGGACATGCAACACCTTCACGGTGGGGGTATGTTGAGTCCCGAATTTGCCTCTTTTCCATACACTTTTCCATATCTTTTTCACTCACCTAAACCTCCAAAATTGTCAATATCATGTGCAAAAGGGTATCTAACATGGTTTTTAATTATGTTTTTGTGTTTTCTATTTGATCTAGATTTTGTTCATATAGCTGCGGAAACTTGCCACTTTCCGCAGCTGCTGCAACTTTCCGCAGCTATTTTGTGGAACTATATGCTACAGGTGTCTACAAGGGAAACGAGCCACATGGGCAGGCTAGGAATGACGTGGACATGGTTCGTGTCCTACTGGTTCAAGCAAACTTGTCCAAAGAAGCCGCGGTCAAAGCCGTCCACGTGGAAGTCAACTATGGAGTTTCATGTCGGCCAGACTCTGTTTCGTGGCAAATAAACATCCATACGTCCGTTTCTAAGCTTGCGAAGGTTAAATCGACATCTGTGCAGAGCTCTGGAGTTGAATTCAAGCATCCACCTTCCGTAGATTCGCTTTCCAACACGGCCATACTTCTATATCCGTGGGCGTAGTGGTCTACGTGCTCTCTGCCATCATGAACTTTAGGAGACAGTTACAGTTTATTGTTATATATAGAGCGTTTGCATACGCACATAAAGTTAGTTGATAGTTGTTATTTGATAGTTGATGTTCGTGAATGTACTCTGTTATCTTTTAGTCTGCTCTGTAGTGATTACGCTGCACTTTTTCCGTAACACTACCATTATGTAATGAACTGCTTGTTAATATGAGAAGACTCTGTTTTTCAACTTAATTCGTGTTTGAGGATCGTTACCAAGGCTGTGTAGAGGGCCCCTGCTCAGCTAAGGTTTTGTGTATTAGTGTACATTTTTCATTTCATTTCTTTTAAAAGTCATTGTATCATAATCCATCCATATGTTCATACTTTTTAGTTGTTTCATTTCTGTTTATACATTTCCATAATTTCCATTTCATTTCTGTCTTACATGTTTTATGATTGTTAATCACTGATCAGTTTTCTTGTGCAGGTTTTAGGTAGACAGCCCGGGCATTTTTATAGCATTTTGACTAATGACATGAAACTAACATTGCTCTGCTGCTAGTTTGCTTTTCATAGCTTTTGTTTAACTTCAGTCTTGCTTTGTACATTTCAGTTTTGCTTATCTGATTCAGTAGTTAAATTTAGATATATTAAGCTGCTCATAGCGTCTTCAGTTACTCAAGAAAGCCATAATTTGGGTGATGAGTGAGAATTTGCATTATGAAATGTGTAGTTTAGTATTAGTTTCTTTTATGCAAACTTAGATATATTAAGCTGCTCATAGCGTCTTCAGTTGCCTCCGAAAGCCACAGCTGGACTGATGGTGAGGGGCTGCATGATGAAGTGTGTAGTTTAGTATTAGTTTCTTTTCCGCAAACTTAGATATATTGAATCATGTATGACATCTTCAATTGCCTCCGAAAGCCACAGTTGGATTGATGGCGAGGGATTGAATCATGTGTGTATGGTTTAGTATTAGTTTACTTTCTGCAAAATTAAATATCAGTTACACAAGTTGTTTATGATTACTTCCGCAAGTCATAGCTGGTCTAATGATGAAGGGTCGGAAAATGAATTGATGTAATCTGATTTAGATTTATTTTGTTGCAATTTTGAATTTCCATAAGCGTAGTTTCTTTTGTGTTCAGTTAGCAGCAAGAATAGTTTGGTTTTCATGTTCAACTAGTTCTTGTTTTGATTCATTAGATTAGCGACACCTCATTTTAGTGATGCCTTTTACTTTCTTTCAAGTCTTGTCATTGTAATTTTCAATTTGCTTTTAAAGTTTCAAGTTATTGTCATTATTAGGGGATATCACTTCCTTGAACAAATATAACCAAACTTGTTTTCATTTTAGAATTTCCATTTCACCTTAGAAAACCAAAAACGACAAAAAGTTAAGAAATAGGTTATCTTGCACATATAGTGCGCCGCACTTCATCAGCTTACGATTCCCGGATTGACAAATTAAATGCAGCAATTTAGGACACACTAAATTGACCAAACAAGGTGTATGCTACTTCTCCTGCATTTTCGATATTAGTACCAAGAAGTCCTCAATGACGTGATCGAATTGCCGAAAATATCTAAAATACTGGCGTGTTGGGTTTGGGAAATCTTGTGCGAAATGTCCTATGTCACCACAGTTGTAACAGATCAACTGTCCACATCCTCGACCAACACTCCCTGCTCTCCCTCCTCCTCTTCCTCTTGCGGGATATCCCCATCTCGAAGGAGACAGTGGTGATGAGAGGTCTACCTACACCTTATATAAATTGCCCCTATCTACCATGAGGTCGAAGGTTCAACAGTTCTGCTCGTCATGACCCATAGACGAGCAGAATCTGCACCACTGTTGTTTTAATTTCGGATCATAAGCACCTAAGAGTGGGTAGTGATCTGTATCATGCCTTCCTGCCACCCGACAGTCACCACACAATAGCATAGAACTCCTAGGGCCAGCCATTTCCCTAGGTCACAGAGGGCTCGGTCCCCCAGCCTGCATGTAGTTTGATAACAGTGGGGATTGATCCTTAGTATGACCCTGTACCTTATAACGTATGCACCAGACATCTGGGTTGGCTTCTTTACCGCGATCATTCCACAAGATGTGAATTTATAAGTGCAGTGCCTCCAGCTGGTTCTGGATCTGTAGGGTTGTGAATTGCGTATCATCCCTTGGCAAAGCTTCCAACTTCATGGCTATTTCCAGAGCTTCCTCTTGGGAACTGATATTTCGTTGTCCCATGGGCCCACACAAGTGTGGTAACAGCATAGCGATAAACCATTCTTTTTGTTTCTTATCTTCGTAGACAATTCCCCCATCACTGATAACCTTTTTAAACTGTTGGTCAGCTTCCCATACGGACTCCGTAGGTCCCTGCTTAAAGTCCTTTAGTTCGACTACGCATTGAGCATATGACTTAGGCTTCTAGAATTGTTGCTTTAGGGCTTTCTTAATATCTTGTATAGATGCATTCGCGTGTTGGCTAATATATCCCAAAAACCAATCCAGGGCCCTCCCCTAGAAGGCTATGGATAGCTGCGCTTGCTTGATAACATCATTGTTAACATTCTGCGCAGTCCATACTGACTCGGCTATGAACCAGAATCGATCCATGTTATCGTCCCCTATGCCCTAAAAGGTAGGAAGCTTCATATGTGTAGCCATATCATCCTCTGGAAGTCGCGGGGGAGGTGTAGGAGAGTTCTTAACCTTATGGGGGTTCGATGCAGGTGTGGCCGGGGGGCTGGTTCCACCTTGTGCAGCCCCTCCTTGGTTAAGATCATATGATTCCCTAAAAGGATTGTATATCGATTTGTTCCCTTCTTGATTAACCCAGTAATATTTACCACTTCATATCGTGCTCTCACTCTGATTGGAGGTCATTCACTCGGTGTGGCCACACAAGACACCTTTTTCTCTCAATAGAATTTTAATCAAAAGCGGAAAGTTTTTTAGGAACTTACCTCTAAATCCCTTGAAGAACCTTTGTTATGCATCTAAATACGACACAAACTGATCTATAGAAAATTCCTTCACGAACCCGCCCAATACATTGTCAACCCAATGATCCACAGTTCTGGTAATATTATTATCAGTCTTTTCCAATTTCCGGATCAACTTAGGGATCCACTTTGTGACCTGATCATCCTTCCAGCAAGTCTGGAATTCCGCTAATCGATCCAACCACTCTTGCAACTTGTGCATGAAGGATACAAATAATATTTCATGTACTTCCGTAAAAATATATCTATTTTTCCACTCTTCCATGGACAAATTTTCACTCCTATTTTCTTTTAAGGCAAATTCCTGAATATGCTTTTCAAACTAGTCCTCTAGCTCAGGTTTTAATGGCTACCAACGACCCCATGGCATTACTCAATCCCTCTCTCAAAATGCTCTCGGTGCAGCCAACGGAACCATTTGTTGGCTTGAGGGGTCTTGGCACAGGTTCAACTTTAAGGTTTGGCAACAAACCCCTATAATACTGGCCCTTTCGGTAATGGCCTGCTTACGCAGGTCAAGGTCTCACCCGAAGTAGTATGGGAGGGTGCTGGAACCAAGTTTTCGCACCCTTCAAGAGAGAAATTTAATTGAAGGGGGTCCTTCTAGATTGATCATACATGTGCCCAATACAGAACCCCTTAACTATGTATCAGCGGAATATCTCCAACAGAGCTTATAAATCATGCAATAGTAGATTAACATAATAAAACATCCAAATCTAACCGGATCTATGCATTTCTCATCTTATAAAGTATCGCATCCACGTGAGCATAAACAATAATCAATATGCAATAGTCAGATATAAATATCACAGAGCACAACCAATAATAATAACATAGAACACTTTAGTATTCAACAAAGTCTTCTCATTCATTAGCATTCAGATCTGGCTTACAGACTCTGTCTACTAGCCTGCGAACACAGCCAGCAGGGTCTGTACACAGTAGGACTCGGGGTCTCCACGCACATAGCCAACATGAGCTCTTACCCAAAAAATAGACACAAAAGATCCACTAGTTTGTAGCTTAGCTTAGTCACTTCTTAACTTCCTCTAGACTTGACATATCCATCTATTTATATCATGCTAGCCTGCGCTATCCTATGGTCCGCAAACTGTGGTTTGCGGACCCTTGGTCTACCCTTTTGACCCATTACAATTCATTAGGGGTTTTTACCCACCCCAAACCCCCTAGGCTAGACTAAATCATACAGAATATTAAAAAAATCAACAAAATTGAGGCTAGGGAACCCTGTTCCAACAACAATGTTGTTCTTACAACCAGTGTTACATGGGTATGTGTTCCCCATCCTCCCTGCACCTGGGTGCTCCAAAGGGTATTGTTTACCCACATTCTCTTTTGGGGAAGATGCAAGGAGACAGAACATGTAACATCCCCCTAAAGAAAACATATGCCCGCTCCCTTTTCACCAAAGACATTGTTTTGAGTAAAAAAGACCAAAGAAAAGCATACTAAAAAATCAAATGAGTGTAAACCTATTGAATTTTTAGATGAGGGCCATGAAGCAGAACTCAAGTTGGCTGGTGTGCCATTGATGAGTATTCTTGAGAATGAAACCAATTTTACTTCAGATAGTGGCATTCCATGTTATATGGCAACTCAGATAATAGGGTTTACTCATCTATAGTCTTAGGAATTTAAGATGTTGATCTTGTGGAAAATTCAACATGTTCTAATCTAGCTACACATTAATTGAGCAATATTAGCATACTTCAAATGCAAAAGATATGTGGAAGGTGTGAAGACTATCAAAAGAAATAATATGGGGGAGGATATTTTGTTACTCTCATCGATGTCTCCTAAAAAATCCTAGCCAAAGCATCAGTCAAGATCCTAGTTTGTTGAATTCCATGATAATTAGAAAGGATTAAATTGCAATGCTTAAAGGAATATTAATTCCATATGATATTATAACTGAATTGGCTCATGTGATTAGCCAAATTTCTCTTTTTTTCAAAATCAATTTTGAAAAGGCTTGTGATAGAATTGAATGGAACTTCATACTTAACATGAGGTATGGATATTTCTATCAAATATTAGTGGAAAATTTGTTTTTGTGAGCCTTAAGAAGAATAATTTTGAACGCCATACTTTCAAACCCTATTATTCTACAAAAAAAATTATAAAACCTAGGGAGATCATACAATAATTTAGCATTCCCTTTGATATGAAGCTCTCTATTACTAGTCAATCCAAGAGGATAATTGTCAAGTTCAAAATAAAATATCAAGAATGGAGTAATATTGATCTTTCGTTTTCCAGGAAGGTTACAATTGTTGATCGAATTCTCAATCCAATGCACATTTATTACTCTTGTCTCTTCTCCTCTCAACTATGGTTGTTGGTAAACTAGCATACCCCCAAAGCGAGTGAAGGAACGTCAAATAGCTTGAGTCCTTAAAGGTCCCTCTCCAAGAAATATGTCATGGGATACAATCCACATTTAGGACAAGAAGGGTAAACTTGTGATATCAACCAAACAAAAGGCAAAAGAAAACTGAACTGGTGACTAATTTATATTGCTTTTCAGATATTTTCCCAAATGAATGGTCATGAGAGATTTTCCCTTAGATGGCACATAATGATTGTGGGTTTATGAATAATTGTTAACTCTTCGGAGCCCTATTTTTATCACATATGAGTAGTCAGGAGTGTGCCAGGTAGAGATACTTGCAATTTTTGTAAAATAATTTTAGTCAAATGGGGAAATTGATATATCAGAATGAACTTGTTAAAATTTAAAGGCACAATAGATGGAAAAAAATTATTTTTGTGGTATATATACATTTTCCCCAAGTTTGATAGGAGATAGTCCTTTGTAGGGGCAACTACTGCACCTGAATGCATCCTTGAGACCATACTAACAAAATCAAGACATCCATTATATTAGAAAAATGAGTAATATTATACTACAATTTGATTCCTACATTATGTGACAATGTTGATTATTTGGAATATAAAATAAGGAAAATATATTATATAATACGCTACAGATCCCAACAATCGAGATTTCTTTGAAGATGGAAACTCAAGTTTTGGTTAAAAACACAGATGTGTTTATTGAGAGAGAGACCTAAAGGAAGTTTTCTCAATCATGGGTTTAATAGATATCAACACAACGTTCAGTAAAAGAACAATTATACTTGTAAACAACAACTAAAAGCACAAAGTAGAAATACCATAATGGTGAAAATTTTAAAACAGGGATGTCAAATACTTCTTCCCAAGAAAGAAATGAAATAAGAGAAAAAGAATAAAAAGAACCAGTATACATTTCCACATGCAGATTGTACGTTATTCAATTGTTCTGCAATCAGACCCAACTTCATCTATTTCTCTTCCAACTCAGGTTAGCCACAGGTACAATTTTTGCAGGCTTTTCTTTTTTGTATTAACTTCATAGTCACTTTGGCTACACAACAAAACAATATACAAACTATGGATTAAAATAATATATGGGAAAAATGACCATGCCGATAAATTTTGTAATGTTATTAAAGAGGATTCTATCATATATATTCATTTCCAATGAATAAACTGCAAACCAAAATTAATAACCACGAGCCCCAGTTACTAACCATTCCTTTCCAATGGATAAAATACAAACCAAAGTCAATAACCACGAGCCCTTGTTACTAACCAGAGGGAAATGAAGGTATTTTCAGGTCCTCTTCAAAAATAAGGCTTTATTCATCAATGAGATCCTCCAAATCATCATTCATTTCTAGTTTTATGCCCAACAGATCAAATTTAGAAAAACTATCTTCTTTCTACACAACTTTATTTTTTAGGAAAACGATGATCCATTTTCCCAAGCATGGTTGTGTGCTCTCAACTGCATATGAGAATGCACGAAAGTGAACAACTATAAAAAGTATGCCTATATATCCAAAATTCCAATCGCACACGAAATAATGCAAATATATTATGGATCTAATTGTTCCAATATTTGTCTTAATAACAAGAAAAACTAATCTCATAAATGAAATAGAGTACCAAACATACCACAAATATCTCAAAGCCATTCGATGAGTCTAGTCCTTCCACAGAAGCAACAACCTCTAGTCTTACAAATCCTGCTAGCAAAAGGCTATGCTCCAAGTCGGTATGAATCTTTACTATTCCCTGCTAAAAATAATCATGAGCATACCTGAAATAAAATAATGTAAAAAAAGGGGGAAAAAGAGGTCATATTCCAGTTAATGAAATGTTTTCGCTTTCTTTAGATCATGAAAGAGGCAACTTAATGAGCTTTTGTAGAAAAATATTAAATATTATTTTTTAATTTTGAAAACACATTCAATTCAGATCCATAAAATATTCCATAATAATGAAGAATTTACATTCTCAAATAATTAGCTTTTATTGTTTACCCCCGTAAAGAATCGACTGCTCTAAAAAAAATCATGAAAATCATGAGCAAATGAACTGGGATGATAAAAAAATTGTAAGTAGTTAATGCATACCCCTCTAGGGCATGACTACAATATAGGTGCTTAATAAACATAGGGTTATTTATAAGCCTTGAAATTTGTCATGTCAAAATAACCAAATGAAAGGAGTTGAATGCAAACCTTTTATCTAAGAAATGTCGTTCCAAGATCAAAATTTCATGTATAGATGTGGCCATAAGTCACGACCTACACATTTTTAATATAAAATGACAATCATTCACTAATGAAATGGTTGTGTGCAGTTGATTACATCTTCCATAGAGGCAAGATTTTGGATGAATACAACATCCCCTGGTTTCAGAATACTTACCAATTCCATGACCGAGTTCTGATTATGAAATTCACATTTCTCTAAGAGGAAAACTACCATATCCAAGGACGAGGAACTCAAGTTCCACTCTGCAAACCAAACATGCAAGAGAAGTTAGAATATACAAAAACTAAGAGTAGATGAATAATAGCTCATGTGAAAAATATTCACAGACCGTGATGCAAAAACTCATAGTGTCCAGCAAGTAAGGGAAACCCTTAGTATAATAATGCCAGAGATGAGTAAGCCTCCCGAGGAACCTCTAATGAATTTGGAGCCGAAATGTCCATCTAAAAAACTGACCATCACAAATTTAAGAAAACTGAGTTGTCTTGCTTGTAGCTTGTGGAACATTGTTTGTCAAGTAGTGGTGGAACAAGCATGGTGGTGCTACCCCACAGCTACAACATTTGGCAACATGGGTTCTTCCATAATTGGTGAAAACTTCCTCTACAGAGAAGTGTTTAGCAACTAGATCGATTTACTGTTTTGGACCTTTTGGTCTTCATATTTCAGTGTGTAGGTAGCCTAATTTGTAAACATAGCTATTTGGTCATTTTATTGATGACGGTTACTAGATAACCTATTTCATTCCATAAGTTAATGGTCTACTTTCTAGATATGACTTAAAAATTTGTATATTTGTTTGGAATAGATAGAATCTAGTTTCTAGATAGTTGATGCTCAAATAATTAATCATTAATGTACTACCTAAGCCATTTCTCTCTTGATTAATGTAAAAATATGCATGTTTTTGTATATCCTACAAATAATTTGGCATTGCGTGTATATATATATATATATAGACACACACACACACACACACACACACTTCACTTCCAAATATTTTTGGAAAATGACACTTCCAATGCTTCGCTTCTCAAAAGCACTTTTGCTTTGCTCGTGCTTCATGCAACATTGTTCTAGATTATAATATCTAGAGTACCAAACATATATCTCATAGAGTCATATGTGGAACAAAATACCTCGTAAGGAATAAAAAGACTCCAAATAACAATGTAAGTACAATGTAAATAAATTTTCCTGTATTGGAAACCGCAATCCTCCAATTAAATTTTGAGTTCTTTGAAGTGAGTGAGGAAGTATTTGATCCTCTTGAAAACTTAATCTCTATGTTCATCAAATCAGTTGCAATCTTCATCGAGGGAGTCTCATTAGATTAGAAAAAAATTATTAAAAATATCTCCAGCCTCCACAGGACATCCCAATTTCTAAATATGGAATTGCAGCACATTCGGCACATGGATGCCAATTAGATATTGGGGTTCATAGACATTGTTCAACTATTCCTCCATTTTATCATCATATTTGGGTCCATTCTCAAGCCATAGTTCAGGAGCACATCCTCCATTTTCCTACAATTTTCACCTGTGAGAATAGAGCTAGGGTTTATGGGCCCCATGACAAATCTGGGAAAAAAGTGCTAGTGAAGAGCAAGGGTCAAGTGGGCACACAAGGCCACTGGGATTTGGATTGACAGTGAATGGGTGTTACGTTAACGCACTCCGTGCGAAAAGGTCACTACCTCAAATTCCCCATGGGTGTTTATCCCACTCACTAAAAAATAAATAAATAAATAAATAAAGTGGGAACACAAGGTGCAGGGATCCTATGAGAACAACAACAAAACGCTCTTTGGTTACTTGGAAAATACCACTCCCCTCCCTTCCCTCACTCAAGAGAAAAAACAAGTCAAAATTTTATTGATTTTACAACATAAAATAAATAATCCCCACTCAAACAAATACCAGATACAAAACTCAAAACCTAAAATGATTTGACAGACGAGGTAGCTGGGAAAACACAACCTTGTTGTAGAAACATGCCACACACTGAATAAAAAACATTATGCAGTAATACCCATGCTGATTAAAAATTACACATTTCCTAATGCTGTATTCACATATTTGTATTAAGGGCAGGCTCAGAGTTGGCCCTGGCCTATCAAAATTGGCTACAATTTCTGGCTGTAAACATGACAACAACAGTTGGTGGTTGCATGTGTACTGAAAATTTAAAAAGTAAGAAAAGCACTAAAGCAGAAAATGCCCTCGAACAAGGATGATATAATTGAATAGACTACTAAAATCCACAAAATTCAGCATAAAACAGGAAATACGTTAAACATACTGTTACAACCCAGAAAATTCATGAAAAAATGCAGATGTGAAAAATAGACTACTACAACACAGAAACCCATAAACCAGTTCTGGACAGAAGGTTCAAGGTCCCCTTTGAAGCCCTTACCTCAAAATAATCCATAAAAAAATTACCAGCATTGTAAAGATCTGAAATATGTGCATAGAAGCCCAAGGGGTTAGCTCAACTGGTTGTCTCTAGTGCCATTGGACACTTGTCAAGTTCCATACCAGAAAGTGCCAAATCAAACTGTTGCAGTTAGGTTTTACCGCTAGGTTTTCCTTAGCAAAAATGAAATATGAGCATAAAAGTTTCCTTATGAAAAGAACTATGGTTAATAAAAGTTTTAACCTGACCTCAAATAACACAATACCAATCTTAGAATGGAAGCCTCCTTTTCTAGATCGGTTCTCTAAGAGATCAACAATGCTTCACGACTTCATCAGAAGATGAAGGCAATTAAACCCCACAACAAGCTTGAGTGCAAGTAGTCAAGGCTCTAAAGACTCAATCCCTCAACGATGATAATATGTTTTTGTGCCGTATTAAAGCCTCATTATTTCCATGATAAAATTACTTACAAAATTTTGCTGACTTTTGTTGTGGATAAAATTACATATGGATTAAGATGGTATTGTTGTATAATGGCTTGTAGCTTTTATAATTTGCATCAGTCAAGATTAACAGAAAATATGAATCTGGTGTAACATGTACTAGTGTATTTTTTTCACAATGTTACCTATTAAAATGCTTAATTCAGGGGAATCATTTTCTTGAAGCAACATGAAAACCTTTGAAAGAATTTCCTTGTCACTTGTCAACTAACAATATTTAAGTTTGCATGTCTTCTATGGATAATGTAAGGTCACCATCATTAGATACCAATATGCATGCTATGATAATGTGTAGAATAGAAGGGTCTCAAATGAATATGCAACTTCACGCACAGGCTGTTGGGAGAGTAGATACCTTTGGAGTCATAAACCTTAACTATAAACTACATCTATATTTCATCTGGGAACCCTTATTCAATAGAATATATGGTATTCTAAGTGGGATTCACAAGTAACAAGAGGTAAGGAATCAAATGAACAATGAAAAGCATCAAGTAAGGGTAGTCGATGAAAAATATAGAGTATATATTTCTTCTGACGTATAACCATGAAATTCTAATACTAGGTACACTGGCACTGCAATAGTTCTATCACATTTGGCATCCAATTTTTATTTAGTATTTACATGACACACTATTCTTCTTTAAAGCAGATCACAAGAAACATCATAGTTTTTTCCAATGACGGCAATGAAATTCTAATAATAGGTACACTGTCACTGCATTAGTTCTATAACATTTGACATCCAATTTCTATTTAGTATTTACATGACACATTATTCTCCTTTAAAGAAGATCACAAGAAACATCATAGTTTTTTCCAATGACAACAATGTCAACCCAGCCTAAAATTTCTATATTTTCGTTTCATCTATCTCTTTTTTTCCATTACAAGAGTGCTCTTGTAAAACTCCATAAGGAAACTTTAATGCTCTCTAATCAAAAAATCTTTCGAATGAATCATCAGCAAAGGGAGTCACAAATGGATCTGTTACTGTCAGTTTATGCAGGCCTTGGAAGTCAATGCAAATTCTCAGCCTTTTAAAGATTTTAGTACATAGTCCGTAGAAACTTTCAGTACATCTATTTAAAGATTAAGTCTCATATATGCAGTGAATAATAATGCTCATTTTCTTCAAATAGAGAAACAAGAGAATTATTCAAAAACAAAAATGGATATACAAATTTGACCTTTACTCAAAGTGCCATAAGTCTCTTTAGCAACCACATGCGAAGCACCCACCTGACAAATGCATGAACTGCCAAATTATTTTGAAAACACTTTCATATTACCTATGGTTTTGGTAAATTCTCATTATGATTAATTCCATGCCGACAAGAGAACGAAACATTCAAAAAGACATCCATACAAAGGAAAAATACACATTTACTCTTAAAAAGACTCAATTTTTTCCTATAACCTATGCTATGCAAGTAAAGGTGAATACAATTCTAGTTTTGAGAAACCCATCAACTGTTCGATTGAGCATGGAATTTCCCATGTCAATCATCACACCCACAGTAGGCGAGTGAACACTATTGGAAATTCTTCCATGAGGCATTTTTTCAGGTTCTCTGCTAGCATAGAGAAACAAAGGACTAGTGCATTGGCTTTCCTAAAATGAATTTCAGAACATAGACAATAATCTACTACTCCTCTATGAAATATACCAACAAATTAAACCAATCCATTAACTAAACGGGAAACAAATTAAACATCTTGCATTAGATGCCTATTTGACAGTGAAAAACACTCCCATATTTCAGAGGAGAGTGGCCAACATCCCTTACATACCCCGTGATACTTGGATAATTTGATTTATCATATTACCTTAAAATGGAGAAAGAATTAGAGGCATAATCACTGAAAAATTTCGTGGCAAGGAGCTCCATGGAACCAAAGACAATCCCATCCGACCTCATTTGAGGCTCATGCCAGCCTGGTGAACTAGACAACAACAAGAATGGAACCTAGGTGGTGGATGGCTCCACACTCACCTCACCAGTTAACTACACCATCACTAGCGCTCGGGATTTGTCTCGAAGTAGTACAACAAGCACGGACTGCATATCCCAACCTCAAAAACTGTTGCAACCATACCCATCCCCATTCCTGTAAACTATGGTAGATATTATCCTTACCAATGTTCTACACACACATTATATGGGAATTGATCCTAATGGCTAGTTGGTGCAATATCTGAAGTACAAATTGTGGGTTCAACCCCCTCGAAGTGACCCAATGCATTCCAACATACTAAAAACAACAATAAACAACATTTCAAACTTACTAGAAATGAAGTAGGGCTCAATCGCATGGGAATATCACTCAGTCAATAAACCCTCCTCTCAGGTATGACAACTTCAAAATACAACAATGAGAAATACGATCGACTATTTCTAAAAGCACCAGATGGGAACAGGTTAATTTTAACCTCAGCTAAGTAGATCGAATATTCTACCACACACTGGGCACAGCTACACCGGCACCGAATTAGTGAAAATAGAAGTCGGTTTCGAACATGCCACCAAAATAAACAACACTTTGGACATTTGCAGCATATTTCAAGCACATTCACTGAGAATTTTACAAGGTAAAGCCCACTCCATACCAAACAATGCTAACTCTTTCAAATTTGAATATATGAAAACAATGTCAAGCCTTTCGAATATAAACATATGAAAAAAGAAAATTGTGCATACCCCGAAGTGGAGTAATTCGGAAGTACGAAGACATGCAAGGGAGGGAAGTACAAAGATGATCTCCCTTGCCAAACCCCAGCTTGTTGTAATGTGAATCCCACTCTCTCTTGCCAAACCCCAGCTTGCGGCTAATCCCTCATGTGAATGCAACCCCAACTTGTTGTTAATCCCTCATGCGAATGCAACCCGAGCTTGCTGCTAATCCCTCATGCGAATGCAAACCCAACGTGCTACTAATCCCTCATGCAACAAATGATCTCTCATGAGCGTGCTCTCCCTTGCCAAACCCTAAAAACAAGCCTGCTTGGCCCAAAAAATAAAAAAAATACCTTAAATTATTTATATTTCTTATATAATAAAAAAACCCACTAACCCTTAGTTATATAGCGAGTATAATGTTTTGGGGTTTTTAATTTTTTTTTAGCCCAATATGGACGCACGCAATATAATATTGGTTTGTCAGTGATGCCCCCGGGATCTAGGGAAGGATCCCTCATTCGTTGAAGACGTGGAATGGTATTCTAATGAGGTTATGCGACAACTTGGGACGTTGTCCGGTAATTGACTTTGGGAGGTCCTTGATTTGGGAGTTCAAGGGACGAACTCGGGAATCCAACATGTCGACTACACCTTTACGAGGGTTATGAGGCATATTGATGGAGCCTATATTGATAAGTGGTAACCCAGTTGAAGAATAATTGTGTTTTTTGTTGTTTATGGGCGATTTCAATAAATTTATGTAATGTAAGCATTAAGAGGGGATGTTGAAATTAATACTTACATCTTATATTTGAGATGTCGCTTTGTGATGGTTGAGAAATTCTCTCAACCTCTCTTTCTAATGAATCTAATATATGTGTGTTAATGCATACACCTTTGTGTAAAATATAAAAGTGCTTTCCGTGATTTTTATCAATAAACTCAGTTAACAACACCGACACTAAAAAAAAAAGAGAACCCATCGCCATAAATAAACTATTTCTCTTTAAACTTTTTTCCGCACCTTGCCATCCATCCATTATTTCTTCAATACTTTTACGAAAAGATGATTAGGTTTTGCTTCACATAACGCTAGATTCTAAATTTAAGAAAATTAGGTTTTGCTTTCCCATAACGCTAGATACTAAAGCTACTTCCTCAAACCTTGTAGTGTTGTCCCATTTAACCAATTCCAATTCGTTAATCATTTTTAAAAAATATTTATTTAAAAACGTTTTTGTAAATATAATTCGCTACTTGATATTTTATAGCGAAACATTTTTCAATGGTGATGTAACCTATTGATAATGACGTCAATTACGTTGGTTTGTATTTATTGTGTTTTTAAAAATGTTACACTAGTTGAATTGTTTTGTACTTCTACAAAAGAATGTTAATTATAATTAATAAATACTTTTAGGTCATATAATAAAAATAAGATAAAATCTTATTCTAAAGGCAAAAATAAAACTATATTTCTTTTAACCATTTATAAAACTAATTCAAGTAAAATTATGTATTTTTATAATTATATTTAACTTTCAAATTTTATAAAAAAAAAATTGAATATTATTTTCATTTATAATTTTTTTTAAATTAAAATATATTAACAATTATAAAAGTATATTAAAATTTGATATATATATTTTTATTAAAATAAATGCATTAATTTTTTTTAAAATTTGAAAAAAGATAGCCCACAGGGGCATGGTCTAGTGGCCAGCAGACGCACTGTTAAGGCGTTCATGCTGTTAAGCAGGTCACGAGTTCAAGTCTCGTCTTATTCGGGTACCGCTCTTGCAGGTTGGGTGGTTCCCCGAGAGGTTATAGTGGTAGCCGGAGGTTGGACCCCGCGCCACGCGTTTGAAAGCTGCCTGATGTTGCTGATTCCTCTGACTTACAAAAAAAAAAAAAAAAAAATGAAAAAATATAGAAAAGAAGATAGATATAGGATACGTTTAAATTAATGATAGGCTCTTACTTATTGTGAACATAAATATAGAAAAACAACAATATGATAATTTCTAGAGATGATTAGAGGTACTTAATAATTGAATTTGAAGATTGTGTAAAAAGGTTAAATGTAAGAAGATAGTTGGCTTTCTAAATATATAACTTTTATTTATAGAAATTTTGTAATATTGGTATATTATTTTCCATGCAAAATATAATTCGTATGTATGTTGCAACTGTTGAGCATCTAAATGACTAAATTTTGTTACGAAAATTTATGGAATTGAGAGAATAAAATATTCTTATTCACAACTATTTTTCTAAAATTTATAATCTTGGTTTTATATTCTTTTAAATTATTAGTCATTATATTCTTGAAATAAAAAAAATTTCCATTAGTTAAACCTACAAGAGTCTTAGCATTATCAATCAATCCTTTTATTATTTTTTTAGATTATAGGTTTTAATGTCCTCTAATGCACCATATAATGTTTTTCCAAATGTTTAAGGCCCCAAAAAGTTATAGCATAATTTAAGATTTTGATATATGTCGGTAGAACAAATGTATTAAAAATAGTAAACATAATTAATTATGTTTAAAAGTTAGATATTTAGAATCTACATAGTTGATTCTATATGTATAAGCAATTTTATGGACAATGAATTTGTCGAACATCTAGGAAAATAACATAAAATGTGTGTGTATTCTCTCAAAGATGTCTTCATGTGTTTGAAAATAAAATCACCACATTCATGATCTTCAATACCTGAAGAAACTAAGTCATCGTGTAGGGAATATTCTCACAAAAAAACAAATATAAGAGACGCATGCAAGTTACTACCACTAAAAATGCTTATGCATTTATAACACCATCAATTAGTTTGCATTAATAGTGCCAAAAGCTCATGCTACGACCACACCTATTCATGCAGCTCGTAATTTAAGCACATGGAAAATTATTAAGGTGGGGTTGGGGCCATGGGGAGGATGAAAGGTAGGATAAAGTAGCCAAGAGAGAGAGGGGGCAGGGAGGTATGGGTAAAATGAGTTGGTAAGTGACGAGAGAGTTTGAGTGAGAGTCAACAAGTGAGAGAGATAAGGGAGAAGGAGGGAGATATTTGTGGTTGAGGTATGGTGGAAGAGATACATAATGTTCGAGGGGGTTGTTGTGAAGAAGGGATTAAGAGAGAGTTGGAGGGAGGGAGGGTTAGAGAAATAGAGGAAGTGGAATGGAGGAGGTGAAAGAAAAAAAGGGAGAAAGAGGGAGTAAGGGGCTAAATGGAGAAGGACAGGGGGAGGGAGATAAAGATAGAGTTGGAGGTGAAAGAGAGGGAGAGAGGGGGGAAAGAATGGGAGAGAGAGGGAGAAAGGGGGAGAGAGAGAGATAGAGATAGAGTTGGAGGGGAAAGAAAGATGGAAGATAACAGAAATAGAAAAAAATAGTGATATGGAAGGGAGAGAAAATGTAGAGAGAGAGAAAGAAAACAAAGGAAAGGAAATAGATATAAAGATGAAGATGAGAAAGTATTGGCCCATTTTTAATTGATGAAGATCAAATGAAGAGCCTTGGCTCATTTTCAATTGATCAATGGATGAAGATGAGATAAGGTCACATGTTGAATTCTAGGGGCAACACATTCACAGGTTAAATGTCAAGGGGACGATCATTATGGACTACTGCTAAATCACTAAACTTTTAAAGTACAATTTTGGGAAAAATTGTATTGTGAATAAATTACTTCTTGAATAGATAATGTATAAGTGTATATTTTGAAAATGCTAACATAAGCATGGTTGTTGATACTCAATAACTTATTTTGAAAACCTAATATTCATTATTGCGTTTGATGATGTATCTACCAATTCAAATTTGTTGGCTTGAGGGGTCTTGGCCTAGGTTCGAAGTTGAGGTTAACCAACAAAACCCTCTTACTACTGGCCCTTTCGGTAGTGACCTGCTTGCGCAAGTCAAAGTCTCACCCGAAGCAGTATGAGGGGGTGCTGGAACCTGGTTTCCAGATCCTGAGAAAGATTTAAATGATGTGGGTGCCCTTAGATCCAAAAAAACAATGAACAGACCTCTGCACATAAGCCCTAACCAGGAAAACCTTAACAAATAGATTTAGCTCATTTGTGCAGAATATTTGGCGTGCAAGCTAAAATATAGTCTATAATCCACGTAATACCTCTTAATAGATAGTATTAACACCCAATATCATTAGATACATTCACTAACCATTCATCTAAAACCAAAAGAATTTGTGCAAGTGATCAAGACACAGACAATACAGGAATAAGAAATAATATGCAGAAATGATCATAACATAAACAATATATGCATTTTAAACTCATATATCATAAAAAACAGTTCTTTATTCATAATAGTTTAGATCCTTCACACTAAACCCTTCAGTTCACCCGCACACACATCCAGCGAGGTCCGCACACAGCAGGACTAAGGTCTAAGGGAACACAGTGAGCAGGAGCCTTTTACCTAGACAAATTCGCACCAAAGTATCACAACACAGCTAGATCTATCATCAACCGTTCATTCTTATCCAAAAACTGAGTTATTCGACTCGATCTAAACTCCTATTTATACTTTTAGCCTGCGCTAATCTAATGTCCACAAACTGTGATTTGCGGCCCCTATTTCTACCCTTTTTACCCATTACAACCCATGAGGGACTTTCACCTGCCCCAAAGCCCCTTGACTTGTGTTGCGCACAACTAAACTTACAAAATCTATTACAAAAATATATCAAAATGGTCTTCAAAGCTCGAACTTAGGGGACTCCACTCCAACAGGCCCCCAACACAATCTTGTGACTCGTCCTGAGTCATAGTGGAATTGGGTTCTTCATCTTGTTCTAGAGCTCTTCAATAGCAGCAAGAAAGGGCACCAAGATACTTGCACTCTGGTCCGCTGCGTTCTACACGATCTCTACTAGCTTCTCCGAAGTCGCCCCTTCTATGGCCAAAGTGACACTCTGCAAGGTAGGATTGAGGTTCCTTACTGCAGCATCTAGGTCCTGAGACAAATTTATTGCCTCGTCCGCCCACAGCTTCATGTGATCAGTGAAAATCTACTTCTTTCGGCAAAGCACCTTGACCTCATCTCGCTGCGCCTGACTGGTCTGAAGGCAGGCCATGCACTGGGCAAGAATGAATGTTGGCAAGGCCTCCTACAGATCATCAAACTCCTACTCTTTGGCACACAACTCCTGAGTAATCTTTTCTAGGCGCAACTTCTAATTTCGTAGCAATTTCTAGGACTTCTTCCTAAGAAGCAATCTTCTATTGACCCATACGCCTGTGCAGAAGTGGAAAGAGCATGGAAATGAACCATTCCTTATTCTTCTTATCATCATAAAAAAATCCTCCATCGTTGATGGTTTGATTCAGTCATTGTTCAACTTCCCAAATTGATTCCTTTGGCCCTTGCTTAAAATCTTTCAATTCTATTACACATTGAGAATAGGAATTTGGATTCTGGAACTCCTGCTGTTACATAGCATTTTTTCATTGTCCCTACAATCCCCATCTCGCCCATTGGAGGGTCATTTCCATGATCAATAAGCAGTGTCATGCCTTGCAGAGACCATCATTGTATCCCTTTGCATGAGAGTAATATTCCTTCTGTTGACAATTCCCTGAGCAGAGACTCAAAAACCCCTGTTTTCACCAAGGCGCGAGTAGTCAGTTATGCCCTTGTGCCGAAGAGGAAGATTAACATTGAGCCCCACGCCATATGGTGCTCTATCTCAGTTAGCCACCTGCACCAAGCTGTTTATAGAATGTTTTTTAAAAATAGAGGCAGGGATTCCATTCCAACCACTTCGAGGATGAGTCATTGGGAGTGGTTTAACTGATAAACCACGGAATTCCTCCTTTGGTTTATGGTTTCCAGCTCTTCTGGGAACCTCCTAAAGGATAAGCCTCCCTCCCACCTTTGTATGGATCCTAACCTCCTCCTTTCCTCTATAAAAAATCTATATCCCTTTGAATAAGCTAGTTGAACTTGGAGAATTGAACATACTATAGAAAAACATCTAAAGAGAAAGAATAAGAAGGAATTACGTTGAGAGAGCTTGAGTCCATGCCTTTACCCTGTCCGAATTCCCTAACGAACATCTGAGACGCACTTCGGCTAAACCCCGTTGGAGGAGACCATGACGTCAAAGCTTTGGTTGTATCTCTTCCTTTCATTAATACATATATATGACTACTATTTGGTTCCACTTTTGTGTTATGACATTTTTTTAATGCAATATGTTTAGCCCTCTTTGACTTGCTAATAGTTATGAATGAAATTTTACTATGTCATATGTTGTTATTGTTTTCTGATTCTATGTGCAGGTATTCGAGCACGATTACGGAAGGATTGTGACTTGCCAAGGAAGGAGTGAGAGGCCACCACCACTACAGCAATGCCGACAGCGTTGGGCTCCAGGTAGGTCAATCTATTGTGTCCTCTTTCATTCAATAATTAGGAATAAACACTTTAGCATGTCTCTTTGTTTCTAGACCCACTCTAGGGCTAGAGGGATTGTCTTTGTCAACAAAGAGGATTTACCTACTTAACAAATTGGCTATTCCGCTGGGGATGATTGTGAGTTTGTCATTTCACCTTGTTGGGTCAGTTTCAATCATTGATTTTCTTATCTATATTTTTCTGGTTTTCTTGCTTACTTTACCTCCTCTGTTCAGCTCTAGAGTGTCAAGATTTACCTCTTCTCATTGAGTTTTGGTTTTTTCCTTTTTTCCATAGTTAACTGGCTTAGTGCGTTTTTCGTCCGAAAAATCACACCGATTGGCGCACGTTGCTTATTTTGTAGTCACGCCAACCCCTGTTTGGCATTGAATACAACCTTACAGTCACGTCGACTCTTGTAGGATCTAGTTTGACTGACTTAATGAGTCTTTTGGTCAATTATGCTTGCTTCTGGGTTATTTTTTATGTGTAATTATGCCTTTGGGATTTTTTTTATTGCTGTCGGCTTGTTTTTCTCAGTCGTTTGTCCATTTTTTTATCAGTGTGAATTGAGGCCTTAGGGTTTCTAAGTGTTTTGGTGCACTGAGCCTTCTATTTGGAAACCAAGTCGTTTTGATTATTGTTAGTCTCATTCTTAGGTCGATTTCACTAAGGTTTCTTGATTCCTTTTAGTGATTTCTTTGGTTGAATGATCATTTCATTTTTCGATTGATCCTTCTCCTTATTGCTCCAAGCATATATTACATTGCTTGTTTTGGATCGTTTTAAAAAATTTCTCTTGATTTGGAAGATTGTGACATTAGTTTGAGTGATTTCTTGTGTTTGTTTTGTATTTTATTGAGTCATTAAATTTCATTTCGTACACAACACTTAAGCTAGTGTTTGTTTTCATGTTTCATGTAATTAGTGCATCATGTACTTCTTTTCATTGAAAAAAAAAAAAACATATTTTGCATTCTTTCTTTGCACCGAAAGTGAAATATTCTTTTGCATAACTAGTGTTTGATTGTGTTAGATGCATCAGTGGATTTCTTCGCATACTTTCATTGTTTGATTTTGTTTGAAATATCTCTATCCTTCTCATAACTAGCATTCATTGAAATGGAAATGATGTTCATTTGCATATAGCTTGCATTTAGGAAATTTGAGATCCAAATTCGATAGGGCCTTAAAACTGAAACATACTCCAAGATCAACTTTAAAATTCACTCAATTAACCTAAGGAAGCATTGAAACCTAACGAAACATTTTTAGTGGTCTAGGCTTGAGACGTGTTCCGGCGTCTTAAAACCTAGTAGTTGTCGTTTGCCATCTGGCTTTAGACAATGCTAGTACGGACTTGTGCTCCCCATACCATCGAGTATATAAAGGGAGAGCCCTCTAGGTTGCAATCCTTTTATCCATAGGAAGCACATTTTACTGCCTCGTAACCGTGATACACCGAACACAACATTCAGGGAGATTACCTGCATGTACGCTAAGTCCTTGGTCATTTCTCTTTAATTTGATCACCAAGGTGTATATGGCAGTTCACGGGAACCTGGTACACCCTCTCGTTTAGAGTACCTGAGTAGTCATTTTGATCTTTTCATGACTCTTTAAAAAGAGAAGAGATCGTCAAGCACTTGTCCTTTCACACTCGTTTAAAAATGAAAGTGGTTAGAGTCATCTTTTGCCTGTTTCTTGAATCTTAAAATATGAAATAATGAAATCTAGTTTCAGTGTTATAAAATTAATTACCTATGATCACACGCCTGTTTAAAGTTTTATTACTTGGCCTGTTTTTGTTTTCCTTAGTTTTGATCTTGGAGCCCTCGATTGGTTATCTTTTTCATTCCTATTTTGACATACAGTTACAGTGGCAAAACTACCAATTTCGTCGTCCTCACTGCCTCTTAGTAGTAGTTCTTTCCCAGACATTTCTTTTGAAACACCTCAGTCCACTAGGTCTGTCGAGTTTGCGTAGCCTATTCTACCGTCTGTCCTGCCCCTTTCTACTCGATCTCCTCCTGAAGGGCCAGTTGAATTCAATTATCCTCCTTCTGGTACTTGGTCTGGTTTTGGGGAAAAAGGAGATTTTCCTCCTCTTACATCAGGTTCACCATTTTTTGCTGTTGTTGTGCCTCCTAGTCCCTGTAGTCTTTTCGAAGATCTTACAGCGGAGTCAGATATGGATTCATCTAGTCCTATTGGTAGTGAAGGAATGCCTATTTCTACAGGAGAATATCAAATTTTTTTGGAAGATGTCCCTCATGTTTCTACTCAGTCTTCTCCACCATCGGTGTCACTTCCGCCTAGATATAGTTCATTGAGTCAGATTATGTCTGGTTTTGCTTCCATTGCACAATCCAGTACATTAATCCTCCTCAGAGTTCAGTCCTCCCTTGGTTAGGACTGTCACCTTCGACACCTGGATCATCGGTTACTGTTACATATGTTCCAGTCCAACCGACTGTCTATGTGGCTTCATCCACACCAATTGTTACCACTCAGTCATCAGTATATTTGCACACTCGCAGATCTATTTTTCTCAATCCAACATGGCCTGTTAATCTCGGTCCTAGTAGATCACAATCTAGCACTATGGAGGCCCCACCTACTTCTATTGTCGTTTCCACTACTCCTGTGATTCTTGGAGACCTTAATTTTGAAGAATATATGTTGGTTGTTTAGCAAGAGAGCTCTCAGGGTTCTCAACCCCCCCCAATCTCTTGGTAATCCTCGATTCCATCACTATGATGCTGTTGGTAATCCCGTATATGTATATCCGAACCATTATGATGTGTATGGTAATCTGATCTATTTTCCTCTTATTGATCCTTATCAGGCTGTTTATGATCCTTATCAGACTGTTACTCATTTGGGACCTACCTTTCCTGTGCAACCCTCTATCTTGCAAGGAAAACCCTCATCGGGACAACCTTTAGCTCAGCAGGGCCCTGCCTCTGGTCCATAGGGAAAACCATACGATTCACAAGGCAAACCTTCACAAGGTCAACCTTTGGTCCAACATGGACAACCCTCTGGTCTGTTTGGTCCACCTGAGAATCAACCAGGACTATCTCATGCTCCTCAGGGGAAAATCTACCCACCACAGGGACAACTTGTTGCACCACAACTGCAGTCACATGCTCAGTATGGAAAAAATGTTGTGCAACCAGGACAACCCTACGGTCCTCCTCCAGGTCAACCTAGTTATCAGGGACAACCTAGTCCATTGCTACCATCGAGCCAAACTTTTCCACAAGGCCAACTCGGCGGCCCTCAGTATTCGGTTCAACCAGCTCAACAACCGATTCAACCTGCTCCTCAGCCGGTTCCATCGTTTTAGCAGCCAGGTTTACTCGCTTAGCAACCTTCTCAACCTGCTCAGTTGGGTTTGCCTACTCAACCGCAAGGTTCTTATTATCCTCAAGGTTCATATCAACCGATATGTAGTGTGCCTCAGGTTTCTTACCCTCAAAATCAACTTGTATATCATCGACCTCAAATCCATGCTTACATTCCACAACAAACTCTATACGTTGCTCAACAGGGACCTCAGTGGTCTACTCTGACTCAATATCCTGGTCCTCAACCCCAGTATCAATCGAATTATCATGCTTCTAACCCCTATGGTTAGACTCCTTTGGGATAGAATGCATGGGGACAGAATTCCCCTCGGACTGGGTGGAATGTAAACACAGGTTCTTGTCAAAGACCTCCGATGAATTTTAACACCCAATTACCATTTCTTGCTACGTTGGAATTACCTGATGTGTCAAAGTTAACGAACGATCCCATTCTTCATAACCCGTATTGGCCTCCAGTTCCAACCAAGATTCCTGATGATTGTCCCAAATTTGAGGGAAAATCGGGCAAATACCCCCAAGCGCATGTTATGACTTACCACTTGTGGTGTTCCTCTAACTCTTGGGTTGACAATTCTATTCGACCGTATTTCCCAGTGAACTCTTACTGGTGCCACGGCAAAGTGGTACATTAAGCTATCTCGTGGCATCTTCCAAGACTTCAATTCTTTAGCCATGGCATCCCTTACACATTTTCAGTTACCAGTCCGCTATGAGATCGGGACACGCCTCCTCACTTCATTGAAATGGGACCGAGATACTCATATCTCGGATCATATTCATGAGTGGAGGTGTCATCGTCACACGATCAAATTTGAAATTCTTGATCATCTTCTGACTCATTGGTTCACCACCTATTTTTTCAATCAGATTGCCAAAGACATAGCTATGCGGGCATGTGTAACTGAGGAAAAATCCATTACTTATGCCCAGTACCTTGACCTTGTGTACTCTTAGTCCGACGCATTATATGATATATTTCCTGATGCTCCCTGACCTAGAGCTTCTAAACCACCAGCGACTCCATCTGTCGATGGTATTATTTGTTTCATGTCTCAGATTTCTCAAAATTATTCTTCATCAAACTCTGGGAAGCTGAAGTCCGCTTCTTCCAATAATGTTACTTCTCAGTCCACTTTGAATTTTAGTAAACTCGTAGAAGTTAATGATGTTCAGGCCAATCCTACCGGTAATGCTTCTAAAGGTAAAAATAAGGGTAAAGGTAAGGCCAAAGTTGATACCCCGAAACAGGATTCTCAAAAACCTCGTGATGTCGATGGTTCTCAACGCCAACCGAAGTACCCTTGTTTTATTTGTGATGATGAGCACTTCACCAAGGACTGTCTTACACGATTCGAAGTGAGTTTCTTGCTCAAAGGCACCCAGGGAACTCCATCCATTCTTTAAGAACCTTTCCCATCCCAGAAGACTCAGATGGTAGAGCAACCTCAGTCCTTTGCCCCATTTGGCTCTCAGGTGTTCATGATGAACGGTTCTGCCACTGTTTCTATTGCTACTCGATCGAAATATTATACTAGATCCCGTCAAGCTACGGGGAAGGAGATTGTTGATGGTCCTCCTCCTCCACCTGTTACTAGCCCTCTTGAAATTGAAAGGCCTAATTTTGAATTCGTTGTGAGACCACCTTCCAAAGGTGTACTCCACAAGTCTTATTATAATCCCAACGCTCGTGCTGCTCACCATTACAATATTGTTGATGATTTAGCTCAAGCGTTGTCCGCGATGTTCGCGTTAGAAGTACTTCAGAGTTGTCCATCTCAATGAAGAGATTTGTTTTCTGTGATCGACGGGATTGATCCTGCCGATACTAGCCTTCTTGCTTTCGATTTAGAGAATTTTGTTCCATGACTTCCGCATCAGATTGTGCTCATTATTCAAGTTGTTATTATTGGTCTCGATATCCATCGAGCAGTTGTGGACAAAGGTGCATCAACCTGTGTGATGTCATCTTCGTGTTGGAAAGCTATTGGTTCTCCAACCCTGAAATCATCATCAAATTCCCTTGAGGCATTTGATGGAAGAGAATCAAAACCTTTAAGTGTTCTCTCTAGTTTATCGATTACTTTGAAAGGGAAGATAGTCAATGTCGAGGTCGAAGTCATTAATGCTAAACTCAATTATAATCTTCTCCTCGGTCACAATTGGACTCACGCCATGTTATGTGTTCTGTCCACTCTCTTTCGTGTTCTGAAATTTCCACACGAAGGAAATATTATTACTGTTGATCAATTTTCATTCTTCACCTCTTCTTCTGAGAACAACATTCCATATGTGGATAATATTCCTACTCCTTACGAGAGCGTAGGGCCAGGTCTTTTTAAAGATCCTTCCCTCATGGGTATTTTTCCTCTTCCTCCACAAAATAATGCTCATATCCATATGATCTCTCCGTATGATGACCCTTGGATTATTCCTTCGCCTGAACAGATTGATTCATTTAGAGAGTCCACTACAAGAAAAAAACACATTGGTGAGGGGCGAAAATGGTCACCATAAGCTCATTGGTGAGGGTCAAAAGAGCCTTCGTCACCAAAAACTGAACGTCACCAAAGGTGGCGTCGCCGAAAGTATAGGTGTTGTGGTGACATTCAAGGTCCGTCACCAATAATTATTTATAGTGACGAATAGTAACCGTCACCATTCATATGAGCAATGGTGACGAACAATAGCAACCGTCACCAAAAAACTGAACGTCACCAAAGGTGGCGTCGCCAAAAGTATAGGTGTTGTGGTGACATTCAAGGTCCGTCACCAATAATGATTTATAGTGACGGATAGTGACCGTCACCATTTCATATGAACAATGGTGACAGACAATAGCCTCTGTCACCAAAGGTGGCGTCGCCGAAAGTATGTGTTGTGGTGACATTCAAGGTCTGTCACGAATATTGATTATAATGACGGATAGTGACCGTCACCATTTTATATGAATAGCAACGATTTTTCGTGATGGACCTTTCATGGCCGTCACTATTGGTGCATATATATATGGTGACGTTCATTGACCGTCACCATAAACTCATTGGTGACATCAAGGTCCGTCACAAATAATGACTATAATGACAAACAGTGACCCTCACCATTTCATATCAACAACAACGATTTATGGTGACGGACCTTTAATGGTCGTCACTATTGATGCGTATATATGGTGGCGTTCGTTGACCGTCACCATTTCATATTTTGGTGAGTGTCGAAAAATGTCACCATAAGCTCATTGGTGATGGTCAAAAGAGCATCCGTCACCAAAAAATAATTTTCGCGATTCCCTATATATGAATATCAGGGCACGATGGAATCGAACCACCAACCTCTTGCTTGTAAAGCAGGTGCTCTTCCATTGAGCTAGCACCCTATAAATAATTAGACTTTAAACTAGCAATTTCCCCTAAAGGTGCAAAGATACACCAAAGGAATAAGAACCAGGAAAACTGAAAGAATTCAGTGTCCTTGCTCCTATTTTTATTCTACGACACTCTACAAAGTATGATCTTGATCTATGACGTATTTGTGTCGAGTGGTTCTAATTTAATAGTAAATGTTTAATCCTTACACCAAAATCTCTTAATATTCAAGTCTATGGAACAACTGATTCAAAGTTCAAACTGAAGTAGATTTTAAATGGAAAGCCTAAAACTAGCTAATTAGTTTACAAGTTAACATTTTAGATATAACTTCTGTTCAATTTATATGACAAGTTATGCCATAACCTTGAAACTAGTTTCTTAGCTAAAATACTTTCTTAAGTCAACAATGACAAAGAAAGATAGTCATGGCAAGCAAAATTCTCTTGTTTTTTCTAATGAGGGTGCATGTAACTTGATAAAGGTTGTATGAGAGTATCAAACCATAAACAGTTTCACTAAAACATGAAAATGACAAAGTCTTGTTAAGCAACAAATTTTTAGTTGAATATATGAAAAGCATCGAGCTAAATGATATAATTAAACTAAAAGTAACTGTAAAAAAATGAAATTGCCATCATATACCATTTGGTTTGGTTAGTTCTTCGGAAAGAGAAAGTGCAATTGCATGATCCAGCTCCTCATCTTGATTATGTAATGGCCCATCCTGAACAAAAATGTCCACATACAACAATCAATGTTATTGTATTGGTAAGACTTTTGATATAATCTATCAAAGCATGTACTATGTAGGAGAATCACTGGTAGTTGAATTACTTCTCTACTCGCATGTACTACCTTTGGTAGTTGAATTACTTGGAAATAGAAATCCTTATTAAAAGGTAACGCAAAGAAAAGAAGAAGCCTTTGAATATGGATGGCCATCTTGATTTTATAGAGTTATAATTGAATACTAAAGGACTAGGAATGCTACAACGAAATAGATGGATGGAGTGTAATAAAAAGAATTTGGATAATTTAGGTTGCACATATATTTAAATGGAACCACTTTTTCCTTTTGGATTCCCAGTCTTTAATATGAAAATAAAATTTTCGATTCAACTAAACAACACAATATTTTGAAGTCTTAGTTGCCTGAAACAGGGTAAGGACAACATTTGGAAATGGGGATGACTTTTGAAATGACCACTTTCAAAACCTTTGGAAACAGAGCAACGAGCACTTCCACACACAGGTCCAAAAGTCATGACTTAGGAGCATGAGCACACCTAATTCAAAGATGATTAAATATGAAATGATTTGGGCTGCAATTATACTCAATTAACCATAAAGCAATGATTAAAATCTATTAAAATGACTTAGAAGTCAAACATGACAACTTTGGAATATGGTAGAATGTTGGCATAAAAACTTTGTTCATTATACATTCTCTTTCATTCAGTTTTGATGCTTTACTTCCAAATTAGGTGTTTTCTTTATTGGAGATAGCAATTCATACATCTAGGTCAAACCATTAATGATGCCCACAATGAAGGGGCATTTAGCTCAGTAGTACAACAACACACTGGCCAAGGGAAAATCTGGGGTAAATCTTAGTATGTATAATTTTCAAGACGAGGATAGAGCTAGTTTTGCTTGAGGTTAGCCAAGGGACCTTAGCCAAAGTGTGGCTTGATGAGGGTGTTGGAGATAGGAATACACACATCTATGTTGAACCCTTAAGGGCGTCCCTCATGAAGGGGCAAGTGGCTCAGTGTTAGAGCAATCCAACCAGGCAAGGACTTAAAAGTTTCGGAAATGTTTCAAGTAACAAAAATTGTTAATTAGCCTATTGTGCTAGACCAAACGATGGACGACCTGCATTGGAAAGTGTTTTCATGGGGAAAGTGTCTTAGTGTTTGAGTAATCCAACCAACCAAGGACTTAAAAGTTTCATAAATGTTTCAAGTAACAGACAATTGTTAATTAGCCTATTGTGCTAGGCCAAACGGTGGACGACCTGCATTGGAAAGTGTTTGCTGACCAATATTGAGGCCCCACCCAGGTTCGAAACTCAGTTAACCCACCTCATGAAAGGGCAAGCGGCTCAGTGTTAGAGCAATCCAATCAGCCAGGGACTTTAATGTTTTAGAAATGTTTCAAGTAATAGAGAATAGTTAATTATACAGTGATATGTGGTTTAACGGTAAGTTTAATTGGGTGAAACTAACGAGACTGTGGTTCAAATCCCATTGAGAATATGGCCTCACTGGGTGAAACTAACGAGACCACGGTTCAAATCCCATTGAGTATATGGCCTGCTATGATCTCACCTCAAGGAATAGACTCCCCATTTCCTAGTCTCCGCTCTTGCTAAATCATAAGATCTGGTATATCTGGCTTACAGGTTGCTGGATATACTCTTGGTGTTATAAGGCTCTTGCTAAATATAAAGATCTGGTATATCTGGCTTATATCTGGCTTAGAGGTTGTTCGATATACTCTTGGTGTTATAAGGCAGCCACAAAGGTTGATCCAGGACCTCCCCTAGATTAGTCCAAGGAAGAACGTTTTTGCTGATCAATATTGAGGCCCCACCCAGGTTTGAAACTCAGTTAACACACCTAGCGTGTATGTGGGCAATTGCATAATGCATTAGGTTCAGGAGTATAGGGTCAGTCCCTCAGACGTGACCCTGTGCCTCCTCAGAGACAGGCAGTAAGTTTAGGAATTCTCCTAATACCCAAAAAATAAAAAATAAAGGAAAAAGAAAGAAATTCTCCTAATACTTAAAAAATTAAAAATTAAAAATTAAAAAAATAAAATAAAAATAAATTAAAAATAAAAATAAAAAAATAACAGTAGTAATTATCGATTCTCGTGATAAAAAAAAGAAACGAAAAGAAAACAGACAATAGTTAATTAGTAGTTTCCAACTTTTCATTAGCATGTCCTAACATTTTTTGATGTATATGCAGAAATACTTTGACTTCAGGATGACTCGGGGGTTGTTTTGTCAAAGTTTACTTGCATGCCAAAAACTGTTATGATGTCAACCGACATGGATAAAACATGATCATAAAGAGACAAAATCTGTAAAACTTCAACAAAAAGCATGGATGAAGTTCACACTCAACAACAAGACTGACGTGGGAAGAAACATCTATAGAAAAATTTTTAAGGTTCCATTGTTCCACTCCTTAATGATAGGTTTAATAAAATAATCAGTTTTTAATGAAAGTGCTACCTCCCCGTTAAGTTATAACCTTCTGTTCCCACATTTTAAGAGTAAACGATAGCATCTCAAGGCACTGAGGCTGTTATAAGTGAAATTGTAAGTAGATAGATTGTGATGTTCGGAATTTGTAAGTGACTGGTGTGGACTTCTTAAGCCATGGGTGGTTATTAAGCATGGAGTTAAGCTTGAACCTTGGGGTTTGCCAGTTCATAATTAAGATAAAATCTATTCAATGGTCAAAAATTGAAAATTCAGAAGTTGCGTGAAGAGAAACACAAAAGAAGCACTTGGTAAATAGTCTTGGAGAAGAAAGTGTACCCGCAACAGAATGAGCATCGACTCATGCTCAATTTCCAAAGGCCAAAATTATAACCAGTATGTATGGTAGAAGATGGGAGAAAAATAGTGAATTTTTCCACTAAATACAGTTTCAAATTAATCACTGGCATGGTGCTAACTTTGTTAGAGGTAACAGATAGAAGATTGAAGTTTAAAAGACAATACACTCTGATTAATTAGGGATTACCGTGGCATTAGAGGGCACATGCCAAATTACGTTGTCATCTCCAAATGCACCCCTACGTAGTGTCCATCTGACACTTTATGACTTGAACCTTTAAAATGCTTGCTCAGCCACTTCATCATTCAAGATTTATTGTGAGAGTATGATGGTACAATGTGACTTGCATGTCCCAAATAACATGAGCCAACAATGAAAACCATAATTAAATTATTAATGCCTTACTAATTTAATCCTTGAAAAGACGAAAAACATGAATCCAAGAAAGAAAATGATAAGGTTCTCATTAACCAGCTATTATATTTATAGATATGGCAGAATTGTTGATTGGTTGTTTCAGAATTTAAAGCATTTTACTTATTCTCTCAAACATATGAAAAGACACTAAAATTACCAAGGTCATATTTCAACAAAAATCTTGCAGAAAATCAGATTGCAACTATGAAGATATTGTTCTAAATTTTAAAAATTATAGTAATAAAATCCATCTTCAACATCACTTAACATTTTATATCATATTAGAAAAATTTTGAGTCAGGGAACAAGTACAAGGTTCAGAGTTAAAATATTAAGGAGATATCATATACAACTTTCTGAGTTGAGGTTATCACTAGAGAACATAGTCTTGAGTCTTAAACCAATACTTAATTAGGGACTTATGGAAATAAATGATACAAAATGTGAATTCGTCCCTCATGAGTCATGGCACACACACAACTCCTAAGGCTTTACAACAACTGCAGCTACACCCATCACACTACCTTTTTAGGCTGAATTGTCCACACCTGAGGATTTGCAAGTTGCAACCACTGCAGATGCACCCATCACATCACCTTTTTAGGTTGAATTGTCCACATGTCCTAACCCACAGAAGATGTAGTTGAATAGTCTGTTGTGCTGAATTCCATAGCTTTTTCCCACAACTAACCATAAGTCCTTGCATGTGATGAGTGCACCAGACATGTATCTTGGGAGCCACAAAACCTGCAAACAAAATTATCCATAAGTCCAAAATGGGGAGGATGTAACTGGCAATAACAAAGCTCAGAAAAATTCTCCATTGCAATCAAATTCCAGATGTGACTCCTCATGAACAGAGAGCCATTCTTATCAAAATATTCTAAGAGAAACATGTTTTAAAGCTAAATGTATACAATTCATTAACCGCCCTGCCATCCATCGTGTCATATCCCTTGAGCACCCCCCAACACAATGAATCCCTTGGTAGAAAAGGCCAAATAACTAAATAAGTCTGCTCAAAAATGTAAAAACAACATCTAGATATGGGAAGAATACACCAATGCCCAACATGCTTGGGACTACTAGTTAGTAGCAAGGAGCTTCACACCTTTGGTCAAGATTTCATTCTCACAGGCTTCACCCATGGGAGATAGGAAGGGATTGAACTTATGGCATTGGGAGGTGATGAACCATGTGAATATATTGCAAACCCAAGCCTACCCTCATTCTCCTTGAGGCAAACACTATCGACCAAGTTCCATTCACATAGCTTTTACCTAGCACGTGGAGGTAGTCATTGAACTTACACCATCAGGAAGTGATTAAAGTCATGTACATGTTATGGACCCAGGGCCACCCCGTGTTCTCCTTGAGACCTGCCAAAATATGTTTGTCAAGCGGGTTGTGATCAAGTTGTAAATCAAATGTGTTATCATCACGGAGACTCAAGTGTAATATCCCCTCAAGAACATGATGTCATGATTTAATGCTGTCAATTTGTGTTATCGTCTAATATCTCATCAATAACTAAGCCTAGGCAGTTGGTCCTAGGAAATGTCCTGCATAATTTTGATGAAATAGATACAGATTGGTCATGGAATTTATGCCAAAAGTAGGCCCACTTCATTAAAAAAGGCTTATTTACTAACCAGAATTAAAGGGGATGAATATGTCAAGGAATAAATGAATAGGAGCAGGGATAATAACATACGAAGAAGGTTCAAATTTGACACATATTGCAAAGTAAATTTGTTAGGCCTAAAATCATTCAATCCATGCATAGAATGGTATACCAAATAAAGCATTGGAATAGAATGCACATCATACCATGTTTAAACCTAGGAAAGTGCAAAATCCTTTCTATTCTTCTCTAATCAAGAGAGTCCACATCTTAAAGAGCTCCCCATTGATTTTTCAGATAATGTTATTCTAATGGGAGTGGATGTGAAGAAACTGCCTTGAAAAGCATTCCAATGAGAAGACATACACGTGGCACAACAAACCCTAGCATTTGGTCAAATGAGCACATTTCATGGGAACATTTTGGCTAGGAGGATGACAAAAAGCATCACGCAGAAGCTCTCTCCATTGTAAAGGCATGGATGGATTAATGGGAAATTCCCATGAGCCTAGTTGGAGATTTACTGGAGAAAGAAAGTTCAAGGATTTCTTTTGTAATATCTGGTTCATCATTGCATCCATATTGTTGTTTGTCTATTGCTGGAAATTCATTAAAATTTTCCCACAAAATTAGGCTTCATATTAGGGAAAATTCTGTCATTTGAAGAAGGGCTTTGGTTGAGGTGTTCCTATCAATTTCCCTTGCTGATTACTATTAAGTTAGACATATTACTGTTGTCATTTCAGTTCATGGTAGGACACATTTGCAGTTTCTAGTACAATCACCCCTTTTGTTGCCATGAATGTGTATTAAGGAGCACCTTTGTAAGGGCCCTCTATGTAATTTCTGCAATCTGGAAAAAAAATTCATAGGTTGAGTTTTTGGCATGTTGTAACAGCACTATCATGCCATCCACATTCACAATTTCAAACCCTCTGAAGGTTTCCACTTGACTCCAGTTGCCCTAATTGGATAGGCACTAATCCTAGTGGGGATTACAAAAGGCATCACACAGAAGCTCTCTCCATTGTAAAGGCATGGATGGATTAATGGGAAATTCCCCTGTGAGCCTAGTTGAAGATCTACTGGACAAAGAAAGTTCAAGGATTTCTTTTGTAATATCAGGTTCATCATTGCATCCATATTGTTGTTTGTCTATTGCTGGAAATTCATTAAAATTTTCCCACAAAATTAGGCTTCATATTAGGAAAAAGTTTGTCATTTGAAGAAGGGCTTTGGTTGAGGTGTTCCTATCAATTTCCCTTGCCAATTACTATTAAGTTAGACAAATTACTGCTGTCATTTCAGTTCATGGTAGGACACATTTGCAGTTTCTAGTACAATCACCCCTTTTGTTGCCATGAGTGTGTATTAAGGAGCACCTTTGTAAGGGCTCTCTATGTAATTTCTGCAATCTGGAAAAAAAAAATTCATAGGTTGAGTTTTTGGCATGTTGTAACAGCACTATCGTGCCATCCACATTCACAATTTCAAACCCTCTGAAGGTTGCCGCTTGACTCCATTTGCCCTAAATGGATAGGAACTAATCCCCACTAATCCCAGTCTTATATCACAATCTATGTCTAAATCTATCTCATATTTTAATTAAGGAAACCCCCCTTGTTCCAGGCGATAGACAGCCGAACGCAAGAGAGGAAAATATTGTGGTGGCAACAAACAAACCCTCTTAGTTCCCCTAAAGGTTGTACATGTATTTTAAGGCTTTACCACTTAAAGTGCAGGTTTGTGAGGTAACAAGAATCATCAATGTATCTTAGCATTTTTATAAATGTCAATGTTGGGCATTGACTTAGTTAGAAACAAGAAAGTTGAAACAAGCAGTCTTTATGTTAGATAGAAAAACAACTCAGGATAGTAACTGTGGATTCACCCCTTCAATATTTTAAAATATTAGAGTTTGTGCTTTGTTTTTGGTTTACAGTTTCATCATTACCATAGATCCATTTTAACAATCTGTGATACCAGTGCTTTAATGGTGTAAATTCAAAGAAAACAGATGACCACACTACATGGATGTGATCTTTCAAATCATATGACATCATCTTGAAAAGCAGAGGCAAAATAAGGATGGGTATGAGAAATGTATTCTTTGTAATAGAATGGGTAGAAAACTTAAAAGAGTTGCAGGATACTCTGCTTACACTCAAGGAGATACACATTTTCCTTGAGAGGGATCACTACAATGTGGTCCTTCAAGGGGAAATGACAGTTTGTAAGGAAATGGACTGCATTACAAGGGATGCCAGGGTACATTCTCAACTATAGTGGATTTTTTGAAGGGGATGAAGGATCCAAATTCCAAAGTTTACTTTGAATACTTGAAAGGAAAAGTGACAGTTACAAGATTCTTCGTTTGCATCAGCAGGATGAATCTCTTGCAGGGGATCAAACAAAGGTCAAAGGCATGTTCCGATTGCATTTTCAAAATATTTTCTCTTAATGCTTTTACGGATCATGTGGTGGATGTCAGGAACGCTCATTGTAGAGCCATTCCATGCAATATTTCTATCTATTGGTGTAGTGATTGAGTCAAATTGGATAGTGACTTCTTGAAAGAGGGGTTTTTTTAGCTCTTAGTTCTATGAATAATATCAAGTCATCGGAAATGGATGGCCTTTGTTGTGATTTTTTCATCAGGAATGGATGGCCTTCGTTCTGATTTCCACAAGGCCATGTTGAACACAATACAAGATTATTTCTATTGTTTGACAGCTGAAAATTTCTCTTCTAAAAGGCTATCTAAATCTCTCAACCAAGGCCTTAGTAAACACATTACCAAGAATGTAGCTAGGGGCACTATTGGAGGTTGGAGCCTCATTACTTTCCTCAGTGTCTCATACAAGATCATGGCTAAAGCAATGGCTCTCAATTGCATGGAAGGTAGTTCAGCAAGAGCAGACAGGTTTTGTACAGGGTCCAATTATTCTAGACACATAATCTAGACTCGAGAGGCCTTGGAATGGGCTTGAGACAGTGGCTACCAGCCTTGTTTTCTGCAGATTGAAGCTTCATCACAGACATGTTAGTTTTTCTTGTACTACCGTCTGACCCCGCACTATTCGTTCCAAACCATATTTCCCTTTGGCCTTGCTGTTACTTGCTTTATCTACAATGTCCGGTCCTTTAGACCTTACATGAATGACATTAATTCCACCAAATAGGTTGTGAGCACTTCCCAACATTTCCTGCACAGATTTTAGATTGGCCATTTAAACATTAAACCTGACATATGGTTCGTCACGGAGAAGATGATTAAAGGTTTGGAGGATACCTGATAAAAACCTACAAGGAACAATCCCATGTAGTACGGTTCTCCTTCACACAAATGGTGCACAGAGAGCACACTTTCAACCTTCCCACTAGGTCCAATAAAGTGTTCTGTTTTTCCATCACTGTCACATATCAAGTCAGACAAGGTTGCCTGTGTATTTGGCTTTTCATGCAACTGATGCAAAGGCATTATAGGGAAAACTTGATTTATGGCCCATGAATCAGGTATGGAATGGAAACTAGATAAGTTGATATGATATGTCGCTGCTAAGTATTTCTTAAGCTTATCTACTTCATCTGGTAACTCAGATTCTACAAAATTTTAAGACACTAAATGAAATAGAATCATAGACATATTCAACTTGTTCCCTATGCTCAATAATTAGGAAACCAAGCTTAAATAAGCTATGGGCTTCTTTTTTTAACCAATTTGCATCATTGTAAGCTTCCTGTACATTTTGTTGGCAGATAGTTTTTTTGATATCATATAAAGTTAATTCACCAGGATTGCAATCTTTCCGAAGCTTTGTGTTTGTATGATATGGAACAACTGAACCTGCATGCAATTCACTTGAATGCAGATCCTCTTGAACAACTGTACTTGAAGTTTGGACCACAATGTGTGGCCATGGTGAACACACTACTCTCTAATGCATCAACATTTCTCTTTGTTAGTAACTCATTATCCCATGAAATTTTGCTAAATCAATCTATTTGTCAAGGGTGCCCCTTTGCCCCAGATTTGTATATTTGACAATGGATGCCTTGGCTCACCTATTTGAAGTTGCTGGCATTCAGGGGCAAGTGAAGGACATCTTACATCCTGATGGGTTAGACATGGTCAACAATCATTTTGCTAATGGATCTTTTATTTCTATGAGTGTTAAGCAGAGCTTGGTTGATGGTGCTCATACTTGTTTGCACATCTTTGGATGTACATTAGATGTTGTGGTTAGTGACCACGAGACAATTTTTTAGTTGTTAGAGTTAGACTCTCAGCCTACTAGATTCCCACAGCTCGGACTTATGTTCGACCGAGGGTAATTGTGAGGTATCTAGGCATTGCATTTGAAATTTTGAAGTGGGGCTTTCATCAGTGGCTATCCAAGATTGGTATACCGTGTCTTCAAAAATTTTAGAGTGAGCATTGATTTTGGCATCATAAGGACCTCTCATTAGATGGGAAGTTGACGAGGGGGTTGGACAGATCCTCTATGCCTCGCACATTTATTATGTATCTTGTTGGTTGCCTAGTAAGACTCAATTTCAACATTTAGAGCAGATCATGCAATCATACCTGTGGTAAAATTATGATGGGAAGGACAATATTCCACAAGGATGGGGGGGCTCATCCTTTTCCCAATGTGTTGAAAAATAACATTGCGACATCGAGGCCATTTTGCAGGGATGCGGGGTGGATCTTTGGTCAGTCCTTGCAGTAGTATCAACCACAAAGGCTTTAACCTTTGTTTCTTTAGCAGAATCTATTAACTCCAACTCTCAATGCAAGATGGGGTGTCGGTTGATCTAGAAGACATGTGAGCACACAAATTACATCGTTTCTAATCTGTTTGGAAAGATAATCAGGACCAGCATTTAGTTCTCCTTCAATGCCGCACTCACTAGTGTGCTGCCTTGTTTGGAAATTGTAGCTATCTGGTCCACTCTTCCTTCATTGGGATTTGGCAGTGATTGAGAGTCTTTGCTCTATTTTCCCTAGGAAGATTAAGTGTAAGTTAACAAAAATTTAGTTATCTGTCTACTTTTTGTTCCATTTATCTACTTACTTTTTGTTCCATGTGGTGTAATGAGGTACATGACTAGCTATTAACTGTGGATGAATTATTGATAAGAGATGCTCAATATTTATATTCGGTAACCTATACAGACTTCATTTCTGCTTTGCTAGTCATCATCAAAATGGAACCCCCAAAGGGAGGAAAATTTAAGTCAAATTTTGGTAAGGCTGCAAAAAGAGATCCCAGAAGAGCAGTTAGTGGAAGGGTAATAACGAGCAAGAATGGGGAGATGATTGCAGTATATATGGAAAAAATAGGAATCAACATCAACAATCAAGCAGGAATGAGGGATCTTATAGCAGAGTTAAATTTTTCGTAGGCCTAGCCTGGAAAGAGTGGCAATGGAATGGAGTGGAATTCTCAGATTATAATCAATGTTGTGATGACAGAATGCATTTCTTCTCGAATTTGGAAGTTTGAACCCCCAATGTCAATGGATTAAAAAGAGGTTTCAACAGAAAGGTTAGAAATAGATCTCATTATGCTACAAGAGCAGCCAAAAAGGTTGTTGATTGCCTTTCTAACATGCCATTGAGTGGCAAGTATATGACATCAAGATTTTCAAAACCTGAGGTTCAAAGGAAGAATAATGAATTATTGAAATTAATAGTAATTCAAAATGTTGAGACTTAGAAAAAAACACTAGGCCTTGGGGAGCTGACATAGATGTCCATGTTTTTTCAATTAGAAAGATTAAGGCAGGATACCTTAAGTTGCAGGACATCAAATTTATGGACTGATTGCAAATCCCTCCATAATTTGCGACAATGGTGGCAGTCATTAGTGAGTAGTATAAATCATAGTTTAATTCTTATGAAGTTTCTGTTTGTTTTCACACCTGAAGAAGAATTGGGCTTGTTAATTCACTTTCTCTCTGCATTATCTCAGTCTCTATTAGCCATTAGCAATCAGAATAAGACTAGAAAGGAGAGGAGAAAAGCCCAAATGCTCCCTCAAGGAACTGTGAGGAAAGAGGGTCCTGCCTATCAATTTCATAATTAAAAACAATGGAAATCCTCTAAGGAGACAGTCCACATTGACAAGCAATATGTTCATAGGCAGGCAGAGTACTCCACATGGAATGATACTAAGCAACCCTTTGGAAAGTGAAAATTTTCCTTGAACATGTGCTCCTCAAACAATAAATTCACGAGTCACTTGTCAGTGTGGGTGAGATATTTCAATGACTGGAGGATAATACTCTTTTTTTTAAGTTGGAGGTGAGAGAAATCATCAGGGAGGCAATGGAAAAAGCTATGGCATAGTTTGCTAAGTGAGTGTGGAAGCATGAGGAAGACAAGAGGGCTGCTGATATTGAGTTAAGGATAGAACATTGCTACAAGCTTGACCGCATTTTCCAGCTTTCCCAGTTCAATGCAAAACTAAGTTCAAAGTCAAGGAGATTAGATTGTACATTGATGGTTCAAAGAGAACAAGCGACTAAGTGGATGCCAACAAGGTGCTACTTAGCCACTGGGAGAGGTGCTTGGACCAGCTGCCTCACTTAATCATTCTGCCAGTGATAAGCTCAAACAACAGTGATGACAACCCAAGCCAAAAAACAAGGCAATCCATAAAATGTACAATAAATCCCCATTATGCTTATTAGTTGTTAAAGGAGGGACAAACAGTCTTTGTATTGTTACTGCTCTTAATAATGCTGAAAAAAATTGATGCAAACATCAGAAATACTCTGAAATCCTCTTGTACATGTAGCTGATAACAATGTTGCCAGAAGCAAGAATGCGGATGGAAAAAAAAATTAGGAACTGGGAAGCATGAATCCTAAAAAATAGAAATTTTCAAAAAAAAAAAAAAATGAGAACATGAAAGATAAAGAAGATATAAAACAGTATAAATGCAAATATATTTCAATATTTTACTTCTTAAACGATAAAGCATGAGAAATTACATCATGATTCATGGTTCATATGAAAAGGATGAATAACTTTTTTTTTCAAAGAAAACCTCCCAAGATCCCGCCACCCCCCCTTCCCCCAAATATCCAGATGGAGAGCAGGACAATCACCAACCACGACAGCAGCTGGAAACCCTGACAGACTCGACTGGCTTTGAACTTGTGACCTATGCCATCCCCATCAACAACATGCCTTTTGCAGACGGTTCAACTAATTGAGCCAACCCTTGGGCCTACATAACTATTATTTATTAGCCAAATTTTGGAATTTAAAATGACTACACACCAAATTGTGGAAGTTTCAAAAATTGAGTTATGAAGATCAACTCAAAGTATTAGTGCAACTTCTCCACAATCTCATCATCCTTGTAAACAACCAAAGACCATCATGGAGAGCAGGACAACCACCAGCCACAACATCAGCTACAAACCCTGACAGACTTGACTGGCTTTGAACCTGTGACCTATGCCATCCCCATCAACAACATGCTTTTGGCATATGGTTCAACTAATTGAGCCAACCCTGGGGCCTACATAACTATTATTTATTAGCCAAATTTTTTAATTTACAATATGACTACACACCAAATTGTGGAACCTACAAAAATTGAGTTATGAAGATCAGCTCAAAGCATTAGTGCAACTGCTCCACAATCTCAACACCCTTGTAAAAAGCCAAAGACCACCCTGTGTTCATCATCCAATTTCTTTTTTACTCTACAAGCCAGAGCCTACATCATAGTGGACAGCAGAGTGCCTGAAGAATGGATGGATGAATTAGCTAAAAGGGTTTTTATTCCATTATTTGGCATTCGTATGCACATCCTAATTTATACATTTGTTCAATGAACTTTCAACTTATGTACTCTTTTATTTATTACCTCATTTTACTCTGACATAGGGAAATGCATTTTTAACTTCGATATGTTCACTACAATAATTCTTGGTAGGGTCCATTATTTGTTGATATAAAAAAAAATTGTAAACAATTCTCGGATGATGTTTTTAAAAGATATCCCAGACAAATTCCACTAGGCCAAGGAAATGCTACTTCTTTTATCTTTTTTTCCATCCCTAATACCCTCCCTTCATACTTAACTATCGGCATCTTCAACTTTATCTCAGTTACCAAGATAACAGGCATTACTTTGACAATTCAATTGGTTATATTTCCTTCTCCATAGAACGCTCTACTAGTGATGTTCCCAATACATCATTCTGAGTGAGACAGAAATGGAGATGGATAGATTAAAGAAAAATGAACCCCGATCCTTGAAATAAACATTATGGTCATTAAAAAATATATACTTAACAGGGAAGACAAAGTAATAGATAAAGATAAGATAATTTTATTAACGTCCAACGAATGACCACAAAAAGGTCAACGGGACTGCTGGTTACAATGATTACAGCATACTAGCTGGTGGACCAAACGATCCCCTTTCTTTATAAGAGCAGGAAAAGAAAAACTACAAAGAATACGAAAGTAAAAGTCTGGATGACTAAAACATCTTGATAATGAGTTGTGGTGAAGAAGTCCTGGAGGAGAAGGATGAGCCTCCTCAGTGGGGGGAGACTCCTTCTCCTAGCATCCGAGGCTTTTAGAAGAGGACTGAAGGAAACTTGTCAATGTCTGTTGCCCTGAAGAGGAGCTGGACTGCTGCTACTGTCATCGGGAGGATTTGGGGCACCCCCTGGAGGTGGGGGGCTGCCTGGTTCTGGATCGCTGATGGGGTCTAGTGGGACGAGATTCCCGGATCCACACTGACCTGGAGTCATGGTCTAAGGATCGATCGGTGGCTCTCTTGGTGCCCTGCGATGCTGGGAGTGCTATGAAGAAGTCGGTGATCCTCTGGGTGGTGGCCAAGGCGAACGGAAGCTGGAGTAGAGTCAAACGGTGTCTGAAGGTCTCCTGGAGGTAAAGTGCCAAGCATCTCTAGTCGATGTATCTAAGGAAGCTGGCTGATAAGCAATAAAAGTGCCTGCGGATCCCATAGTACATTGGCCATCTGAAGATGAAGTGTGACTCAGTTTCCACCTCCTGTAAGTGACAAATTTGACAGATCCTCTCTATCCTATCAATATGGTGGTTTGTTTCCACCCGAAGCTTGTGCGATCCAACTCTGAGCTGCCCAAGGGGGATCCTAATGGCATGCATCCAATGTTGGAGGGTATAAGGGGGTCGAGTGATGAGTCCATCTCTGATCTCCAGGAAGTGCTCAGCGTAAAAGGCCATCTTTGGGCGCAAACTGCCCAGAGGATTGACACATTTAGTCCCTTAGTTAAATAAGGGACTAAGCCTGGAATAATAAAAACCTATTTAAGACCAAGAGTGAAGGATAGTAGATATGAAAAAGAGACCCCTACCTATGAAGTACACATCTCACCAAAGAGATAAGGTTGATAAGGAAGCCTAGCAAACTGGAAAAAACCGAAATCTAGATAATTAATAATGTACAAACACAATAATTGACCAAAAAACACAGAATTCCACTTGAAATCCAAAAAATGGGCACTACACGTAACATGCTTCTATATGTCACATAATAATATCTACTTTGAGATTTGCTAATAAAAACCACATCATAATACCTTTCAAGATTCGTTAGTAGATGTTGTATAACAATATCCTTCTAGATGTGTTAGTCATTCAAGTCTCCATTAAGAAAAACCTAGGAAAAGGAAATATTGTAGGGAAGCACTCCCCTTGCTCAACTTTCAAGCAAGTATCTACAATAGTGCACTCCCAAAATACTCCTAATCGAGTGTTTTCAAGCAAGGTTACTTGGGAGCGGGAGCGGGAGCAGTTGCGCCATTTTCAAAAGCTCCCGGTCCAGGAGCGTTTCGAGTAGAGTTTTTTTAATATATATATATATATATTATATTTTTTATATTTTGATGCATATATGTCAACAAAAGCATGTAGAATGATGAATTAGACATAAAAAAACATAGATTGAACCAAAGGTATCTTTATCATTACCTCTAGATTTCTATAGGGATCTTTTTCATTAATGTCACCCTCTAAGCATTGGCTCTAGGAGCACGCTCCGGGAACGGGTTCGAGGGAGCGCACTCAAGGAGCGGGTTTGATAGGGGGAAGGCACTCCCCCACAACCTTGTTTTCAAGAGCATGCTCACAATCTGCATATTCATGTTGTCTAGATAATGTTGAACACTCCCCAAAAAGTAGGGCTAGTCCCAAGACAATTGGAAAAGCTATTTTTACTTTTTTTAAAACAAGTTGGGGCCTACGAGAAGGGCCCAATAGGCCTCATGCGCTCAATGAAGGGGGTTTAGAGCTTTATAAATGCCTAATTTCTCTTCATTTCTCCTTGCATTTTTCTTTCCAGAAAATAAAGGTTTGATTGTTAAAGGTCATCAATTTTGGTAGAATATCTACCATTCAAACCCAAGAACTAAGCCAACGGAAGTCCCTCATGGGAAAATTTCTTGCAGTAATTCCTATAATTAAACAATTAAAAAAATGCAGTTAGCTACCTCTTGAGTGGGTTTAGTAGCCTCTAGAAGCTTCTCCTTTAGCATAGAGGCTTAATCCTACTTGTCTGAGTCCATGTCATTTCTTCGAGATCCAATTTCTTTGCTTTGGGACCCTTGGGAGCATGGGTCCAAGAAAATCCGAGGCCATTTTGCATTATGATTTGGTATGTGTGGTTCGATGCTACCACAGCAAGAGCTTGCAGTACACCATGGAGTCTCATAAATCTCAGCAAAGGTCTCAGGTACTGTGTTAATAAGAATAATACTCTATGCTACGGTGTTGATCAATGCCAGGTGCTATATCATAATGTATAACCTCGGCACTTCTAGGTACTGTGCTCACTGATGTTATGATGCTAAGATGCTCGAAGCTACTTGGTGTTGAAAAGTGTAACCAGGATCAGTCTTCATATTGACTATGTAATTATGTATTTATGTAAAGAAGAAGACAAAGATAATAAAATGTATTTTTGTTGTACTTGCTTCATGGGTTTCATGAGAAATATTTTATTATAGGTCAATAGACTTCTTCTTGATGTCTATTAGGATTCGTCTTCTAGTTATAAATGTAATTAAGGGTCATAAATATGAAGAGTAGTCATCAAAATTCTCCAAGACCTTGTCATGTTCACCCTCATTAAACACTAGATTAATTGCACTATATGTCGGCCTATATACAGAGTGATCTAGTCGGCCTCCAATCATCTTGAAGGGTCGGCCTAACAACAGTGACATGATGCCTATATATACAGTCAACTCTGTGGTCATTTGAACCAAGGAATTGCAGATCTCCAGATAGGAAACAGTGCAGATTTCAGGTAGCATAAAAGTGCGGATTTCAAGAAGGAGAAAAGTGCGGGCTAAATGACAGAATTGTGGACATTCCTGTGATAGTTACCTCATAATAAAGTCTAGGTTAAAATACAAATTGAAGCAGTAAGTTCGGTTCTGTTCTGTGTAGCATTCTGGAGCAGTGAACGTGTATTAATATGAAGAAGCTATGGTCAAGTGAAGTGCGGTCAAACTTGTAATGAATTCACTAATAGTATAAGGTGAGTGTTCTATGTATTGTAATGACTATAAGCATTCAAATGTTATGTTATGCGAAGGGCTAAGCTCAACGATCATGATGTGATGATAAGTCTAAGGGCTAGTATAAGTATGGGAAAAGGAGGAAGGTAAATCTATGATTTACCTCCCTACTCTCAAAAAGGTTACACATCTCCAAATGCATGAAAAGTGAACGATGAGACTTCAAATGATATGGTCTCTTATATTTTAATAAGCAATAAAAAGTGTCTGAAGACGAACTTAGAAACTGAGTTCTCTAAGGTTGATGCAGATCAGTGCAAGTTGTTGAAGAAAAAAAGGATCAGTATTGAAGGAAGACTTAGAAGCAGTGGCAATGTCTTGGAAGCATTAATAGGTCAAGGGTCTATGTCTTGGTCATGGTAATTGTCATCTTGAAATTCTATAAGAAGAATTTCTCGTGGGGTTTCCTCTCCAAGAGGGAGAGGTTTTTCCCTGGCTCGAAGAGCCTAACCTTGTGTCTTTTGTATTTTGGTAATTGACTTGATGAAAGACTAAATAAGCTAAAGAAGAGAAGACATAAGCAACTCAAATAAGCTCACAAGTAATTATCAAGAAGAGAAATTGAATTAATCACCAGCCCCCTAAATTCTCAACACTTGGTGCTACTCGGTGTTGTAGTGATAACATGAAGTTCAGTGATGAATCACTATGTTTGGATGTTGCTATAGAGATTATAATTTGAAGATCAAAGCATCAAGGAAGATGACTATGTCTTGGTCTTGGAGTGGAGAAATAGGTCAAGGGCCTTGGTCTTGGTATTTGTCAATTGGAATCTCTATAAGAAGAATTTGTGCGGCTTTTCCTCTCAAAGAGCGAGAGGTTTTGGCCCTGGCTCATAGCCTACATGTTGTGTCTCTTTTCTATTTATGTTCATGCATTGGTTACTTTTTGATGAAGAAAGAACACTAATAATCTAACAAGAAAAATATCTTAATCTAAAGAAGTTAAAAGGCATTCACAAACAGTCACTAATGAAGAGAAATCTCTTCACACTAAATCCCCTAGATTTCTCAACATTGTAGTGGTCAAGGGCCTTCTTTTAAAAGGCTTGGTGCAGGCCCGCCCTTTCTCCAGTCATAATAAGCGGGAGATAGTTTTGGAGAGTTGTATGAATCCGAATCCACCTTCCCCCCCAGTTGTAATCAGGGATTCATTTCTTTTGTTTTTCTGAGTTCTTGTGAGACCCCTCTCAGGGGGATACTATGTTTGCAAGTGCGAGCTACGAATCTGGTCTCCTCCCTTGCAGCCAAGATTCAAGAATGGACCGAGATCACCTCTGCCTTATGAATCTCCTTTATGAGGGCCAACAACTTTAGGATACAAATAAACTAAGTGAGAACGACATAGTAAACAACACAGTAATAAATCTAGTTTCTAGATTGTGAGGCAAAGCTCAAGGAAGGGGTGGGCCCTCTTCTTCTCAACCCAAATATTTTAAAAGAAGCGTTAAATCTAGGGATTATAAACCAACCTCATAAGGAGCTCTCAATGCCAGCCTTTCTTGTGGATCAAATAGAGAAAATTCCATCCACTGGTGTGCCAAAAATTTAATCCAACTCTCTCAGTGTTGACTACATGGAGCATGCTCTAATTTGTCGATTTAATGGATTTTGGCCTTCAGCATATGTACTTCGAGATTGGGTGGCTAAGACCTGGTCTAAGCACAATTATCTGTTCTTCTCCTTAGAGGGATACTTAATAGTATGTTTCAAGAACCATAGGGATCGACAGGGGGTCCTTGAGCTTGCAACACGGTTTTGGGCTGATTAGGGCTCTCCATTCAACCATGGTTTGTAGATTTTAACCCCTAATAATGCCAGATTTGGCCATTCTTATTTGGGTTCAACTCCCTAATTTACCTCTTAACTTAATGCACCCTGATATTTTAGCCGATATTGGTAATGCCCTAGGCCGATTCATTAATATCAACACGCACAAGCTAGCGAAGGGTATTGTGACCTTTGCACGGATATGCGTGGAAGTTGATTTCAGCAAGGGATTACTTGATAAAATCCTCCTAAATTGGAGGGGAGCTATTTACTCACAAGCACTAGATTATGAGAACACAACCTTCCATTACAAGTCTGCCAATAGCCAGGTCACCTCCAAAATGTATGCCCTTCTTCTCAAGGGCCCTCTCCACCTCACCAAGAATTTATTGCTAGTGTTCAGTGAAAAAGAAAAAAATGTAGAACAATAACACTTCACCCTTTCCTTCTTCTGGTTCATAAAGATGGTCTATTCAGACACACATTTCCTTGAGAAATCTAAAACCTATACCAACTTTTCTACAGATCCATTAGAACAAACCGTTGTTTCATTCACTCCTTCGTATGCCTAAAATGTTGATTTTATTTATTTGACAAAACATCAAGTAGTAGGTCTGATAGGTCTCTGACTTATCCTTCCAATTTAATAAATTTCTTGAAATGATTTCTCCTTTGACTTTGTGATTGTTATATTTGAATTTGGGTCAATCTTTCCAAGTTTTACAATCACTGGATTGTTCAATTTGAGTTTTCTATGCGACAAGTTTCTTGAACTAGATTTGTGATGTTGTTTGTTTCTCGAACATACGCTTTTATTTTGAATTAGACTTTTCTAATACTTTTAGGATAATAGTAACTTTCATAGCTAGGTTAATTTTTGCCTTGACAAAACGAGCATCTTTGCAGACTAACTTTTCAATGTGGAAGATCTATTTAGGAGGGTGTTTCTCCATCATTGTTTTCTGAAATATTCCTTTACCTAATAACACAGACTTTCTAAAATGGTCTTCAACTTTTCACCATTACACTTATAACAAATTGTATTCTATAAGAGTTGTAGTCTAAACTTGTCTTTGCTTGAACAAACATTGTAATTGTAGCAAAGCATAGATAAACATGAAACTATAATGTGTTTGGAAGAAAGTCGGTTCATGCTTCTAAGAAGAATTAGAGAACATTGTGGCAGAGAACTAACTCTTATTCAAGAAGCTCTAGCATTTGCTAGTGACAAAGATGAGGAAGAGGATATACATTCAAACCGTTGTGCTTGCCAAAAATATTCAACCAGAGAAGCAAATAAAACAGTCCACTGTAATTAAAATGACAAAACCGATGAAATAGTAAAAATTAAAAAACAAATGCTAGAATGGCCTTAATTATTTTCTTAATTGTAGTATCCAATTCTTGAAGAATTCAAAGCCAAAGCATAGAATGGTCGGTGTAGTAGTATCCAAGGTTGCACTAATAGCTGTGAGCATGCTCATAGTGCTTCAATTACAACATACAACACTATGATCCCTAAAAGGCTAAAGGAAGTGGTAGCAACAAAAGTTTAAGGGTTGCAAAGAATACTAGACATTTAAAAAGGCAAGAAGGACATACCAACATTGAAGATGATTTTCCAAAACATTCAATAGGTGAAACGACAAAGCTTCTTGGACAATACAATTTCAAAAATTTAGATGTGTTAATTGGTAGGAGCTGGCATGCATTACAAGTCCCCTTATTTGTTTTGACTAATCAATCAATAACTACAATCACGGCCTTAGTACATGTCAAGGGGTTATGTATTCTAAATTTGTTATCCTTGTTACTTGGTAGAATGGCTTTCATTCACATTGTAGGTGGGAGCCTTATGAAGGAAAGGGAGATTCATATTTAATGTGGTTTCTGTTTTTTCAAACACAAAAGTTTTGCAGAATTCCAGCATAGATTGTGAAATGTGTGGTATATGAATTAAATATATAGTGCTTCTTAATAAGGAAAATTTCTAAGATAGTGTAGTGTGGTATTTGAAGATGCCTCATACAGTTTGTCAAAGGAGGTTGTCAACGAATATGGTCTTTTACTGGCTGATTGACTACTCTTATGCATCCAAAAGTTTGCAAAATCACTCTAGGTTTGATTTTCTCTTTTACTCACTGAGTGATTACCCCTTTACATCCCAAAGGATTGTGGAATTGCTTCAGGTTTGTGGAATTGGGCCTCGCAGTTTGTGAGAAAGAGTAAAATGATTGCGGAGTATTGGCTTATTTCACTCTTTGCAGAATATCTAAAAAAAAATTAAGTAATTTATAATATGAATCATAATTTTTAAAAATAAATTCTACTTATTTTCATAATTTAAGAGGTTTCACCGATCTAAAAATAAAGAATAAATAAATGAAACAGAAGCTTACTGATGGTGAAATTGTCGTCGGGGTCTCTGAAGCATCTTTTCTATTCCTTTGAGGCTGAGTGAGGTGCAGAGGATTCTCATAGCAACTCTGTTGGCCGCAATGCTGGCCTTCATCTAAACCTCTCATTTAGGTCTTCTATTCTTGCTCCTTTTTTATGAAAAATGGCCTCCCCAACTCATCAGAAGCCAACGTCATCCCTGCAAATAGTAACAAAATGCAGCACAGAGATGAAGCCGGAACATACAAGCATGGATGCGAAAAAAATAGTAGAACCAGATACCTGTGTGTACTCCTCTCTGTGGAACACTAAAAATTGTGGAAAAGCAGTGAACAAATGTAGCACCGTCAACCGTCAATGGACTGAAGATCCGATGGTGGGGTTCGAGATCGGATATCCGGTCTGCCCTTGGTAAAACCCCAAATCCCAACTCTCTTCAATCTGGTTTTCGCTCCCGCCCCTGTGCGAAGGGAAAAGATTCTATTTAGATAATTTGAGAGTAAATGTTTTCGTTCCCGCCCTGTAAAAATCGAAAAAACACACTACGGGTTGCCACGGGTTTTGTAAATCATCCAAAAAAAACAAAAATAAAAATCCTATAATTTTATTTCCAAAGTTTTTTTAATAGTAATTGAAAGCATTTATTGTATATTTTTGGTTGTGATGAAAGCATTCTTTTGGTTATATTTTGTCATATTAATTATTATAATAATAATATATTTTTAAGATTATTTGTTTTATGTAATGATTTTATTATTAAAATTTGTTAAGATAGGAATGTTGTATTTTTGGAATTTTAATGTGAAAGTATTTTTAACTTAGTTGTATTGAAAATTTATTTATTTATTTATTTTTAATATTGGGTGGGTGTTAACAAAAGAGGGTTTATGGTAAGTGGGTTTAATAGTTAAAAAGTGTTAGTCTCTTAAATGTCATATGACAAATTTGGAAGGAATAGGGTGTATATTCTTCTTTAGGTTAAATATATTCAAATGGTTGTGTGAATGGGGTTGTAAGAGCCTGTGTTTTCATCTTGAGAAAATAGAGTCATCTCGAAGTCACTCTCATAGTTTAGGTTGTCATAAGTAAAATATGTGTTTTGTCTTAAGATGTGAACATTTCATTTTAGGGAGTGTGATAATGTGGTTTTAGTGAGGCATTAAAAGATGGAACGAGCATGTACATTTGGTATGCTAGTATTTTGTTCTTCTTGAGGCATGAGTGCACGTCTAAGAAGACTCTAACAAGGGTTGAAGAGGTGGAATACTTAGAGAATTTTTGGGGGTTGTAGTCTCACTTAGAGGTGTAGAAAATCAAGTTAAGCACCATGAGAAGTTTCGAAGCAAACTTAAGATATTTGACAAGTTGCACGAAGAAAACTTAGCAGTGGTATTAATTGAACATTCTTTTATCGAAGTTGATACCCTCTCCTTGGCACTACCACTTTGCAAGACAAAGAAGAAATGTGAAATATATGTGGAACCCACTAAAGAAGTTGGAAAGGTTTTTGCAACATATATAGGTGATTTTGTCGTGTTGCAAAAGGAGTTATTGGAACTTAGAAGGTGACCATTGGAGTAGATTTTTCATGGAGTGTCGGGGAGGTGCAAGGGTGTAGGCCACATCTTACAAGTATCTTGTACTTTTGGTGTGCGTTAGCGATGTTAGTGCATTGTGTTTCATGAGAAATAGCTATATAATGTTTCATGAAGGAAAAAACCCACAAGTTTGAGATGTCTTAACCATTTGGCATTGTAAGATGTGTTATGCCCTAGTTTTGAGGAGATAATTAGAACCCTCTTAGAGTATGATGGGTTGTACCATGGACTTAGGTCCACTAGCATGGGTTGAGGTGTAAAGGTGCCTCGTGAGTTGAGGAAAATGATTGCAATGCTTACCTATATAAAGTGTTTATGATATAATATTAATGATTTTTTTTTTAGAATGGAAGAGGAAGATAAGAAAGGAGAGGCACTAAGGTTTATTGTAAATCAATCAAAAGGAAGGAAAAATGTCTCCTATTAGAGATATTTTTCAAGTTGCCTCTTCAATAGTATTAAATTTCGTTGGAGCTATGGAGTTAGCCTCAAAAACATTGATTGGGTACTCGAGAAATCCAAGACCTGACATATCCAAGCTAGTCCATTAGATAGATTCGTCTTGGGTAAAGGTTGCAAATTCTAAGGTGCAAATCTCCCATTTTTAATGTGGGTTTTAAACCTTTGATTTGAAAATGATAAAAGCAAGGTCATGATCTTGAAAGGAGGTCCTTAATTTTACCAAAACTCAATGCCAATGTTTAATCCATGGTGTGATTCTTTCTATTTGGGTTTTGCCTTAAACATTGAGATCTATCTTTGGGTCTAGCTATTAGTCTATCGTTTCATTTATGTGTTGAGAAGGTCTTAAGGGTTGTAGGGGATGCGATGGTTATTTTACAATACCCCTCCCTTAAAACCTTATAAAGAGATAGTGTGCCCCATTTTGTTGTCGTAATATTTCAACCATGAGCTCTTCTTATGAGTATGCCCTTGAAGGGAGGGTATGTAAAGGAAGTAGAAAAAAACAAAATTTCATGTTGAGTCGAAGGAGGGGTATAGATTGTAGGTGTCTCTAGAGGTCTTGACAAAGGTGAAGGATAAAGGAGTTTACCTCTTATTGAAACGCCTTCCATTCCACCATTTGAGTTGCTAAAGGGCATTGAATTTAAGGGTCATAGGTGAGTTCTCACGAAGATCTTAAAAATAAGAAGGTAGGTGTGATTTAGCATAGGATTTATTCTTCAATGGTTGACTTTTAGGGTGAGATTTCCTAGTAAATGGAAAAAATTGAAGCCCTACCACCCATAGATTAAGTAGAGTATGAGAAAATGTTTCCTTAGTTTCAAAAATTCTCACCGTATATTGTCCATGATATCCATGACAATTATGTTCAATTGTCGATAACTCATGTTATGATATCATCTTTGATTCATGGCACATATACTTCTTCAACTAGTGGTGGAGAGTCCAACCAATGAGTAGGTAAGGTTGTTCATTTACAAGGTTGACATCAATGAAGTATTCTCCCTCTTTGCCCAACTCTAAGAGGAGAAGTATGCATAATGGACTTATTATTGTAAACAATTGTAAATATTGGGTTATCTTGAAGTTCAAGGGCTTGAAGTTTTGCATCAGTGACTTCTAGGTGTGTTAGGTGTTAAGGCATGGTAGGATGCACTAGGGAGTATCAAAGCATGCCAAGGAATTCAGGGGATTCTAACAGGTGCCACATAGTGCCAAGGGATTGTTAGACGTGCTAGGTGTTATGGCATGTCAAGATGTAAAATATGCTGCTTAGTTGTTTTACGACCACGAATGGATGTGAGCCTTGTCTTCGTAACTTATTAAGTTGTTTGATTTGAGATTCGGCATGAGTATCCTAAGATGAGTTATAGGAAGTTCTTAAGTGAACAAGGAATAGTATAGTTGTAGTAACTGTAACTTGGTCAAGCTATTGTAGTCGAAGCAGGATTTGGTTGGGTTCCCAAGTTGCAAAAAAATAAGGGTAGTTGTGAGGGCATGATAAATAAGGAATGATAGGGTGTGCCATGGAATGAAAAGGTGTGCTAACAAATTCTAGATAGTTTCAAAGCATGTCGAGGAGTGTTGGGGAGTGTCAGGGCATCACAAGGAAGAACTAGGTCAAAATGCATGGAAATGAATGAATAAGAGGGTGTGCCAAGGAGTATCAGTGACTTCTAGGTGTCTCAAGGATGAAGTGTGTTAGGATAATTTTAAAATAGGACTTGTAGGAGGAAAGCCTACGATTGCAGTAATGGGCTAGACAAAGCAGTCGAGACTTTGGGTTAGGCACAACACTATTGTTTCAATAACTTGGTTGGGTACCCAAGTCGCAAAAAAGTAAGGCTATCTATAATGGCATGACAATTAGGGAGTGCCAAGGTGTGCCAAGGAATTTCAATAAGTGCTAACACATGTTAGACGGTTCCATTAAGGCATGTTAGGCACACCAAGACATGGAAAGTGATAAGGAGGGAGTGAAAATATATGCTAGATAGTTCCAAGGTATGCTAGAGTGCTAGGGAAGCATACCAAGATGTGTCAAGTGCCAATGTGTGTTTAGTGTTAGTGAGTGCCAGGAAACACAAGGGAGCACTATGTCAAAATGCCTGGAAATGAATGAATAAGAGTGTGTGACAGGGGGTGTCAGCGAGTCTCAGGTGTGTTAAGGAGGGAGTGACATGGTATGCTAGGCAACGTTAATTCATGCTAATGTGCCAGAGTGGCATGCGGCCAAGATGTGCCAAGTGCCAGGGTGTGCCAACACATGCTAGGAAGTGCTAGGGACCCACAAGTGAGCACTAGGTGAAAATAATGCATGAAAATGAACGTTAAGAGATTGTGACAGGAAGTGTCAATAAGTTCCAAGTGTGCTAAGGAGGGAGTGACAAAGTATGTTGGGTAGTGCTAAGGCATGCTAGAGGCCATGGAAACATGCCAAGATGTGCCAGGTGCTAGGGTGTGTCAATGCATGTCAAGGAGTGTTATGGAGTGCCAAGGAAAAACAAGGGAGCACTAGTTTCAAATGCATGGAAATGAATGAATAAGTGTGTGTGACAAGGAGTGTCAATGAGTTATAGGTGTGTTAAGGAGGGAGTGACAAGGTTATATGCTAGGCAGTGCCAAGGTATGCTATACTACCAAGGCATGTTAGGAAGTGCTAGGGTGTGTTAGGGTGTGTAAAAGCATGCCGAGGAATGTAGGGGATGCTAACACATGCCACATAGTGCCAAGGCATTTAAGAGATGTCAGGTGCTATGGTATGTCAATATATAAACTATGTTGCTTAGTTTTTTTACAACCACAGTTGGATGTGATAAGCCTTGTCTTGGTAACTTGTTAAGTGGGATGAGTTGAGATTGGACATGAGTAGCCTAAGATGAGTTACATGTAGTTTTTAGGTTAATAAAGTATACGCTGAATTTCAATGACATACAAGAACTTGTTTTTGGTCTTAGAATATTTGATGCAAACACACTCAAGTGCCAAAACACATATACTTTGCACAACGAAATCTACACACATTAGGGAATCAACTAGTGCACTTGACAATTTTTAACTTTTTCAAACCGTTCTTCATTAAATACAAACTATAATAGAATATGCTAGAGCTCTTGTACCACGGATCATGACCCTTCACAATCACACTGATATAAGGAATACAACTAGGGCTTGTTGTTAGTATTTTGATAACCAATCTACCTCGAACAAGACAACACTTTAACCACTTTTTGATGGTGGCCACACATAGCCCTTTCAATCCACATGTCCTGAACATCACATCTAGCAGGTCCTCTTGCCTCCCATTATGCAACTCCTCAATTTTCCTGTATCAATGATCAACTCCTAATCAGTGTATAGATAGGATTTAGTTGGATTCATTTGTATTATCACTTGACTTGGGGTCTCTCTATCTTTAGATAACTTCACATTTTTCCTTGGAGGACTATTTTGGACGATGGATGCATTTTGATGTATGGATTTAGGCTATTTTTATGTTGGAGCTTTGTTTTTGCAAATGTGAAGCTAGATGGATATACTCTCTAACATTGCGAGTGATAATTTAACTCTATTCTTCTTGTTGTTGCATGCTATTGAATTCACTATAACTAGGGCTAATTGTTGCATGATGGAAATGTGGAATTATGTGTCTATTTAGCTTATTTAATGTATGGGCCATTGTTAGATGAATGAAATGTCTTTGATACCATTGTATCTCAATAATATTGCACCATTTGTATGAAGTATAAATTCATGAAGGTCACTTTTCGTATTCCTCTAACATTGGACGAAGTTGACTTTCTGGGCCTCCTTGATCAAGAAACCAAATTCTTGCTTATTATCATCCCTGACTCCATATCCCCAAGTGAATTAGGCACTAGTACCTCAAAAAGGGTGATGATTTCCCCCCATTTTTTCACAATTTTCCATTTTTCCCTAGGTCTAGCCCCATTATGTCACCTAGGGCATCAATTTCCCATAAATCTAGCCAGAGGAAAACTTCGATCTCCTAGAGGAAACTGGGTTGATGGGTCCCCTCACTCTCCTCAGAATTTGGGCCAATTATGACGGTGGAATCTCCAGATACCTCAAGCCCTATCTCTAGGATCAAGTTTTGCCTAGGTGTTCCCAAGGCTAGAACCTAGTAGGATCAATTTGACCCATCGAAGTAAAAAATCTTGCTTGATCCTTTCCCCTCACATTGTCCAGGATAGGAACATCATTGGTTGCTAAATTCCATCCCTGAACCTTGGCTGGGTCCACTTGGCCCCGTGTGGTCCCATTTGGTGTCAAAGGCCTTTCATCAAGGACCATTTGGGAATCCAAGTTCCCAAAGCATTTTATGGATTGAGAACTTCCTTCATAAGTCATATTCTTCTCCCTCAACCCTTCAATCCCCCTCCTCTCTCCCTATAAGATCAAGTCCCTTGCTTAAAAGGCAAGGAAGTCCCACTCTTTATTATATCTTAGGGAAATGGTTTCTAGGGCTAGGGCTAGTTGGCTAGCCCGCTTGACTGCTACTTTAGTCCTTCAAAGTCTGCACATCCTTAGGCCCTATACACCTGCCCTTCTACAAATCTTGTTGTCCTTCACAAGTACAAGAGTTAGGCCTCTTCTTTGACAGTAACCTAACAACCCTCCAATTGTACTTGGACTACCATAAATCTGCCCAACCACAGTCAATTCTTTTTACTGATCTAGGGCCCACAATATTATCTTCATCTATGGATATTCAAATATTCCACTTAACAATGGTTTGAGTCCTCTCAAAATCATTGTTCTTGTGTATCGACAATTTGATCTTTGTTGTCCAATCTATAAAAAAATCTAAACTACTCCTCTTATCATCCTTCTAACAATCTGTAGATGACTGAACTAGGGTCATAAATTAGCCACTAACAGTCCATTGACTAATTTTTTATAGGTTGCTTTAGATATTTGTCTAAAACTCTATGGATAGTCCACCAAAATCAACTCCTCTGCATGTCAATCCATTCTTCATATGGCACATTTATTCTGCATGCTCAATCTTATGCTCAGGTTCCACCCTCCTTTGGATCTGCTATCTCCACACATACTGAATCTGCAAACCATCTTCCATATCTGCGATCTATATTTCAAAAATAAACCTCGCTCTAAGGGTCACAACCATTCTTATTCTACGCAAATTTGTCACAGTCTTAAGGGCATACCTTATGAACTAAACATGCTAGGAAATTGTCCTAACTAGGGTTAATGAAAAGATTGTGGTGATGTTTGGATGGGTGCTAATTTGTAGGGTTTTCCATTTTTATAATTTTCTTTGTTGTGCTTTGTACCATGCTACCTAGTTGCTTTCCTGTTGCCTTAGCATTTTAACTTTTTCGATGTCTATCTCTCTATTTTTTCTTGCCCCATTTGAAACGTCATCCTTATTTGGTAGGTGTTTTCTTCAATATAGTGTGAATATTTTTCCATCACACAGCTTCTATGGCGTTTGTCTACTGAAATAGCTTGTAAGGCCCATTCATCAAGGTATTTGATGAAATGAAATGATTATCGATGATCACCAACTAATGGTACTTGCAAAGATTTACTCTAACAATTCTACAGTTTTCCTGTGCCAACAATTATACAACATTTTAACCTCATGAACTAGTCTCCTCTGTTCTCTTAGCTGATGCTATAAGCACTTATTGTTGTTGTCAAAGATTTTACTCTCTAGTCCCATTGAGCTATTTCAGTTATTTGTGGACATTAATCTATTTTCATTTCATTTCTTCAAATTTTCTGACTGTTATGCATTACCTTTGGCCAATGAATTCTTTCTTACTCATGCTTTTTCTGCATAAGCATTCCAGGCAGCCAGAGCAGCAAGGGCAGCAGGAGCCACTCAGTCTAGCCAAAGCCCAGCAAGGGCAGCGCAGAGGCAGCAGGAGCCACGCAGGGCTGACGCAGGCCCAGTCAGGGCAGCGCAGGGGCAGTGTAAGCCCTTCAGGTGTGACTTAGACCCTTACTAAGTAGCGCAGAGGTCGACATAGGCCATTCAGGCTGACGTAGAGGGATTCAGAGTAGCGTATTACTGCCATTTTTATTTCTCTGTTGGGTGAATCAGTTTTGGTGCCCAGGATTTTTGTACTTAGATTCTGCATAATAATGAAAACCCTCTAGAGCTAGCTGCACCGGTTTTTTCTGGGGAAAGTTCTCCAGAAAATCCGTCTGCCACTTTGTCTATGAGCATGTTATTCAATATTTGATCTGTATGCGTAGGTTACTAGTTGTATTTACTATTTACTTCACTAATTTATTAAATATTTCATAAATTAACTTGTAACTTAGTTCAAGTAGGAGATGTAAATCAAGATACTGCAGTAGGGTTTCTTATATTAAGAAATTTTCACATTCCCTAGGTCTAGCCCCATTAGGTCACCTAGGGAAACAATTTCCCAGGAATCTAGCTAGAGGAAAACTTCTATCTCCTAGAGGCAGCTGCGTTGTTGGGTGCCCTCACTCTCCTCAGAACTTGGGCCAATTCCGACAGTGGAATCTCCGGATTCCTCAAGCCCTAGCTCTAGGGTCAAGTTTTGCCTAGGTGGTCCCAAGGATAGAACCTAGTAGGATCAATTTGACCTATTGAAGTAAAAACTCTTGTCTGATCCTTTCCCCTCACCTTGTCCAGGATAGGAACATCATTGGTTGCTAAATTCCATCCCCGAACCTGGGCTGGGTCCACTTGGCCTCGTGTGGTCCCATTCGGTGTCAAAGGCCTTTCATCAAGGACCATTTGGGAATCCAAGTTCCAAAAGGATTTTAGGGATTAAGAACTCCCTTCATAAGTCTTTCTCTTCTCCCTCAACACTTCAATCCCCCTCCTCTCTCCCTAGAAGATAAATTCACTTTCTTAAAAGGAAAGCAAGTCCCACTCTTTATTTTATCTTAGGGAAAGGGTTTCGAGGGTCACTTCCCACCTATTCATTGACCTATATGCTACAAGTGACTTCCTAAACTACCGGGACTCCACCCATCAGTGAAATTCTGTGAAGAGAAAGGAGCCTTAGCCGTGGTGACAATGGGCTAAGCCTCCATCGTCTCCCTTGTCCTAGCAGTTGCCCTCTTAGGAACCCCTTTGAGGTCCACTACTAGTTTGAGTGGTAACAAGTTCTTCACAATTCCATTTGTGAACAACTCTTTGGTAAGCCCACTTTTGCCATATTATAGCTCCAATATGAGAAGTCTAGGGCTATGGAGGCTGCCCTTCTTCTCTCTGAATCAATCCTCTACAATATAGTGAACTAGGGCTAGTTGGTTGGCCCACTTGACTGTTACTTTAGTCCTTCAAAGTTTGCACATCCTTAGGCCCTATACACCTACCCTTCTACCAATTTTGTTGTCCTTCACCAAAACAAGAGTCAGGGCTCTTCTTTGACAGTAACCTAACAACCCTCCAACTGTACTTGGACTACCATCAATCTGCCCAACCACAGTCAATTCTTTTTACTGATCTAGGGCCCACAATATTGTCTTCATCTAGGGCTCTTCAAATCTGCCACCTAACAATGGTTTGAGTCCTCTCCAGATCACTGTTCTTGTGTATCGACAATTTGATATTTTTTGTCCAATCTATGAACAAATATGAACTACTCCTTTTATCATACTTCTAACAATTTGTAGATGACTGAAATAGGGTTACAAATTAGCCACTAACAGTCCATTTACTAATTTTTTATAGGTTTCTTCAGATATTTGTTTAAAACTCTATGGAAAGTCCACCAAAATCAACTCCTCTGCATGTCAATCCATTCTTCATATGGAAAATTTCTTCTGCATGCGTAATCTTCTGCTCAGGTTCCACCCTCCTTTGGATCTATTGTCTCCACAGATACTGAATCTGCAAACCATATTCTAGATATGCGGTCTTTATTGCAGAAATAAACCTCGCTTTAAGGGTCACAACTCGTCTTCTTCTACACAAATTTGTCACAGTCTTAAGGGCATACCTTATGAATTAAACATGCTAGGAAATTGTCCTAACTAGGGCATTATACTTATGTACTTCTAATTGTTGTAGAAAAAACCCTATCCACACATAGAAAAAACACGACTCTTGCCTCCATAAGGGACTCGACCTAGCTCATATGGATTCATAGATTCTAGGCATTTCTTTGATATAATCTTGACATGAACTTCAGATCTCAATGTCGACCCTCAAACTAGGGTTAAATCAGTCAATATTACGCCTGCGTCGACTTATGTTATGGCTCTAAATTACAGTGCAAGCCCTCCTCCATTTATGTTTTTCTTTATCACAGACCTTGCCGCCTACTAACCACCACAAGGCAAGATGGTATCAACCCTCTCTTCTATTTCATGTAGAAAATATAACCAATGAGATTCAATCTAATCTTGTAATGTACTAAAACAAGATACTGAATCCTTCCTACAATTTGTGGAAACAAAACACGATCGCACAATCACATATAAGTAAGAGAAACAAGTTATCAATCGCACAACACTAGATATATCTGGGGAAGCAACTGCTCAAAACCCTCTATCTCTATTTTGTATTAAGTCAAGGAATCATGAAACAATACAATGCTTAATCTCTCTTGATATTCTCCAGCACTCTGCCAATTTTCTCCTGCTGATCTAGGAAAAATCGGTCTAATACTTAGTCAATTCTCAGCCTACCTTGCTCACGCAATTCCTATGGAATTATCTCCATATTATTTAGGAAAATTGACCTTCCTTGATTGTGCAATCCATCATGGGATCCCAATGACTTTATAATTTCACATGGGAAATTTTCTATAAATACAACTGATAGTTATGTTCCTCTTAACTGTGTTACAATAAGGATGAAGGGTATTTATTATTATTTAAAAATAAGATAAAATCCTAAACACCCAAAACCCTAACCCGAGGAGATGTAACACTAAGAGTTTATGGGCCCCGTTGGGGTTAGTTGGGCAGCCAACTTTCCGGGGTCGTAACTTGGTCATATGATCTTCGTTTGACGCACATGATACCTCATTAGAAAGATCTCTCCGAGGACTACAACTACTAATGCGACAAACCTTTCATGCCCAAAAAACATCATTTGGGGCCTCAAAATGGCTTCGGAAGTTCAGGACCCGAAAAAACTGACAAAAATAGTAAATTGTGCTATAATTAAGGAAACTGGAAAACTGAAAGAGACAATGGCGAGGGCCCAAGTGGAATAGGTGGGTGGCCACCAATATCCACCTCGATCGCCTTAAATTGAATTTACTGAGCTAACTCAATCATCACGACTTAGTTAACTGACAAAAGTTGTTATGAGATGAAATTACAATTTATTGTCCAATTTATTTAAGTGAAAAATAAATTAGATGCCTCACATTCCTCACTCTTGGTACATCAAAATTCCTCACTAGTGTGGGTGCATTTTTGTTTGTCCTTTCTAGTTGCCAATTTCACTGTTTCTTGTTGCAAATTTCAACACTCCCTCTCAGTAAGAAAGGAATTCAATATATCCCCATCCGGTACCTTTGGAATGTTCTGCATGCTACACTTCTCTAGTGTTGTTTGCACCTGCAAATCTTGAAACTAAATAGCCTCCGAACAACTTACTCAGTATAATGCATCTGTCATCAGAGTCTTCTGACTACTGCTAGCTACTACACCTATCTAGTACTGGATTCTCTGCGCTACTACTGACATCTGCATCCATGCCCTTTGAACTATTTATAACTCTAATTTGTAATCCAGTATTTGACATCTGTCACTCTGATTTCTGTCTTGCTGACATCTGACTACATCAATCTAACTGATCTTCCTACTACTATTGTATTGTGGGCTCCTCGTAGCTAGGTTTGATCCATGAGACACGCCATCTCAATGGACCTTTCCCAAATTTCTTATATTGGGATTATGTCTACACATCACCCCACCTTACACCTCGACTTATGGATGCTCCCTCTTCCCATCTGGCTCGAAATTTCCCCCTCATGGAGGTCTCTTCTTGAGTGGACGCTTCCACTTAGTCTCCTCTCTGCTTCTCCAATTGTGGCAGCTACTCCACAACCTTCTGAGACTGCTTCTTATGAGGATGCATGTTGAGAGGTAATTTATGCTCCCTCTAAACCACCAAGTCTCTAAATTCTGCCTTTCTCCTCAAAGCTTTGCATGCATCTGGTACCTCAATTACATATAGGTTCTTGACTCGCGCACAGTGTAATTGTCCTGACATTACAAAAAGTTTCTAAAAAGGAGTTGATTTTAAATCGATGATATCTCCCTCATCCGAGCTCCTATTCGATCGATTTTTTTTTCCCATTTGGGTAGATTTTTGCGAGGAATCCAAATATTCTTTTTTTTTTTAATTTTACACCAAAATATTAAAATATTCTCTGCAAACTCGCCACCCAAAAAATTCCTGCTCTGATACCATGTAGAAAATCTAACCAACGAGATTCAATCTAATCTTGTAATCTACTAAAACAAGATATTGAATCCTTCCTACAATTTGCGGAAACAAAACATGATCGCACAATCACATATAAGTAAGAGAAATAAATTATCAATCGCACAACAACATGATGTATTTGGGGAAAGAAATTGCTCAAAACCCCTCTATCTCTATTGTGTATTAAGTCAAGGAATCATGAAACAATACATTAATGCTTAATCTCTCATGATATTCTCCAGCACTATGTCAATTGTCTCTCGTTGATCTAGGCAAACTCAGTCTAGTACTTAGCCAATTCTCATCCTTACTTCAACCTACCTTGCTCATGCAATTCCTAGGGAATTAAATCCTTATTAATTAGGAAAATCAGTCTTCCTTGATTGCACAATCCATCATGGCATCCCAATGACTTTATAATTGCACATGGGAAATTTTCTTTGAATACAACTGATAGCTATGTTCCCTTTAACCTCTGTCTCAAATGGGTATTCCTCGAAACTGATATGCATGCAACTATTAATAGCAAATTATCAGTTATATGATTGATCACTCATTGTGAATTAAATCTAATTTAATTCACTGGACCTCTCACTAGCTCATCACTCAGTTAGAACTAGTTAACCTGATTTTAACTCATTTAATCGAGTTAATTACACTTGCACCCCACTAATGCATCAACTTCAACTGGACCTCAAAAATATTAGAATCCCTCTAGATGCATCATCTTAGACCCTCAAGAACTTGAATTTCTTGAGCTAACTTGGTCATCATGACTTAATTAACTGACACAAGTTGTTATGAGATGAAATTAAAATTTATTGTCCAATTTATGTAAGGGAAAAATAAATTAGATGCCCCACATTCCTCACTCCTGGTGCATCAAAATTCCTCACCAGTGTGGGTGCATTTTTTTGTTTGTCCTTTTTGGTTTCCAATCTCACTGTTTCTTGTTGCAAATTCAACATTTCATAATTTGATGTAGCCTTCACACAAAGACACCATTGAAATCACATGCCCAGATTCTCATGAGAAACCTCTCTTAAGCTCGATCTGCCAGAAGAGAACCAACAATATGCCATCCTACTTCCTAGCGCAAACCGACCCTTAAGGTATGCAACATTCTTCTGAACCCTCACATGATGATCTTGCTCTTGGAGGATGATCATGACCTCCCTTTAGCAACCCTTACTCAGCCCTCGTACTCGACCTACTTTACGACTATATCTCTCTTCATCCCCTTGATGTGCCAAATAGTGGGAATACATGTCAAACATGCTAAGATGTGCCAAGTGATAAGGCATGCCAAGATGTGCAAGGGTGTGTCAATGCGTGTTAGGTACTGTCAAGACAACAAAAGGGAGAAAAAATTTAAACTACAAGGAAATGAACCCACAAGAGGGTTAATAAGTCATCAATTTACCTTTTCCAAGAGGGGCATGCTAGGCACACCAACATTAGGTGCCAAGTGCAAAGTATTAGTGCATTCTAAGTGCCAAGTATTCCTTTGTTGCTTCTCATCTACTTTCCAACAATTGATAATCACAAATAAATTTAATATTAAACCATACCAAATCATACCAAGGCATCTCAATGTATTCCATACATGCTAAGACTTTCCAAGCGCCAACATGTGCCAAGTGCCAATATGTGTCAGGGACTAGTGTTATGCATGTTATGAAGTGGAAGGGAATGTTGAAGAGTGCCAAGGTGTGCTAGAGAGTGATAATGCATGTTGATGAGTGTTAAGGATTACTAGGAAAAAACATTAAGGCAGCACTAGGCAAAAATTCATGGAAGTTAATGAATATGAGGAACGTGTGCCAGAGACTAGTGTTAATGAGTGTTATTTGTCATGCCAAGGAAGGACTGACAAGGTATGCTAAGCATTGGTAAGGCATGATAGGGAATATCAAGGCATGTCAAGAATTCCAAAAGTGTGCTTGGGAGTTCCAGGGTGTGCTAATTATATCACGTGCCAATTAATAGTGCCAAGATATGCCAATACATGGTAGGTGCTAAGGATGTGGTGCAGGGTGCCAGGGTATGTCAATATGTGTCAAGGCAACAAAAGGAAGAACCAATAAGAGGGTTAATAAGTCAATAATTTATCTTTTTGAAAAGGGGCATGCTAGGCACACTAATAATAGGTCCCAATACATGCCAAGTGGCATTGTGTGTCAAGTGCTAATGTATGTCAATGCATTCAACCAAGGTGTTCTAGGGCATGCTAGGGGCTATATGCAGCATGCCAACACATGCTAGGAGAGTTCCATGTTGTGCTAGCGCATGCCACCATGTGCATGGGCGTTAGTGTCATCACGAGATGTTATAGGTATAAATATGTTCCAATACATGTGGGGTGCTAAGAAATGCTAGTGTGTGCCAAAGCATTAATTGAAGGCGTGCCCAGATTGGTGAGGATCGTTAGGTCTTTCTCATTAATAGAAATGTCAAAGCTTTATTATGTATTAAATAATATATTTCCTACACACAATAGTGGAACTTTATCTAAAGGGAATTTGCTAGATAATAAACTTAATATATATGAATCATCTGTTGACTCATAGGAAATCTCTATTCGACTTGTCATTACTTGAGGGAAATGATAAACACTAATTACTTCTAAAAAAATTGACTGACCCGAACCACTATGGCTTTGGACATATTATAAAAAATACTCCACAATAATGGTATTAAATCGTTAACTTTTGACAAAAAATATATTAACAGGCACATAGCATCATCAAAAACTCATTGGAATGATCAATGATGACGGGAATTTTTTGACCGTCACCAAAAGTAACAAAAAGTGCATTGGTGAGGGTCATTAAAATTTCGTCACTAGAAGTGTCACCAAAGAGAGAATTAGTGATGGGCCTTTAACGACCCTCACCAAAAGTCTCACTGAAAATGTCTTTGGTGACGAAGCATAAAGGACCATCACTATATACACTTATAGTGACAGTTTTTTAATTATCAATGATGACAGACATTTTTTGACCGTCACCAAAAGTAACAAAAAAAGCATTGGTGAGGGTCATTAAAAGTTCGTCACTAGAAGTGTCACCAAAGAGAGAATCAGTGATGGGCCTTTAACAACCCTCACCAAAAGTGTCATTGAAAATGTCTTTGGTGACAGACCATAAAGGACCATCACTATATACACTTACAGTGACGGTTTTTTAAGGACCGTCACCATATGTGACATTGGTGATGGACCTTAAAGGTCCGTCACAAGAATGACCCTCACCAATGTGCTTTTTTCTTATAGTGGTCGATGCCTTTGAGTCTGATTGATATTGATTATTGTTAACTCATTGTGGCTTCGGAAGCTCCGTCCTCTGATCGTGCTCCTTCGAGCATGTCTCCTGACATTTATTCTAAATCCCCCTGGCTTGGAAATTCTTATTCGCCTGATCCTTTGAAAGAAGTGTGTCCCTCCGATGAAGCCATTGCGAAAACCATGTCTCTTAAAGATCTATTGTGGGATGATGGTCATCATCGCTCCTCGTTCATGCATGGCCTCACGGCCATGTCTACTTTTCTCGAGCATTTTGGAGTGGATTAAATTCTTCATCGATGTCTGACCCTCGAGGAAGCTGAGAAAGCCCTCAATGACTGCCATAGTGGTGCTTGTGGCGGTCACATGTCTGGTTATGCCACTGCACAAAATATTCTTCATGCTGGTTATTTCTGGCCTTCGATCTTCAAATACTTCATTGTTGCGGTTCGTAAATGTCATGATTGCCAGATTTATCAACGCAATATGCGTGCGTCGCCTGTACCTCTTCACCCTATCATTACCATTGGTCCTTTGGTGAAGTGGGGCATCGATTTTATGACATGTAACCCTCACTCGGCTGGGGGGCATGCTTATATTATCGTAGCCGTGGACTACTTTACATCACGGACTGAAGAAATGCCTACACTTGCCGCTGATGGTAAGACAGCTGCTTAATTCATATTCAATCACATCATTGCTAGGTTTGGTGTCCCTCGGGCCATCGTTATTGATCATGGTTCCCATTTTCGACATTACATGGTGGAAGAGTTGACTTCTAAGTTGGGTCTACATCATGACAGCGCAACGTTGTACTATCCTCAGGCCAATGGCTAGGTTGATGATATTAACAAAGTTATTGTTACCATGCTTCAACGTATGATTGGGATCCATAAATCTAATTGGAATCTCATGTTATTTTCGGCTCTTTGGCATACTGAACCTCAGTTAAGAATGCGACCAGATTTACTCCATTTCAATTGGTTTATGGTCTAGAAGCTACTCTCTTAATTGAGTGTGAAATACCTTCGCTCAAGTTGGCTGTTGAATTACTGCCAAACACTTCACTAGAAGAAGAGTGTTTCCTTTACTTATAAAGACTAGATGAAACTCATCGCTTTGCTACTCTCGTTATCAAAGCACAGAATAAGTGATTCAAATCTCATTTTGACCAATCGTTTTCCCCTCATTCCTTCGTTGAGGGAGATCTCCTCCTCCTATATGACCAAGCTCATGATAAGTTTGGGGCAGGTAAATTTCAACCCATGTGGCATGGGCCCTACATTATTAAATGTGTGTTGCAGAATGGAGCCTATGAGCTTATTGATTAAGAATTTCATCCTCTAGAATAGCCTAGAATGGGTTGTATCTCAAAACATATTATGCATGAGTCATTCATGCATGATTTATGTACATAGGTGTTTTTTCATTTTTGTACATGTTTTGATTTGGTGTGCTTTGCGAGCATTTTCTTGCTTATTGGGTCTTGATTATTTGTGCAGATGCTTATTACCCCTTATGTCGGTTTCGTGGATGGTGCTTCCTACAATACCAGGAATTTGTCTTCAAGAGTTTGGGTAATCTATGATCCTACAAGTGAGTTGATAGAACTGCAAGGTATTTCTGTAGGATGAATTGCAAACAATGTTGCTGAATATAGTGATGTCATTGAACTACTAAACCAGGAAATCAATCTCAGCATACTCGCATTTCTTGTAAATATAGTTTCACAGCTCATTGTTCTGAAACTCAATGGTCATTATTTGGTTAGAAACCCATACATTTTGAGATTTTATTTACGTATTCGTTTGTTGGAAAGGAATTTTGATTTTATTATATCAACATATTCCTAGACGAATGAAAGCATTAATTGATACACTGGCTTACATTGTATTAGATAGACATTTGCATAATTTGTAAAATTACCATCATGTGAAAAGATCCATGTAGGAAAACATATGTGTATATATATATATCGTGTGTTTGCATTAGTGTGCATCATACATTAAAAAAATATGTGTGTTTTTGTTACATCCTGAGACACCATGTCTCTCAAAATATGCAGATATAAAGACTAGATGTCTAATCGGCGTGATGCTCATGATAGCATGTCACTGCCTGTACAAGCTGCCTCAATAAGCGATGAATGCGGCTTGGCACCCCTAAAATATGCCTTTTGTAGGCATGAGTAACATCGTCAAATCGTGCATAATCTGAGATTCCATGTGTGATCCCTTCTAGGTTGCACATGATTTCCTCCTCCTCGCCTCCCTCACTATGAGGGTCGAAATCACAAGGGATTTGCCTCGCTATCGGAGACATGCCCGCAGGTCTCTCTAGGCCGACATCTCCAAATGCATGGATTTAATGTCTAAACATACATAGTCAAAAAATCCAAGCTCATGAGATTACCCAGGCTACTGAACTAGAGATTCTAGGTTTGATCCCCAGCAGAGTCGCCAATTTGTTAAGTAGGTAAATCCTCTCTGCAGACAGAGACGATCCCTCTAGCCCTAAAGCGGGTCTAGAAACAAAGATACATGCTAAAATGTTGATTCCTAATTATTGAATGAAAGAGGACACGATAGATCGACCTACCTGGAGCCCAACGCTGTCATCATTACTGTAGTGGTGGTGGCCTCTCGCTCCTGCCTTGGCAAGTCACAATCCTTCTGCAATCATGCTCAGATACCTGCACATAGAATCAAAAAACAAGAACAACATACGCCATAATAAAATTTCATTCATAACTATTATCCAGTCAGAGAGGGCTAAAGATATTGCATTAAACAAATGTCATAACACAAAAGTGGAACCAAACAGTAGTCACATATATGTATTAAACAAAGGAAGAGATACAGCCAAAGCTTTGACGTTGTGGTCTCCTCCAGTGGGGTTCAGCCGAAGCGTGTCTTAGATGTTCATCAGGAAATTCGTACAGGGTAAAGGCATGGACTCAAGCTCTCTCAACATAATTCCTTCTTATTCTATCTCTTCAGATGTTCTGCTATAGTATGTTTAATTCTCCAAGTTCAGTTAGCTTATTCAAAAGGAGATAACTTCTTTTTATAGAGGAAAAGGAGGAGGTTACGATCCCTACAAAGGTGGGAGGGAGGCCTATCCTTTAGGAGGTTCCCACAAGAGGTGGAAACTATAAACCAAAGGAGGAAGGTTGTGGTTTATCAGTTCAACCACTCCCAATGACTCATCCTCGAAGTGGTTGGAATGGAATCTCCACCTCTATTTTTATAAAACATTCCATAAACAACTCGATGTGGGTGGTTAACTGAGACAGAGTGCCAGCTGGCGTGGGGCTCAGTGTTAATCTTCCTCTTTGGTGTGAGGGCATAACTGACTACTCCCGCCTAAGAAAAAACAGGGGTTTTTGAGTCTCTGCTCAGGGAATTGTCAACAGAAGGAATATTACTCTCATGCAAAGGGATACAATGATGGTATTTTCAAGGCATGGCACTGCTTACTGATCATGAAAATGACCCTCCAATGGGCGAGATGGGGATTTCAGGGGCAGTGACAAATGTTGTGTAACAGATGCCCCCTAAAGCATGAAGTCTGAAGGAGAGGGAGGGGTGAAATGCTTTATGAGAATGCGTTCGAACCAAACACTATTATTGGAGAACCTACAATTACAAATACAATTGATATCTCTGATACATGAACATGTGGTATGGGCGCAGCCATCCATAATAGAGTGTATAAAAACTGTGATCCGAGGTATGGACGTAGCCATCTAGCAGTAAGGATCAACAAATAGACTCAGGTATGGTCGTAGCCATCCAATCAAAAAAGTCATGTGATAAGTCATGATAATCCACAAAAATCTATAGCCTGGATTTTATCAGACAAAAATCAGGGTCTTGCACTCCATCTCGACCCGAACAATTACAGATTCAAGCATGCGAATATATGAGCTGAAGTTGAACATGCAAGAAAATCACCTGATTACAAACCAATGATGAAAGCTTTTAACAGGCACGAGAGAAACCACCAATAAATACAATGGCCCTCAAGGTATAGCCGGTACAATATATGGAACATGAACAGTTAGCTGGTGTCGAACACCCACAGAATCACTCGATCGAAGGCCAATGAGGTGAACCTTGCATTGAATGTGAAGAACCTGCCATTGAGGCATGTAGGCTCCAAGGTACCAGAAGGGAGTCTCCAGATCAAATTCCTGGATAATGAGGTGAAGTCGATAGGAAGTGACCTAATTGAAGGTGGGCCATAATGTTTCCCACATCATCAACACGAGACAGAGTAACATGATGATAGTGAATCAGGACCAATAGAGAATCAGGGGAGGTTTAAAAAATGCAGAGGCAAACTTCTCTTGAACATATCAGCGACACAACATTGGATTTGGTAGTATTTGACATCAAGGGATCTAAGGTCATGTTGATGTGGCAAAGAGCAGATGAGAGGTCAAAAGAGATTACCCAAACTGACGGAGGAAAAAGTGACGAAATGAGATGTCCCCAACTCTAAATGAATGAAGACAAGTGCAATTTTCAAGAGCGACATACTGCCAACATAACTAAAACTTGGTTCCATTTCCCCCCCACCATTTCTGGCGAGTACCCCAATTATTTTTTAAAACAAGCTTGAAGGGGATAGCATATTCTTGTGCTGTAAGTTTGTCCTTCGGACAAATCCAACCTAGTACATTTTACGAGCCCTAGGAAGGAGGAACTAGAGTAACGTCATGGTGATGAAATTTGATGTCATCAGGGTTTAACGAGTTTGAAAAAAGGAGAACTTGACACCTTTTCATGTTTAGAGAGTTTGAAAAGAAGGAAGAAAAGAAAAGGGCCATGATTTTTTGACTATATATGTTCTGACATTAAATCCATGCATTTGCAGACGTTGGCCCAGAGAGACCTGTGGGCATGTATCCGATAGCGAGGTGAATCCCCTCATGATTTCAACCCTCATGGTGAGGGAGGCGAGGAGGAGGAAATCATGCACAACCTAGAAGGGATCACACGTGGAGTCCCGTACTATGCACGATTTGACGATTTTCCTTGTGCCTACTAGAGGCATATTGTAGGGGTGCCAGCCACATTCACCGCTTACTGAGGTAGCTTGTATGTGCAGTGACATGCTATCATGAGCATCATGCTGATTAGACACCTAGGATTTATATCTGCATATTTTTAGAGACATGGTGTCTCAGGATCTAACATAAACACACCTATTTTTTGAATGTATGATGCACATTGATGCAAACACATGATATATCTATATATATATATTCCTACATGGATCTTTTCACATGATGATGATTTTACAAATTACGCAAATAGCTATCTAATACAATGTTAGCCACTGTATCAGTTAATGCATTCATTCATCTAAGAACATGTTGATATGTAATAAAATCAAAATTCCTTTCCAACAAATGAATACGTAAATACAATCTCAAAATGTATGGGTTTCTAACTGAATAATGACCATTGAGTTGCAGAACAACAAGTTGTGAATCTAGATTTACAAGTAATGTGTTTATGCCGAGATTGATTGTCTCGGTTAATAGTTCAAGGATAGCACTATATTCAGTGACATTGTTTGTAGTTCATCCTAGACAAATACCTTGTATTTCTATCAACTCACCAGCAGGAACATAGATTACCCAGGCTGCTGAAGACAAATTCCTAGTACTGCGGGAAGCACCATTCGCGAAACTGACATAAGGGGTAATATACATATGCACAAATAAGAAAGACCGAATAAGCAGGAAAATGCTCGCAAAGCACACCAAATAAAAACATGTACAAAAATGAAAAAACACCTATGTACATAAATCATGCATGAATGAATCACGCATAATATTTTTTGAGATACAACCCATTTCTGGGTTGTTCTAGAGGATGACCTTCGTAATCAATAAGCTCAAAGGCTCCATTATGCAACACATGTTTAATAATGTAGGGCCCATGCCACATGGGTTGAAATTTTCCTGCCCCCAACTTATCATGAGCTTGGTCATATAGGAGGACGAGATCTCCTTCAACGACAGAATGAGGGGAAACCGATTGGTCAAAATGAGCTTTGACCCGCTTCTTCTTTGCTTCGATAACGAGAGCAGCAAAGCGACGAGTTTCATCTAGCCTTTCTAAGTAAAGGAGACTCTCTTCTTCTAGTGAAGTGTTCAGCAGTAATTCAACAACCACCTTGAGTGAAAATATTTCACACTCAATCAGGAGAGTAGCTTCCATACCATAAACCAACTGAAACAGAATAAATCCAGTCGCATTCTTAACTAAGGTTCGGTATGCCCAAAGAGCCGAAAATAATATAAGATGCCAAATGGATTTGTGGATCCCAATCGTATGTTGAAGCATGGTAACAAGAACTTTGTTAACGACTTTAACCTGGCCATTGGCCTGAGGATAGTATGGTGTTGAGCTATCGTGACGCAGACCCAACTTAGAAGTCAACTCCGCCACCATGTAATGTCGAAAATGGGAACCATGATTGGTAATGATGGCCTACGGGACACCAAACCTAGCAATGATGTGATTGAATATGAATTGAGTATTTGTCTTACCATCAACGACAAGTGTAGGCATTTCTTCGACCCATTTCGTCAAGTATTCCATGGCTACGATAATATAAGCATGCCCCTCGGCCGAGTGAGGGTTACACATCATAAAATCGATGCCCCACTTTGCAAAGGGACCAATGGTAATGACAGGATGAAGAGGTACAGGAGGCACACGCATCTTGCATTGATATATCTATCAATCATGACATTTACGAACCGCGACAATACAGTCTTTGAAGATCGAAGACCAGAAATAACCATCACGAAGAATATTTTCTGCAGTGGCATAACCAGACATGTGACTGCCACAGGCACCATTGGGACAGTCATTGAGGGATTTCTCAGCTTCCTCGAGGGTCAAACATCGACGGAGAATTGAATCCACTCCAAAATGCTCGAGACAAGTAGACATGGCCCCGAGGCCAAGCATGAATGAGGAGCGATGATGACCATCATCCCACGGAAAATCCTCAAGAGACATGGTTTCCACGATGGCTTCATTGGAGGGAAACACTTTCAACAAAGTTTGTCCTAGACAAATACCTTTCATTTCTATCTACTCACCAGCAAAATCATAGATTACCCAGGCTCCTGAAGACAAATTCCTGGTACTGCGGGAAGCACCATCCACAAAACTGACATAAGGGGTAATAGACATCTACACAAATAAGAAATATCCAATAAGTAGGAAAATTATCGCAAAGCACACCAAATCAAAACATTTACAAAAATGAAAAAACAACTACGTACATAAATCATGCATGAATGACTCATGCATAATATTTTTTGAGATACAACCCACTTTTTGGTTGTTCTAGAGGACGAAATTTGTAATGAATAAGCTCATCAGCTCCATTCTGCAACACACTTTTAATAATGTAGGGCCCATGCCACATGGGTTGAAATTTTCTTGCCCCCATCTTATAATGAGCTTGTTCATATTTTAAGCAGGTAAATCCTCTCTGCAGACAGAGATGATCCCTCTAGCCCTAGAGTGGGTCTAGAAACAAAGAGACATGCTAAAGAGTTGGTTCCTAATTATTGAATGAAAGAGGACATGGTAGATCGACCTACCTGGAGCCCAATGCTGTCGTTGTTGTTGTAGTGGTGGTGGCCTCTCACTCCTGTGTTGGCAAGTCACAATCCTTCTGCAATCATGCTCAGATACCTGCAAATAGAATTAGAAAACAAGAACAACATATGACATAATAACAATTCATTCATAACTATTAGCCAGTCAAAGAGGGTTAAACATATTGCATTAAAAAAATCTCATAAAAAAAATTTGGAACCAAACAGTTGTCACGTATACCTATTAATGAAAGAAAGAGATAAAACCAAAGCTTTGATGTCGTAGTATCCTCTAGCGGGTGCATCCAAAGTGCGTCTCAGATGTTCATCAGGGAATTCGGATGGGGTAAAGGCATGGACTCAAGCTCTCTCAACGTAATTCCTTCTTATTCTATCTCTTCAGAAGTTCTGCTATAGTATGTTTAATTATCCAAGTTCAGCTAGCTTATTTAGAGGGAGATAGCTTCTTTTATAGATGAAAAGTAGGAGGTTAGGATCCCTACAAAGGTGGGAGAGGGGCCTATCCTTTAGGAGGTTCCCACAAGAGGTGGAAACCATAAACCAAATGAGGAATTCCATGGTTTATCAATTCAGCCACTCCCAATGACTCATCCTTGAAGTGGTTGGAATGGAACCTCCACCTCTATTTTTAAAAAACATTCCATAAACATCTTGACGTGGGTGGCTAACTAAGATAGAGTGCCAGCTGGCACAAGGCTCAATGTTAATCTCCATCTTCGGTGCGAGGGCATAACTGACTACTCACGCCCAGGAAAAAACAGGGGTTTTTGAGTCTCTGCTCAGGGAATTGTCAACAGAAGGAATATTACTCTCATGAAAAGGGATATAATGATGGTTTTTTCAAGGCATGACACTGCTTATTGATCATGACAATTACCCTCCAATGGGTGAGATGGGGATTGCAGGGACAGTGACAAAATGATGTGTAACAGATTCCCTGTAAAGCATGAATTCCAAAGGAGAGGGAGGGGTGAAATGCTTTATGAGAACGTGTTCGAACCAAACACCATTGTTGGAAAACCTGTAGTTACAAATACAATTGATATCTCTGATACATGAACATGTGGTATGGGTGCATCCATCCATAATAGAGTGTATAAAAACTGTGATCCGAGGTATGGAAGTAGCCATCCAACAGTAAGGATCAACAAATAGACTTAGGTATGGTCACAACCATCCAATCAAAAGTGTCATGTGCTAAGTCATGATAATCCACAAAAATCCACAACCTGGATTTTATCAGATAAAACCCAGGGTCTTGCGCTCCATCTCAACCCAAAAAGGTACATATTCGAGCATGCAAATATATGAGGTGAAGTCAAACATGTAAGAAAATCACCTGATTACCAGCCAATGATGAAAGTTGTTAATAGGCACGAGAGAAACCATAAATAATGACAATGTCTCTCAAGGTACAACCGGTACAATCTACAGAATGTGAATAGTGATCTGGCACCGAACACTCGCAAAATCACTCGATAGAAGGCCAATGAGGTGGACCTTGCGTCGAATGCGAAGAACCTACCATTGAGGCATGCAGGCTCCAAGGTACCAGAAGGGAGTCTCCAAATAAAATTCATGGATAATGAGCTGAAGTTGACAAGAAGTGACCTGATCGAAGGTGGGCCATAATTTTTCCCATATCATCAACACGAGACAGAGTAACAAGATGACAGTGAATCAGGACCAACAGAGAATCAGGACAAACAGAGAATAAGCGGAAGGTTGAAAACTGCAAAGGAAAACTTCTCTTGAACATATCAGCGACAAAACACTAGATTTTGAAGTATTTGACATCAAGGGATCTGAGGTCATGCTGACATGGAAAAGAGAAGATGAGAGGTCAAAAGAGATTACCCAAACCCACGGAGGAAAAAGTGATGAAATGAGATGTCCCCAACCCAACACGAATGTAGAAAAGTGCCATGTTCAAGAGCGACATACTGCCAACATAACTAAAACCTGGTTCTATTTTTCCCCCACCATTTCTGGCGAGTACCCCAATTATTTTTTAAAACAAGCTTGAAGGGGATAACATATGCTTTTGCTGTAAGTTTTTCCTTTGGACAAATCCAACCTAGTGCATTTTACGAGCCCTAGGAAGGAGGAACTCGAGTAGCGTCATGGCAACGAAATATGATGTCATCAGGGTTTAACGAGTCTGACAAAGGGAGAACTTGACATATTTTCATGTTTAGAGAGTTTGAAAAGAAGGCATAAAAGAAAACTCCATCATGGCCCTTTTTGTAAATAGTCTCTCAGATCCGAAAAAGTAGAAAACAATATCTGAAAGAACCTCTTAGTCGCGATAGGCTAAGGTATTCCTTTTTCGTAAATAATATATCCCAGCCCAAAAAAGGGGTAAGCATATACTGGGTAGATATCTTTTCGCAGCCATTTAACGAGCTCGAAATGATAAGAGTCTCGACAATATTTTCAATTTTAGAGATTCAAAAAAGAGCTGAAAGATGACTCCAGTAGTGACTTTTTCGTGTTTTTACCGAGTCCGAAAAAGTATAAAATTTAACTCGTTACTCCACCACTATGTCCTAAAAACCTGTTGTTGGACAAGAGACATGTGTAAAACTCATTTCTCGAAAATAATATAATAAAATAGTCGAAAAATATGTCTTAAAACCTAATTAATGTTGTAAAAAGTTATAAAATGCCAAAAATGGTAAAAATAATTACTTGTTACTTTTTACCTCTTGTTGAGCAATAGTTACCCATTTTAGAGTGTGATTTTGTGGCAACGATAGTAGACAATCCAGCTGACCAATCTCGAATCTGTCAGTTCCAGGTAAGAGTCGAGATCTCTCCCTTCGTTTCAAGTCATTTTTTACTACCTGCAACTTCCAATTTTGATTTCTGGGGAAGGAAATGTGAATATTAGGGCATGGAGGTTGGCGTGGGTTTTGGGCACGGAGTCTCGCCAACCGCCCAATTTTCTACACTAGGGTGCACCCATTGGTGAAAATATTTGGGAAATAGTCGCACCAATGGCACGGACCATTCTTATGAAAAAATGCAAGTGAAATACCCAATTGTTTACAAATCTAAGCTTGAAAAAGGCTAATACTATTCATATGAATGTGTTTGTAGGTAGAAAGTGGAAAATGGTGATTGAATGGAAAGAATAGGAACACATTGAAGAGGATGAGCTTGCCATGGGAAATGAGAGATGCATGGAAGCTCTCAAAGAACGTGGACTGAAGAAGTTCTTCTTAACATCATGTCTCCATGCTCAACCAGAGCTGCTACATTATTTGATCAACATATGGGATGAGGATCATGAAAAGTTCATCCTTCGAGATCAGGAACTTGAGATTGATGTTTCTGACGTCTAATTTATCACAGGATTATTGCAGAGGGGAGCAACACAAATCCTAACCAGCATCCGGCCTTGCATGGAGAACATGTCCATGGTGATTGACAGGGTATGTCCAAGGGTATGGAAGGGATAAGGAAGTGGGAAAGTTGATATCCATACTATCCTAATCTTGGCACTAAAAGTAGTGCTACATACCATCACACGAACTATGGGATCACAAGCACCGCATGAAGCAACAAAGAAATAGTTGTTCCTTACTGTAGATTGCTTGACACCGAACATCTACAACTGGGTAGAGGCCATGACAATAAACATGAAACTCCAGCTAACAAAATGCAAGAAGGCCAAATTCAAGCAATTTGGTTATGGGTCTATCCTGGTATCGTTCTTCCTAGAACGACTACCAATTTTTCAGCGTCAAGAATTCATATTCCCAACACCATCAGTGAGAGAACCATGGATGGCCTGATGGGTAGCTTTGATGCCAAGGGTATGGGCCGGTCAACAGATGTCCTGGAGACCAAAATTTTTTGATTGGCTCCGCCGACAGTTGATTGTCATGGAGGACTGGGCCTACTCTGGTACAAATTTTACTAGTGATCCAGGCCTTACACTCCCAGAGGGAGAGGATTGGGATGAAGATTTGAGTAAGACTCATTTGTAATTTTCATGAGTGTTATGAATTTTTTTTTGACTATGTATGTTCTGACATTAAATCCATGCATTTGCAAATGTTGGCGCAGAGAGACCCGTGGGCATGTCTCCAATAGCGAGGCGAATCCATCGTGATTTTGACCCTCATGGTGAGGGAGGTGAGGAGGAGGAAATCATGCGCAACCTAGAAGGGATCACATGTGGTGTCCTGGACTATGCATGATTTGACGATGTTCCTCATGCCTAGAAAAGGCATGTTGTACGGGTGCCAAGTCGCATTCACCACATACTGAGGCAACTTGTACGGGTAGTGACATGCTATCATGAGCATCATGCCGATTAGACACATAGGCTTTATATCTGCATATTTTGAGAGACATGGTGTCTCAGGATGTAACAGAAACACATATTTTTTGAATGTATGATGCACACTGATGCAAACACGTGATATATATAAATCTATTTTCCTACATGGATCTTTTCACATATGATGATTTTACAAATTACGAATTTATGTCTATCTAATACAATGTTAGCCAATGTATTAGCTAATGCATTCTTTCGCTTAGGAATATGTTGATATGTAATAAAATCAAAATGCCTTTCCTTCAAATGAATACGTAAATACAATCTCAAAATGTATGGGTTTCTAACCGAATAATGACGATTGAGTTGCAGAACAACAAGCTATGAATCTAGATTTACAAGCAATGTGCGTATGTCGAGATTGATTTCCTCAGTTAATAGTTCAAGGACGGCACTATATTCAGCGAAATTGTTTGTAGTTCTTCCTAGACAAATACCTTGTAGTTCTATCAACTCATCAGCAGGATCATAGATTACCCAGGCTACTGAAGACAAATTCTTGGTACTACGAGAAGCACCATTTTCAAAACCGACATAAGGGGTAATAGACATCTTTACAAATAAGCAAGACCCAATAAGCAGGAAAATGCTCGCAAAGCACACCAAATCAAAACATGTACAAAAATGGAAAAAAAACACCTTTGTACATAAATCATGCATGAATGACTCATGCATAATATTTTTTGAGATACAAGCCATTTCTAGGCTGTTCTAGAGGATGACCTTCGTAATCAATAAGCTCATAGGCTCCATTCTGCAACACATGTTTAATAATGTAGGGCCCATGCCACATGGGTTGTAATTTTCCTGCCCCCAGCTTATCATGAGCTTGGTCATATAGGAGGACGATATCTCCTTCAACGAAGGAAATAGGGAAAACCGATTGGTCAAAATGAGCTTTGACCCGCTTCTTCTATGCTTCGATAACGAGAGCAGAAAAGAGATGAGTTTCATCTAGCCTTTCTAAGTAAAGGAGATGCTCTTCTTCTGGTGAAGTGTTCGGCAGTAATTTAACAACCAACTTGAGCGAAGGTATTTCACACTCAATTGGGAGAGTAGCTTTGATGCAGGGATTCTGGGTTAAATCAGATCCCCACATATAAACCAATAAATCTTTCTTCCATTTCATAAACACTCAAACAGTCGCATAAGAATGCCATTAACTTCAACGTCAAATATACAAATCAAAAGAGATCTTATTCAAATAAAATGCAGATATTAATAACGTAAAAGAAATCTTTGGCCACATATTACAATGGAGAGATTCTCTCAGCTCTTGGCCCTTTACAACAGCTCTCAAATCAATTCACACTCTCTCTCAATTCCTCACTTCTCACCTCTCTTCCCTTTTTCTTCTTTAAACAACTCTCCTATTTATACACAAATATGGATTTACTCCATTCGAAAAATATCTCCACACAAATCTGAACTAAATCTAAATTAGATTCATTCTAGGTGTGGACTCAAAAAAGTCCCATACATAGAATTCCTACTCCCTAAATTTTCTACCTAATTCTATTTCACTAATATCCTTTTAATTATTAAAAGAATATATACAAAAATACTCAACTTTTCTCTTAATTTATTAAAATAAACAATTTAATTAATAAAATAATTAAAATGTCTCACCCCCCTTATTACATAATTAAATAATGAAAATTGAGCTTGATGCTCCTGTATCAGACTCCCAAGGTTGAAATTAACCATGATCGCCTGATCATGTGTTTCGGATATTTGTCTTCCTAGATCCCATATCTTGTGTTGGAATTCTCCATTTGCTGTTTCTTTTTTTTGTTTTTTTTTCTCCAGGTCTCCACACTTTATTTTGTATTGCCCCACTGGCTATGCTTTCATAGTCTTCTGTTGTCTTCCTCTTGCTACTTCTTCTTTGTTTTATTGCCGATGTCTGCTTCTGGGATACTTTCATCATTATCCTCCTTATAAGTCTAATTTCTCTGTCCAATAGATCTTCTCCAGCATATGAAATAAAACATGTACTCACAAAACAATTATTAAAATAAAAAACATAAGGCCTCAGTGCCTCTTTCTCCTCTGGCAACATTTCAGTATGCTGCTCAGAAATTTATTCTTCCATCAGTACATCAGTATGCTAATTTAAATCCTCCATGAGACTATCAGCTTGTCCCTCCTCCATATCATCTGTTTCAAGAATTTCTCCCTGTTCTGGTTCAAAATAATGAACTTATTCGAATTTCTGAATCATTCCTACCTCCTTACTCTCTATTTCCTCATTATTATTTAGAACAATTTCTTTTTCTTTCTCTTTTAGAAACTCACCCTGAGTATAGATCCTCTGCTTTTCCAACTCTCTTCTCTGAATATCTAACTTTATATATAACTTAACAATCTCAATTGGGGTAGAACTTGGAAATTTTACACAACTTTCCATACCTTTATTTGCTATTGAAAAATAATCAGATGGCCCTTCTTCCCCTGCTTCAATATTCTGTTTAATATTTCCATGAGACCCCTATGTCTTCAATTATTTTTGAGATCTTTCTATCTCATCATCATTCTGAATAGATTTAAGATTCAACTATTCTTATTTAACAAATTTCAAATTTTGTTCAACATCCTGTTCAAAAACATAAGACCTTGTGGTCTCAATTGATGCTTCAATCATCATATCTTCTTGCTTCTCTGAATCCTTCATTTTATTTAGTTCCTCTGTAGATTTATCTTCTGTCACATCATTACTTTCAGAATGTAATGGACCAATTTCTGGCTCACATATCAAATCCTCCTTTAAACTGAGTAACTCTTCCTTCAACTGAAAATTCACTCTATGTTCCCACTTCACTTGCAATCTCTACCATGTGAATTTCCTCCTCATACTCCATCCACATCTCTGGTCTACTTTACTCCTCCATAACATTTCCATCAACAACTCAAGATAGAAATTTATCTCAGCTCTCTCTTTGTCAATCTGCTCTTGACTCATTCTCATGCCATTTGACTTGGCATCTTCCTTTTCATTTCCCCTGATATGGTCTTCTTTAGAACCTCTAAAATGACCTTCAGTAGTCATCTTTGTCTCTATCATAATGAGTTCCTCACTAATTCATCATGAGATGTACTAAAGCCTCTGCAAAAGTAGTCTTCCTTGCTGCCACTTACCTCACCAATCCTCTCTCTGGACTTCGTCTTTTGGAAAGCATTGGTTCTCTATTCTCTGGAACCTCTTGAGCATTCTCTCTGCTCCCTCTAGGCTTCAACTCACCTACACACAATTGTCCTTCTTATCCAATCTCTTTTGGAATTATTCAAGGTTCTGTCCACACTTTTATTTCATTCAGAAACTATTTGTAGTCTCTTTCAACAGTACTTTAAAAAATGTGATCTTCGTTTGCTGAGATCTTCACCTGTCTGCAACCTGAATTCTAAAAATATCATCTTCAAAATAGATTTAAAATAAAACATATCAACTCACCTTCAAGATCTATGTGTGATCTTGTTCCATCTCTCACCTGTACTTTCATTCACCATACAACTGCATATTATAAATGGTACATCATTCATACTCCTTCACACAAATGCTACTCACGCAAATGTCAAAACCCACATATTATGCATAAAAACCCATCTCACATAAAAATACATGTTCCTCTCTATATCACCCAGAATTTGCGCATTCTCCCTTTCCATTCACTTTGCATTCATTTATATCTCTGCATTTGCAGCATGTTGACATAAATCATCTCCGCAAAATACTTAATTATAAGTTCAATTAAGAAAACCCCAAAATGTGAACACATAACATGCTCAGTCATACCTTTTCCCTTCATAATTCAGCTGCACCACTCCGGTTCATATTTTCATACCCCAATGATGTAGGAAAATAAAAAAAATACAATCCCACACTTCCCTTTTTATTACCACAATAAGGCAAATCCTTCTTTTCCCGAGCACATATTCCAAAAACTGTGATCGGCTACTATAATTTCTCTCCATGCATATGGTGCATATACCTCTATGGTATTTGCAGATATAAGTAATTGGATTAATATAATATGGATCCTATAAAAACGTGGATAAATTGTGTACAGAATGCTGAAGAACCTTACCCTATTAACACCTTTTGGAAAATATTTTATTTGAAGCGATCCACCACTGATAAATCTGGTGCGTTCAATTGAAATCCGGCACCACCGGTTGTGAGGGAATGTAATCAATGCAATCGAGTCAATCATTGATTGAAAACTGGAAAATAGAGCCAAGCTCACGTCAGGTTCCACTAATCAATATCCTTGTTCCACTCTTTTCACCAAAGAGCCTTCCACTAACACCTACGAAAACTCAATGTGGCAATCCATTGAAATCTTGTCAGCATGCATTCTCGTCCATTTCATTCATACTTCCTGTCAACCGTAGACAGATCCTAATCGGGTATTCAGGGACAAATCGATAGTCGAGAAAAATCCATCACACGACCATTAACATATATATCTCATTAACACATGGAAATACAAACAAAGAAATAACTTTTCGATTATACCTGTGGTTTATGAAAGGCCGTGGCAGTTGGATAGTTGGCTTACCCTTTCAATGGGTATTTACTGTCAACCAAAATCTGTTGTCAAACATTACAACCCTTAACCATTTATTTAACGTTGTGTGTCGAATTTCGATAGGCTTTAACGGTTGGCTTCAATGCTGTAGTGGCAACATCCCAAGCCATTCAACGCCATGTATACATCACGCCCTTTAACAGTCATGCTCGATGCTATGTGTGCCATACGCCTTTAACAATTTGTGTTCGATCCCTCCTTTGTTGTGGAGTCACATCTTCCTAATCATGCGCATACTCCTTTGAGTCTATGGCTCGAACGAGTGCTAGTTCAATGTGTGTTGGTTGGGCATCAAGCCTTCTCCCTCTGTTTTTTAGTGCGCCCTCACTTACATGCATACACCAGTCTTTTTCATCGTGAGAAAACTTAAACAATTGATTGCACTACTAACACAGAAGGAATTCTCTTGCGCTGGCTATCAACACCTTCCCCTGATGTGTGTATTCATGCATTCACACTTGCACACATAGTCTATGTATATATTCAAAATAGGTATCTTAATAATCTCTGATACCAAATGATGTAGGGATTCTGGGTTAAATCAGATCCCCACATATAAACCAACAAATCCTTCTTCCATTTCATAAACACTCAAACAATCACATAAGAATTCCATTAACTTCAATGTCAAATATACAAATCAAAAGAGAGCTTATTCAAATAAAATGCAGATATTAATAATGTAAAAGAAATATTCGGCCACATATTACAATGGAGAGCTTCTCTCAGCTCTTGGCCCTTTACAACAGCTCTCAAATCAATTCACACTCTCTCTTAATTCCTCATTTCTCATCTCTCTTCCCTTTTTCTTCTTTACACAACTCTCCTATTTATACACAAATATGGATTTAATCCATTCAAAAAATCTCTCCACACAAATCTGAACTAAATCTAAATTAGATTCATTCTAGGTGTGGACTCAACAAGGTCTCATACATAAAATTCCTACTTCCTAAATTTCTACGTAATTCTATTTCACTCATATACTTTTAATTATTAAAATAATATATACAAAAATCCTCACCTTTTCCCTTAATTTATTAAAATAAACAATTTAATTAATAAAATAATTAAAATGTCTCTCTCCCCTTATTACAGAATTAAATAATGAAAATTGAACTTGATGCTCCTACATCAAGCTTCTATACCATAAAACAACTAAAGCAGAGGAAATTCGGTCGCATTCTTAACTGAGGTTCGATATGCCCAAAGGGCTGAAAATAACATGAGATGCCAATTGGATTTGTGGATCCCAATCATATGTTGAAGCATGGTAACAAGAACTTTGTTAACGGCCTCAACGTGGCCATTATCCTGAGGATAGTACGACACTGAGCTGTCGTGACGTAGACCGAACTTAGAAGTGAACTCTGCCACCATGTAATGTCGAAAATGGGAACCATTATCAGTAACGATGGCCCGAGGGACACCAAACCTAGCAATGATGTGATTGAATATGAATTGAGCAGTTGTCTTACCGTCCACGACAAGTGTAGGCATTGCTTTGACCCATTTCGTGAATTAGTCCATGGCTACGATAATATAAGCATTTCCCTCGGTCGTGTGAGGGTTACACATCATAAAATCGATGCCCCACTTCACAAATGGACCAACGGTAATGATAGGATGAAGAGGTACAGGTGATGCATGCATCTTGCGTTGATAAATCTGGCAATCATGACATTTACAAACCATGACAATGCAGTCTTTGAAGATCGAAGGCTAGAAATAACCAGCACGAAGAATATTTTGTGCAGTGGCATAACCAGACATGTGATTGCCACAGGTGCCACAGTGACAGTCATTGAGGGATTTCTCAACTTCCTTTAGGGTCAGACATCGACAGAGAATTGAATCCACTCCAAAATTCTTGAGACAAGTAGACATGGCCCCGAGTCCAGGCATGAACGAGGAGCAATGATGACCATCATCCCACGACAGATCCTCAAGAGACATGGTTTACATGATGGCTTCATCAGAGGGAAACACTTCTTTCAAAGAATCAGGCAAATCGGAATCGCCAAGCCAGGGGGATTGAGAATAAATGTCAAGAGACATGCTCGAAGGATCATGATCAGAGAATGGAGCTTCCGAAGCCGCGATGAGTTCACAATAATCAATATCAATCAGACTCAAAGGCATAAACTCTCTGAGTGAATCAATTTGTTCAGACGAAGGAATAATCCATGGGTCATCAGACCGAGAGATCATATGGATCTGAACAGTATTTGGTGGAGGAAGAGGAAAAATACCCATGAGGGCAAGATCTTGAAAAAGACCTGGCCCTACGTTCTTGTAAGGAGTAGGAACCTTATCCACATATGGAACGTTGTTCTCAGAAGAAGAGGTGAAGAATGACAATTGATCAACAGTAACAATCTTTCCTTCGTGTGGAAATTTCAAAACATGAAAGAGAGTGGATGGAACACATAACATGGTGTGAGTCCAACTTCGACTGAGGAGAAGATTTTAATTGAGTTTAACATCAATGACTTCGACCTTGACATTGACTATCTTCCCTTTCAAAGTAATCGGTAAACTAGCAAGAACACCTAAAGGTTTTGATTCTCTTCCATAAAACGCCTCAAGGGCATTTGGTGATGAATTCAGGGCTGGAGAACCAATAGCTTTCCAACACGAATATGACATGACACAGGTTGATGCACCTTCGTCCACAACTACTCGATGGATATCTATACCATTAATAACAACTTGAATAATGAGCGCAATCTGATGCAGAAGTCATGGAACAAAATTCTCTAAATCAAAAGCAAGAAGGCTAGTATCAGCAGGATCAATCCGGCCGATCGCAGATAACAGAGCTCTTCATTTAGATGGGAAACTCTGAAGTACTTCTAATGCAGACATCATGGACGGTGCCTGAGCCAAATCCTTAACAATATTGTAATGGTGAGTGGCATGGGCGTTTGGATTATAAGAATACTTGCGGAGTAGTACACCTTTGGAAGGTGGTCGCACAACAGATTCAACATTATGCCTTTCAATTTCAAGAGGTCCAATAGCAGGCGGAGGAGGAGGACCATCAACAATATCCTTCCTCGTAGCTTGACGAGATCCAGTATAATATTTTGATTGAGTAGTAATAGAAACAACAACATAACCATCCATCATGAACACCTGAGAGCCAAATGGGGCAGATGACTGAGGTTTCTCTATCATATGAGTCTGCTGGGATGGGAAAGGTTCTTTAAGAAGGGTCAGAGTTCCATGGGTGCCTTTGAGCAAGTGGCTCACTTCAGATCGTCTAGGACAGTCCTTGGTGAAGTGCTCCTCATCAAAAATCAAACAAGGGTACTTCGGTTTGCGTTGAGAACCATCGCCAGCACAAGGTTTTTGAGAATCTTGTTTCGGGGAATCGGCTTTGGCCTTACCTTTACCCTTATTTTTACCTTTAGAAGAATTATCTGTAGGATTGGCCTGGACATCATTAACTTCTGCAGGTTTACCAGAATTCGAAGTGGACTGAGAAGTAACATTATTGGAAAAAGCAGACTTCGGCTTCCCAGAGTTTGATGAAGAAGACTTTTGAGAAGTCTGAGACACGGAACCAATAATACCATCGACAGATGGAGTCATTGGTGGTTTATAATTTCTAGGTCGGGGAGCATCAGGCAATATATCATATAATGCGTCGGAATGAGAGTACACAAGATCAAGGTACTGGGCATAAGCAATGGCTTGTTACTCAGTTACACATGCCCCCATAGCTATGTCTTTGGCAATCTGATTGACAAATGAGGTGGTGAACCAATGAGTTAGAAGCTGATCAAGAATTTCAAATTTGATCATGCGACCATGACGCTTCCACTCATGAATATGATCCGAGATATGAGTAGCTCGATCCTATTTCAATGAAGTGAGGAGGTGTGTCCTGGTCTCATAGCAGATTGGTAACTAAAGTGTTTCCCTCCAATGAAGCCATCGTGGAAACCATGTCTCTTGAGGATCTGTCGTGGGATGATGGTCATCATCGCTCCTCGTTCATGCCTGGCCTCGAGGCCATGTCTACTTGTCTCAAGAATTTTGGAGTGGATTCAATTCTCTGTTGATGTCTGACCCTCGAGGAAGCTGAGAAAGCCCTCAATGACTTGCACAGTGGTGCATGTGGCGGTCACATGTCTGGTTATGCCACTGCAAAAAATATTCTTCGTGCTGGTTATTTTTGGCCTTCGATATTCAAAGACTGAATTGTTGCGGTTTGTAAATTTCATGATTGCCAGATTTATCAACGCAATATGCATGAGTCGCCTGTTCCTCTTCATCTTGTCATTACTAATTGTCTCTTTGCAAAGTGGGGCATCGATTTTATGCCGTGTAATCCTAACTCGGTCGAGGGGCCTGCTTATATTATCGTAGCCATGGACTACTTGACGAAATGGGCTGAAGCAATGCCTACACTTGCCGCTGACGGTAAGACAGCTACTCAATTCATATCCAATCACATCATTGCTAGGTTTGGTATCCATCAAGCCATCATTACTGATTGTTCGGGTCCTGTGATTTGGCAGATTGGCAAACTAAATGACAAGGCAACATTCAAACCAAGCTTTAGAGCTCTAGGATCTAGCCCTCCTAGTCTCAGAGAGGGATCTCTCAATATGTTTGTAAGGATATAGCTTGATTCTTTTAAGAGGTTGATTTTAGGCTAGTTATCAAGTGCAAATTTGTTTGTTTGTTGGTTGGACATAGATGATTTAGGTAGCATAGATAGAGTGTGGAAATCTAAAAGCCATTTGGAAATGGAGTCATGTGGAAGTATAAACAGTTCCAATTGATGAATTTGGGGAACCAAAGAGAAAATCTAACTTAGTCAATGGATCTATGGGATCATATAGGTGGGGTGAGATGAACATCGAGGATTTGGAAGGAAAAGTAGAGCTTTAAGGGCTGTTAAGACTCCTTAATCATGTATACCTTTCAACAAAGGGACTTGCAACACTATCTAAACATAAAGAAATATCCAATAGTCAGGGCTAACTATGAATCCTACCAACATAATTTATGCATATAACATAAACAAGACAAAATTTCAAGTAAGACAAAGAAGGAGATGAACACTCTGTTTCTTCTAATTGTTTCACTTAAAGGAGTTAGAAAACATATAAGAAACACAACTAATTGCATTCATAAAAGGGGGAACACCTAGGCATCTAAGACTGCAATTGTAAATACCTTCAAATATGAATATCTCAGCAAGAAATAGAGGGTAAGATCAGAACAAATCCTTTCCGCCAAGCTACAGACAATAGTGTTTGAAGGATGTTTTCAGAAAAAGCGGCAGCAAGCAAGCAGGGCAAACCATAATTCAACCTTGACACCAACTATTTGAACTATTCTGAAATGAAAAAACTTAAGGGTTTAAAAGAACTCAAACTACATAATAAAAGCTTTAGTAGATGAAAACATAAAGGCAATGAATAGTAAACAGGCCTAAGGCGCTTGTAGGAGACATTTCTTAGCCTAAGATTTTTACTCTACTACAAGCAAAGCATAATGGAACAAAGAAAAAAACAGGAAATAACATTAACGAATAGAGAGTACTTCACCAAAACCAGGCTCAGGGATCCAATGATATAGCCTCCTTCATCAACAGAAAAGCAAAGACATCCACACTTCTTCAAAACATCAATCATTCTTCAAAGCAATAGTCTATGTATTACTTCAGAATTCATCAAATGCCAACCCTTACAATGAGAGTTCGAATAGGATTTATAGGTGAATGGGGAGGAGAGGTGACAGAGATGGTCTTAATGGTTAATTAAAATGGAGGAGAAAATCATCCGAATGCCCATTCTGTGTCATAAATATTACATTAAGTTCTTGCCCATTCTAGTATTTCTTGTAGACTTTGAGGCATATCTAGTAGGCTGGTAATAACTCCGAAGAGTTTCTTTGTGGAGAAGTCTTCTGGCTACTGCGGTTCTGTCTTTTCTTCCGGTAAAAGTAAAGTGGACAATATGGGTTTTGAGACCATCCATACCTTTACAATAACTGCCTTAACAGTTAAAAGAGGTTCTATCAGTGTAATACCTGTTGATTGAATTTATGGATAGAAAGTAGGCCCAATGATGTCAGTTAGATATTCTGAGTGAATAACTGCTCTTGTTTGATGTATTCGAGGCTGTTCTAGCCTAAGTGTTCTTTATTTAATCATAAAACTTATTTAGGCCTGATTTTACTTTCGCCTTCATAATATTTTGTGTTTTCTTTATCTCCTTTGATGATTTCTTTGAACTTTTATTTGCTTACCTTTAGTCTCTGTGCTCCTTTAATTTTCACTATTTGCTGTATTTCTTGATGTACAAGTGTCCTTGGTTGCTGCGCTGGAGGGTTTGAATGAATAGTCAATGCTCATGACACATAGGCTTAAACATGGAATAAACCCTTTATTATCCCTTTTCTGTATTCATTTGAGCCACAGAACGTCATCACCTTCGACCTTGACCCTTTTATGGACTGTGGGAAGGCTTAGATGCCTTAGAACCACCATTGAACCTGCAACAAACAACCAATAATTACGTAAAACCTGCGTTATATGGTTAAAACTGCGAACAGAGGCTAGGCGAGGGTGGAGGAGCAGTGCAGAGGAGGTAAAGGCATTAAAAGTGACTTCGTAGTGGAAAAGGCGAAAACCAGGGTTCAAAAACATAATTTGGCGCAAAGTTAGACATGAGCAGTTTTTCAGAAAACCGGAAATGGTTTTCGCAGGGGGAATGGGAAGTAAGCGGTTTTGAGCCAAGTGAACACGATATGGCTCCAGAGGTGACACGTAACCCCGGAAAAACCACCTATTTCGCGTTCAAAATGCACGAAAGGGGGGGTGGACGAGTTTGTGCACGATAAGATCTTGGTCGTCTGATCTGCTAGGAGATGTGCAGATCAACAGTCAGCGCGTCGTGGGATACAACACCAAGGCATGGGGAGAGGATGGAGTGGGGTCGGAGGCATGACATCAGCTCTTTTGTTGTGAAACGGGAAAGCGCATAGGCGGGGGAAAGGAGTGAGGGAGCGAGAACTTTGGAAACTGCGAAGTGCGATGAGATGAAGCGATGAGGTGGAGCAATGCGATGGCCATCGAGGGAGAAAGGATATCGGGGAATCGACCATCGGCGGAAAAGAGTTCTGGGAGGTGAGAATTTGGACGTGGTGAAGTGCGAAATGCCGATGGGCGATGGGCTTAGCGCTTGGCTACAGGCCTGTGGTCTTTTGGAGGACGAGGGGCTAAGGGCTAAGACGAAAAGTGCTTAAGGCCCAATGTTATGATGGGAGCGAAATTAGGCTTAAAAAAGGGGTTTTAAACCTGAGAAGAAGGTTCCTATAGGCTAGAAAAATGGTTTTAGACCTCAAATTGAGAATTTAATAAGTTTTAAGGGAAATTTCAAGGGGAAAAGGGATAGATGAGGGGAAAAATGAGAGGAAAAGAAATATTTAAGAAGGAGAAAATGACTGTTTTTTAAGGGTAAAATTTCAGAATGAGAAAGGGTAAAATGGAGGAATAAATGAAGGTGAAAAGATGGAAATGGAGGCCTGAAACAATTTTTTAAGGATCAACAAGACTTCATTGAAGGTTTCTTTTATGGAAACAACAATGAAGAAGGTCTTTTGTACATTTAACACCATTAAAGCTTCAAGAACTAAAAATTTTGTTTGAAAATTGTTTCTTGAAGGCTTAGAACCTGATTCTAGCCATCATTAGGTATAACAAAAATTATAGATGGCTAATAGTGGCTCCACTTGGGGAGGACATCTTGCTCTTTAGGTGTCCAGATCCTTCAGCAGACCAGTGTCTTAATCCATTGGGCATAATCTCTTTGTTTTCTTGCTGAATTTCTGTGCATTTTGATCATTCTTCCAATGATCTGCAGCATGAAATTTCTTTAAACCACATCTCTACCTACCCAAAACTACTTTTCCTAACATCTTTTTCTTCTCTTGAGTGCACTTGTACTGGCATCTCTTTTACATATTATTTTTGAAAACAGAAGGATAAAACTATCTAATGCTACCCTTATTTCTTCCAAGATTCCAGATTAAACAGTTGGACTCTAAAGCTTCTCTACCCAATCTAATATCTGTCAAGATTAAGCTGTTTGACAGATCTCCATTTAAATCAGAAATTTAAATTTAGAAAAATCAGAATTAAACAGTCTGATTGGTTGTAGTGTCTATGGCATAAGAATCCAACTGCACATAGACTTTTATTTGTAGAAAATTAAAACAAAAATATTAAGGCTTAAGATCTGAAAAAGACATCCTTCATTCTTTCTTCATCTCTGGTTTTGATCTTTTTAGAGCTGTCTTCTTCTTATTTCTTGGTTCAGGTTTTTAGCATATTAGAACCATTCTTTCTTTTTTCTTTGGCTCAGATTTTGGTTTGATTAGAGCCATTCTTTTTGTGCTTTCTTGGTTCAGGTTTTGAGCTTATTTGAACCATTCTCTCTATCCTAATCTATTCTACAGATAAGCCAAGATTAAATTGTTTGGAAAATCTGATTCACTAACCTATCAGCAGTAAATTGAAATCTATCTAGTCATGATTAGGCTGTATGACTAAATAGTAGTGCCCTTTTTTGGTAGTGGCATTTAAGCTTGCACACTTTCAGACTCTCTTTCTTTTTTGGTATGGGGTTGTACCTTTCTTTTTTCAATCTATTCTGCCTTCTTTTTCTTTTTATTTTATTGTTATGTAATTTTTCTTTTTCTCATGCAATGGTATGTACAATGGATGAAAAACTCTGAAACTAAGATTGTTGATAGAAATAGTGTTTGAGCATCCTGCCATTGACAGGACCTCCAAACACCTCTTCTCCATTCAGCTCTTACAGAAAAAATGCATTGTGGCCCCTTATGGAATGAATAATGCCAGGCCCCTTCCACATATTTTTGAATTTACCATGTTTCCCTTTCTCTTCCCTTTTGGAATCCCATTTTATAACTACATTTCCAACTTGAAAGTCATTTGCTTTGGTCCTTATATCAAAAAATTTCTTGATTCCTTCTTGGACTACTTACGTCCTTTTGTATACTTCCTCTCTTGACTGTTGCAAATGAATGGTATGATTAATCCTCCTTTGCATATCATTTTCTTCAGCTTTGACCTCTTGAAGGACTTTCATGACTGGAACTCCTAGAGATGTTGGGAAGACTGCATCCATGCCGTAAACCAACTGATAGGGAGACATGTCGATGGACTTTTTAGTAGTTAATCTATCAACCCATAAGTCATGGACAAGCTTACTATGCCAAGATTTCTGATTCTGTTCCAACAATTTTTTGATAATATTAATAAGGATTTTATTGGAAGATTTAGCTAGACCGTTTCCTTGGGGGTAGTAGGCAGTAGAATGGCCTAATGTGATCTGATATTTATGGCAGAAATCTACCATCCTCTTGGTCTTGAAGGCAACATCATTGTCTGTGATTATTTTCCTACGACAACCAAATCTAGATAGTATGTTGGTTTCAAGGAATTTGATGATGACAAAGTCAGTAGCATTCCTAGTGGGTATGGCCTCTATCAATTTGGTAAAATAATCAGTGGCTATGAGGATCTATTTGTGTTGGGCTGAGGATGATGGGTGAATTTCCCCAATGAAGTCCAAGCCCCATTGTTGAAAGGGAGCCTCAACACTAATAGGCTACAAAGGTAGTGGTAAGAGTTTTCTCCTGCCATCAAAGATTTGGCACTTGTGGCAAGACATGACTAACTTATGGGTGTTTGGGAAGAGGGTGGACCAATGGTATCCAAACCTGAGGATATTTTTTGCTGTGGTCTTCCAGTTAATATTTCCTCCACATTCTCCCTCATGTAGTTCATGCATGATTTTTCCTGCATCAACCTCAAGTAAACATTTAAGAAAAATTTCCACAACATTTTTCCAATACAAAACTCCATCTAATATACAATAATTTAAAGCCTTCTGTTTGAAAAATGTAACTTTTTTTTTTACAAAGAAGGAAGAGCATTCAGATAAAGCAACACATATATGATGTCAGCATACCAAGGAGAGTTCATGAATGTTTCTTCAATGAATGGTGATGTGCATTCTTTTATCTCTTCCAAAATATCAACCATGTTCATATCTAAAGCTTGGAAGTTTGACTCAGCTATGAGTTTTTCTAATCCCTGTCCTTTGATGAGTTTGGTGGGCCTGATATCTAAGTCATATTCTAGAATAGCGGCAATACATTTTCCCCTTTTATCGTCAGGGTCTTGACTTAGAATATCCTTGACTACAGTGTGTGGCACAAAGGCAATGATATGTGAATGTAAAATGTACACTCTAAAGTCTTTTAATGCCTTCACCGGTGCTAAGGCTTGCTTCTCCATGATATTATATTTGAGTGGAGCATCTCTCAAAGCCCTAATCAAGAAGGATATTGGTTGTTCCTGCCCCATGCTATTCTTTTGCAATAATACTGCAGCTATGGTATGTTCAGATGCAAAATAGAAGATATAGAAATCTTTGGTGAAATCAGGACTAATGAGAACCGGTGTTTGAGTGAGGGCTTGTTTTACCAATTCAAATGATTGTTTAGCTTGCATTATCAATTTAACACCTACTTATTTCCTAAGCATATTAGTGATGTTTCTTAATATCTCAGCAAGGTTGGGGATGAACCTCAAAAATTTTATCTTCCCAATGAAAGATTGCAATTATTTGAGGTTTCTTGGGTGGCTGATATTCAATATGCCATCAATCCTTTTAGGGTCTAATTTGATCCCTTCTTTAGAGATTATGTGACCAAGAAGCTTTCCTTCTTGGAGGCCAGAGAGTGTCTTTTTTGGATTCAAAGACAAGCCAAACCTTCTACATTTCTCGAAAACCTTTCTTAAATGGATCAAATGTTCTTCATCAGTTTTGGAGAAAATAATAATATCATCAAGGTAAATGATTATAAAATATCTTATGTCTTTTGAGAAGGCTATGTCCATGGCCCTCTGGAAGGTGTCCCCTGCATTCATCAAACCAAATGGCATTTTGACATATATGAATGTCCCCCAAGGTGTAGTAAAAGTAGTTTTATGTTGATCACTTGGGAGTACTAACACCTTATTGTAACCTTAGAACCCATCCAACAATGATATTATTTTAGACCCAACCACCTTTTGGAGTATGTGATCCATCTTTGGCAGGGGGTAATTATCTTTCAGGGAGGCTCTATTTAGATTCCTAAAGTCAATAGATAGCCTAATTTACCCTGTCTTCTTCCTAAGAGATATTAGGTTGGAAACCCATTCTGAATATCTGAGAGAAACTATGATCCCAGCATCATACATTTTCCTAATCTCTTTCTCTACTAAAGGTAATAAAACAGGGTTTATCCTTAGTTTCTATTTGAAAGGCTTCTGATTTTCCTTAAGATGGATTTTATGTTGGATGATGCTAGTATCATAAGATTTCAGATCTTTATAGTCCCATGCAAACACATCTATGAATTCTTTGAAAAGTGCTATGTACTACTGTTTGACATGAGCTGGGAGGGTGTTGGACAACTTGATCATTTTGGGTTCAGTGGGGCTGCCTATGTTATGTTCCTCAATGTTAGTTTCTATAGGCTCTGTTTTCGGTTCTTTGGCCATGTCGTTGAAATCGAATAGTTGTTCTAATGGTGTAAGGCCTTTTGGTATAGTATCACCTTTACATTGTAAAACTTCAAGGTCCTTTTGGTCTGGGTTGTCAAATAAATCTGCTTTAAAAAGGTGCTCAAACTAATTTATATCAGCAGAAAGGGGGGGCTCTGTTTCAGGGATTTGTTCCTCATTGAAACAATCTTTTCATGGCTAGAACCTGGTGTTTCTATGGCAAAATTCATTCCTTGATTGCATAAAATCATTTATGTGTTTATCATTTTTAAACACTTTCCAATAATCTCCATTGTCAGGCACTGTTGGTCTATTTTTCACCTTTGTATTGAATTGTTCATTTATATTTGGTATCTGGCAGTTGCTGGCAGCAAAGATGATTTTGAGCTCTTGGTATGAAAATGAGTTCATATTTTTCGAAGGTTTTAAGGAGATCAAGGGAAACATTTATATATTCTATGAGTCTGGGATTATTGGCTGAATATTCCCCTTTGATTTTCCTGATGATTAAATTAGAATCCCCTTGTACTAATATCCTCTTACCCTCTAAGTATTTAAGCAAATATAAGCCGAGGATGAGGGCTTCGTATTCTGCAATATTATTTGTGCATGGGAAATCTATTTTATAGGAGTATCCCTTGTTTGTGTTATGCATCTATACACTAGCCCCTGAACTGGCCTTGCTACAAGAGACATCAAAGCTCATTTTCCAAAGTGTTTCTATCTCATTCTCTTTTTCTTTTTGCCACCCAAGGCTGCTAAGATTTGGGGCATTTCGTGGTTGAGTGAAAGGAAAAATTAAATGTTCTGGTGCAATAAATTCTTGCTTATTTTCCTTTTCTTGTTAGGTGATTTCATCTTCATTGAATAAGATAAAGGAATCTAAGTCTGAATATATGGAATAGACAGGAGTGTTTTTGGGTTTGTCTTTACTGCTCACCATGTATTTCATGAGGGATTCCCTATATAATCTTATGGTTTGACTAAACACTGGTATGGTGGCATAAGACATATCCATTTGAAGGCTCCCCATGATCTAGACAAAAGCATGCCATATTTTGGGGGAATGTCAGCTACCACTATATCCAACACTAGGCTTTTAGCAGGAATTTGTGATAGGTTAACACACAAATCTTTGATTAAGCCCAAGCATTTGACCTTTCTTGAATCAAAAGAGTATAAGTCTTTATATGGTCTAGTAATTTCTAAGCCTAAGCTTTCCATTACTACTTTGGGCATAAGGTTAAGTGATGCTCTGGAGTCTAGCATGGAATTGTGTAGGACCTTATCATGTATGTTTAGACTAACATAAAAGGGAGGGACAGTCCCTTCTTGGTATTTTCCTTCAAATTTAGGACCAAACAACAGTTCTGGTTTGTCATCCGTCAAGTTTAAAGTATCAAAATCGATGTTTATATTCAGGGCTTTCAAAACTTGATTTTTGTACACTTCTTGAGTTACCAGTTCAGCTAGAGGCATGCTAATTTTGATCTTGGAAATTTCACCTTTGAGGCTGAAAGGAAGTGTTTTTTTTGGCATATTCACATCTTTTTTTTCGCTTATGTTTCTTTCAGAAATTTTGGCTAGATGAGTTTTATTAGGACTGTTAATTGGGACTGTTTTGATAGGGCCACTAGCAGAAGTACTAGGGAAAATTTTCTCAACACTTGGTTGGCTGTTTTTGTCTCTATTTAGATCAATTTTCTTGGCCAAGGTGTTGGTATTATTTGCTGATTTTTTAGGCTGATTTTCTGAGGTTTTTCCAATAGCAGTGTTAGTGTTCTTGTCATTAGAAATTTTTGGGTTCCTTTTTCTTCTGAGATCATATTGTCTGTGAACTTCCATAATTGTGTTTTCGAACCCTAACCTATAATCTTCAAACTCTTCATGGTTGTGTTCATTTTGGTCTGATGAGAAAAATCCCTATTATTCCTAAGTGAGGAAGATATCATCTATGTCATCAGATCCTATCAAGTTCACATGATTTTCTTCTAGCTTATTAGTTTCCCCTTCATCCTCTTGTTCTACATAGTTTTGTTGAAAGGGAGGCAAAATTTGTTGGTCATTGTCTCTATGCCTATCTTGATTGGGATCTCTTCTGATATTTGAATTTATGTTTATGTTTTGAGGGTTGGTTTGGTTTTCTCTAGGAGGGGTTCTTTCATTTAAACTGATCTTTTCCAACATTCTTTCCATTACCCTCACTAGGTTGTCAATTTTGGCATCAGATGAAGAAGTAGATGTCATAGTTTCATCTTTATATGTGACTCTTTTGTCCGTTCTCAACCTTGCTCTCTTCTCAATCAGATTTTCTTCCACACTAAGAGCTCCCTTCTGCATGTATTCTAAAGTTAAGGGATCCCATTCTCTTAGCTGATAGGCCATTTCAGGATCAAATCCTTTAGGGATTTGGCCAAAGCTAAGCCTTGTGGAGGTTTCATATCTGGGGGTAGTGCATTATAAACACTATTGAATCTAGTGCAATAATCTTGAACACTTTCCCCAGTGTTTCTCTTGAGATTGTTGTAATCTGAAAGTATTTGGAGAGGGTTCTTTTTAATTTCCCATTTGTTAGTGAACGTTTGAAATAAAGAAGGGAGATCATGTATGCTATGGGGAGTTAGGCCTTTGAACCATTTTTTGGCTTCTCCTCCCAAACTTTGAGAAAAAATTCTCATTTTGATGGTCTCATCTCCTATTTCCATATAATCAAAGGCATCGTTCATCTTGTCTATGTGCTGTTGAGCAGTAGTGGTTTCATTTCTAGTGAAATGGGGAATTTTGGACTGATATTCATTGGGTAAAGGAGCTAGAGGTTGGGGTAACACTGAGGGAGCATATCATGCTGCCATGGCTGGAAATAATGGAGGATTTACAAGGGGTGGATTTATAAAAGGGACAGTGGGCTAAACAAGAGTGTTTTGGGTAGAAGAAGTATGAATAGGAGTGGAAGAAACACTCGAGCCAGCAAACCGATGATGGATAGGTTTGTTATGGAAAGGGCTGAAGTGGTGTAGAAGCTGAGAATCAGGAGGAGGAGAAGGTGATGCTTCTCTGCTAATGCTTTGCTACAAATCTGTGGGTTCAAGGTCAGCCTGATTTAAATCACTCTGAGACTTTCTTCTAAATATGTTTCTGGTATGAGGTAAGTCAAAGTGAAAATCTTCCAAGAGTGTGAGAGTTTCAGGGATAGATTTTTCTCTTGGGATGGTCCTAACAGTAACTAATTTTCCAGCTTTAGAATTTTGCCACAAAATCCTTTTTGGATTGTCAACTATGTTAGGAGGATCAAGATCTGGATGAGATCTAGTGTAGATCCTATGTGAAGCCAGATTTCATCTTCAAAACTTGGAGAGGCTTCAAACTTCAAACTCTTCCAAAGGCTTTCCTATCTCAATGATTTTCATAACATAAGAATAGGATTCTGAATCTCCTCAAGGTTGGTTAATGACGCAACAAAACTAAAAGTTAGCCCCAAGGAGAGATGGTCAACTGTAGTCGTGGCTCTGTCAGCATTTCCCTTTGGTTTACCCCATGTGGCTCTTTTATCTTCTTGTTAATTTATTTACCAATTTCAAATAAATTGACAAATAAATATTTCACAACCTCCGAACGTTAAATTCTATCTCTCGAATTATATATATTATCTCCGAACTTTAGGACTAAATTTATAACCCTTCGCACTTTATATTAATACTCCACACTTTTTAAATAAATGGCTTATAATAAACCTTTGGCTCTGGACCCCACTTCTATGTTCAATAGACTACTGCCGTCATTGCGGAGGCTCCCGGAGTACGGCGAAAATCCCTGGCTTGTCCCCTCCTGCAATGAATCTACACCATTGATTGGTGTTTGTAAGATCCAGGCTCTTTTATTAACCTTCGGTCAAGTCCAGCGTGCGATCACCATTCAATGGCCCCTTCCCAAATCAACGACACACGGCAATATCGCTCGATGTCTTGGTACAAACTATAACGTGCGATGGCGCGTTTTAAATGGTGGTTTTCCAGGGGTCCACTTCGCTGCATGTCGAACACTAAATGGAATCGATCCCCAACCAAGAAATACCGCTTATTCACGAAAAGCAGTGCGATATGGGCAATCCACCTTTTCAAATCCGTTCACTAACCCAGGGTTTAGTCCCGGTTCTAGACTTCAATTAACAATAAACAAATTCATCTCTTTATTAAATGGAATTCACCATTATTACCAGACCTCGCCTACACATGGGATTTCTTCACAGGTTTTATCCAAACAACTACAGGGAAATAGACAGAGAAATGTGGAATTACACAACTCCCACAATCAACGATTCCACATGGAACCAGCGTACAATCGTCTCACAATTAAACAATTTCTTCACAATTAACGGTTCGAGAAAATACAATGGCCAACGAGCACAGAAATTATTTAACTGGAAACAATTGTTAACACAGAGACTTTATTACAGAAACTCTTCTCCCTTCCTTCCCTTCTCTCCTCTTCTTCCCTCGATGCATCGAGGAATACAACTTATATACATCAATATATGACTCTTCGGTTCCTCTGAGAGGACCGTTCTAGAAATCAAAGGTCTAATTACAACTTATTCAAATAACCGAAACATGACAGATGGATCGAACCTAACTGTTCGACTTCTACAAACTCTAACTGATCTAAATAATACAGTCAGCTAAGGTATTGACACCTAGCTGTTACAATTCAAATGATTTCGAACCCTCCTAGCCACAACATGTGGAAAAAACCTCCTACATTGCTGGCTAGTGTCTAATGCCCCTGCATCAGTTAACCCAATCCTAAATAAATCAGGAGTCGTAGTGGAATAATAGTCCTATTGGGGCTGGTGGAGTCGCCAGGTAGAAATTTTAGCTTTTTGAAGGTAAAATGTTTATGGTCCACCACCAATGTTTATTATGAAATCAATCTGAATTGTTTTTGGGGTTTTCTGAGTTTCTATGTTTATTGAAGGACTTAAAAAGTCTATAAGAGCTTGCTAGGCTATTATGTACTCAGTGTCCCACTGTGATCGCCAAATTGTTGGGGTCCTGTGATTTGGCTACTTGGAAAACCAAATGACAAGGAAACATTCAAACCAAGATTTAGAGCTCTAGGATCTAGCCCTCCTAGTCCCAGAGAGGGATATCTCAATATGTTTGTAAGGATATAGCTTGATGCTTTTAAGAGGTTGATTTTAGGCTAGTTATGAAGTGAATTTTTTTTTTTTTGTTGGTTGTACATAAATGATTTAGGCAACATAGATAGAGTGTGGAAATCTACAAGCCATTGGGAAATGGAGTCATGTGCAAGTCTAAACAATTTCGATTGATGATTTTGGTGAACCAAAGGGAAAATATAACTTAGTCAATCGATCTGTGGGATCATATAGGTGGGGTGATATGAACATCAAGGATTTGGAAGGAAAAGTAGAGCTTTAAGGGCTGTTAAGACTCCTTAATGATGTATACCTTTCAACGAAGGGACTTGCAACAATATATAAACATAAAGAAATATCCAATAGCCAAGGCTAACCATGAATCCTACCAACATACTTTATGCAAATACCATAAACAAGACAAAATTTCGAGTAATACAAAGAAGGAGAGGAACACTCTGTTTCTTCAAATTGTTTCACTTAAAGGAGTTAGAAAACATATAAGAAACACAAATAATTGCATTCATAAAAGGGGGAACACCCAAGCATCTAAGACTGCAATTCTAAAGACCTTCAAATATGACTATCTCAGCAAGAAACATAGGGTAAGATCAGAACAAATCCTCTCTGCCAAGGTGCAGACAATAGCGTTTGAAGGATGTTTTCAGAAATAGCTTTCAAGAGGCAGCAAGTAGGCAGGGAAAATCATAATTCAACCTTGAAACCAACTATTTGAACTATTCTGAAATGAACAAACTTAAGGGTTTAAAATTATTCAAACAAGCCTAAGGTGCTTCTAGGAGACATTTCTTAGCCTAAGCTTTTTACTCTACTCCAAGAAAAGCATAATGGAACAAAGCGAAAAACAGGAAATAACATTAATGAATAGAGAGTACTTCACCAAAACCAGGCTCAGGGATCCAATGATATAGCCTTATTCATCAACATAAAATCAAATACATCCACACTTATTCAAAACATCAATCCTTATTCAAAGCAATAGTCTATGTATTACTTCAGAATTCATCAAATGCCAACCCTTACAATGAGAGTTCGAATAGGATTTATAGGTGAATGGGGAGGAGAGGTGAAAAATATGGTCTTAATGGTTAATTAAAATGGAGGATAAAAGCATCCAAATGCCCATTCTGTGTCATAAATATTACATTAATATCTTGCCCATTCTAGTAGTTCTTGTAGACTTTGAGGCATATCTGGTAGGCTGGTAATAACTCCAAAGAGTGTCTTTGTGGAGAAGTCTTATGGTTGATGCGGTTCTGTCTTTTCTTCTGGTACAAGTAAAGTGGATAGTATAGGTTTTGAGACCACCCATACCTTTTCAATAACTGCCTTAACAGTTAAAAGAGGTTATGTTAGCATAATAACTGTTGATTGACTTTATGGATAGAAGGTAGGCCCAATGATGTCAGTTAGATATTCTGAGTGAATAACTGCTCTTGTTTGATGTATTTGAGGTTGTTCTTGCCCAAGTCTTCTTGATTTAATCATGGAACTTCTTTAGGCCTGATTTTACTTTCGCCTTCATAATCTTTTGTGTTTTCTTTATCTCCTTTGATGATTGCTTCAAACTTTTATTTGCTTATCTTTAGTCTCTGCACTCCTTTAATTTTCACTGTTTGATGTATTTCTTGATGTACAGGTGTCCTTGGTTGCTGCGCTGGAGGGTTTCAATGAATAGTCAATGCTCATGACACATAGGCTTAAACATGGAATAAACCTTTTCTTATCCCTTTTCTGCATTGATTTGAGCTACAGAAGGTCATCACCTTTGACCCCATCCCTTTTATGGACTATGGGAAGGCTTAGATGCCTTAGAAACGCCATTGAACCTGCAACAAACAACCAATAATTAAATATAACCTGCGTTATATGGTTAAAACTGTGAGCAGAGGCTAGGCGAGGGCAGAGGAGCAGTGCAGAGGAGGTAAAGGCATTAAAAATGACTTTGTAGTGGAACAGGTGAAAACCAGGGTTCAAAAACATGATTTGGCGCAAAGTTAGGAATGGGCAGTTTTTTGGAAAACCGGAAATGGTTTTCACATAGGGAATAGGCGATAAGCTGTTTTGAGCCAAGTGAATGCGATATGGCTCCGGAGGTGACACGTAACCCCATCAAAACCACCTATTTCGCGTTCAAAATGCACAGAAGGGGGGTGGATGAGTTTGTGCGTGATAACATCCTGGCCGTCCGATATGCGAGGAGACATGTAGATCGATGGTCAGCGCGTCGCACGATACAACACTAAGGCATGAGGAGAGGATGGAGTGGGGCTGGAGGTGTGACATCAGCTCTTTTGTTGTGAAGCCGGAAAGCGCATCGGTGGGGGAAAGGAGTACGAGAGCGAGAACTTTGGAAACTACGAAGTGCGATGCGATGAAGCAATGAGGTGGAGCGATGCGATGGCCATCGGCGGAGAAGGGATATCGGGGAATCGACCATCAGCAAAAAAAAGTTATGGGAGGTGAGAATTTGGACACGGTGAAGTGCGAAATGCTGATGGGTGATGGGCTTAGCGCTTGGTTACAGGCCTGTGGTCTTATGGAGGACGAGGGGCTAAGGGCTAAGCTGAAAAGCACTTAAGGCCCAATGTTATAACGGGAGCAGAATTAGGCTTAAAAAAGGGGTTTTTAGCCTTAGAAGAAGGTTCTAATAGGTTAGAAAAAGGGTTTTAGACCTCAAGTTGAGAATTTAACAAGTTTTAAGGGAAATTTTAAGGGGAAAAGGGATAGATGAGGGGAAAAATGAGAGAAAAGGAAGGTTTTAGGAAGGAGAAAATGATTTTTTTTAAGGGTAAAATGTCAAAATGAGAAAGGGTGAAATGGAGGAATAAATGAAGGTGAAAATATGGAAATGGAGGCCTGAAACAATTTTTTAAGGATCAACAACACTTCTTTGAAGGTTTCCTTTGTGAAAATAGTAGTGAAGAAGGTCTTTTGTACATTGAACACCATGAAAGCTTCAAGAACTAATGGTTTTGTTTGAAAATTGTTTCTTGAAGGCTTAGAACATGATTCTAGCCATCATTAGGTATAACAGAAATTATAGATGGCTAACACTGTTCATGGTTCCCATTTTCAACATTACATGGTGGCGGAGTTGACTTCTCAGTTGGGCCTGCATCACGACAGCTCAACGTCGTACTATCCTTAGGCCAATGGCTAGGTTGAAGCCATTAACAAAGTTCTTGTTACCATGCTTCAAAATATGATTGAGACCAAGAAATCCAATTGGCATCTCATGTTATTTTCAGCTCTTTGGGCATACCGAACCTCAGTTAAGTATGTAACCGGATTTATTCCGTTTGAGTCAGTTTATGGTCTGGAAGCTACTATCCCGATTGAGTGTGAAATACCTTGGCTCAAGTTGGCTGTTGAATTACTTCCGAACACTTTACCAGAAGAAGAGCGTCTCCTTTACTTAGAAAGGCTAGATGAAACTCGTCGCTTTGCTACTCTTGTTATCGAAGCACAGAAGAAGCGGGTCAAAGGTCATTTTGACCAATCGGTTTCCCCTCGTTCCTTTGTTGAAGGAGATAATGACCATTTAGATAGATCTTTTCACATGATGATGATTTTACAAATTACGCAAATGTCTATCTAATACATATCAACAAATGGTCTCTCTGGGCCAACATCTGCAAATGCATGGATTTAATGTCAGAACATACATAGTCAAAAAAAATATTCATAACACTCATGAAAATCACAAATGAGTCTTACCCAAATCTTCATCCCAATCCTCTCCCTTTGGGAGTGGAAGGTCTGGATCACAAGTAAAATCTATACCAGAGTAGGGCCAGTCTTCCACGACGATCAACTGTGAGCGGAGCCAATCAAAAAATTTCGGTCTCCAGGACATCTGTTGATTGCCCCCTACCCTTGGCATCAAAGTTGGCCATCATGCCATCCGTGGTTCTCTCGCTGGTGGTGTTGGGACTATGACTTCCTGACGCTAAACATTTGGTAGTTTCTCCAGGAAGAACGATACCAGGATAGACCCATAACTGAATTTCTTCAATTTGGCCTTCTTGCATTTTTTTAGCTGGCCTTTCATGTTTATTTTCACGGCCTCTGCCTAGTTATAGATGGTCGGTGTCAAGAAGTCTATAGAAAGGAGCAACTGTGTCTTTTTTTCTTCGTTTGGTGTTTGTGATCCCACAGTTCGTGTGATGGTATGTAGCACTACTTTTAGTGCCAAGTCTAGGATAGTCTGGATATTGACTTTCCCACTTCCTGGTCCCTTTTGTGCCACTAGACATACCCTGTCAATCACCATGGACATGTTCACCATGCAAGACCAGGTGCTGTTAGGATTGGTACCTCTCCCCTCCGCAATAATATTGTGATAAAGTAGACGTTAGAAACATCAATCTCAAGTTCCCGATCTCGAAGGATGAAATTTTCCTAATCCTCATCCCATATGCTGATAAAATACTGTAGCACCTCCGGTTGAGCATGGATACATGGTGTTAATAATAACTTCTTCAATCCAGAGTCTCTGAGAGCTTCCATGCATCTCTCATTTCCCATGGCAAGCTCGTCCTCTTCACTGTGTTCCCATTCTTTCCATTCGATCACCATTTTTTCAGCTTTCTACCTACAAACACATTCATATGAATAGTATTAGCCTTTTTTAAGCTTATATTTGTAAAAAATTGGGTATTTCACTTGCATCTTTGCATAAGAACGGTCCACGATGTTTCCCAAACAGACACGCCAATGGGCGCGCCCTAGTGTAGAAAATTGGGCGGTTAGCGCAACTCCGTGCCTGAAACCCGCACCAACCGTTGTGTCCTAATATTCACATTTCCTTCCCACGAAATCAAAATTGTAAGTTGCAGGCAGTAAAAAATAACTTGAAATGAAGGGAGAGATCTCGGCTCTTACCTGGAACTGACGGATTCGAGACTGGTCTGCTGGATTGTCCGTTATCGCCGCTGCAATATCACACTGTGAAATGGGTAACTATTTGTCCACAAGAGGTAAAAAGTAAAAAGTAATTATTTTTACCATTTTTGGAATTATATAACTTTTTACAATCCTAATTGGGTTTTAAGACATGTTTTTTGATTATTTTATTATATTATTTTCGAGAAATGGGTTTTACACGTTTCTCTTGTGTAGCAACAAGTTTTCAGGACATAGTGGTGGAGTAACGAGTTAAATTTTATACTTTTTGAGACTCGGTAAAAAAACGAAAAATTTATTATTGGAGTCATCTTTTAGCTCTTTTTTTACTCTCTAAAATTGAAAATATTACCGAGACTCTTTTTTTTTCGAGCTCGTTAAATGGCTACGAAACGATATCTACCCAGTATACCTTTACCCCCTTTTCGAGTTGGGATAGATTATTTACGAAAAAGGAATACCTTAGCCTATCGCGACTAAGAGTTTCTTTCGGATATTGTTTTATACCTTTTCGGATTTGAGAGACTATTTACAAAAAGGGCCATGATGGATTTTTCTTTTCTACCTTCTTTTCAAACTGTCTAAACATGAAAAAATGTCGAGTTCTCCCTTTGTAAAACTCGTTAAACCCTGATGACATCAGATTTTGTCGCCATGACGTTACTCGAGTTCCTCCTTCCTAGGGCTCGTAAAATGTACTAGGTTGGATTTGTCTTAAGGACAAACTTACAACACAAGCATATGCTATCCCCTTTAAGTTTGTTTTGAAAAATTATTGGGGTACTTGCTAGAAATGTTTGGGGGAAAATGGAATCAAGTTTTAGTTATGTTGGTAGTATGTCACTCTTGAACATGGCACTTGTCTGCATTCATGTCAGGTTGGGGACATCTCATTTCGTCACTTTTTCCTCTGTGGGTTTGGGTAATCTCTTTTGACCTCTCATATGCTCTTTTCCACGTCAGTATGACCTCAGATCCCTTGATGTCAAATACTGCCAAATCCAGTGTTGTGTCGCTGATATGTTCAAGAGAAGTTTGCCTCTGCAGTTTTCAACCTTCCCCTAATTCTCTGTTGGTTCTGATTCACTATAATCATGTTACTCTGTCTCATGTCAATGATGTGGGAAACATTATGGCCCACCGTCAATTAGGTCACTTCTACACTACTTCAGCTCATTATCCAGGAATTTGATCTGGAGACTCCCTTCTGGTACCTTGGAGTCTGCATGCCTCAATGTCAGGTTATTCACATTTGACGCAAGGTCCATCTCATTGGTCTTTGATCAAGTGATTCTACGGGCGTTTGACACCATATCACTGTTCACATTCCGTTATTGTACTGGTTTTACCTTGAGATCCATTGTCGTTATTGGTGGTTTCTCTCGTTCCTGTTAATAGCTTTCATCATTAGATGGTAATCAGGTGATTTTCTTGCATGTTTGACTTTGGCTCATATATTCACATGCTTGAATTTGTACTTGTTCGGGTCAAGATGGAGTGAAAGACCCTGGTTTTTTTCTGATAAAATCCAGGCTGCGGAGTTTTGTGGATTATCATGACTTATCACATGACTCTTTTGATTGGATGGCTACGACCATACCTGAGTCTATTTGTTGATACTTACTGCTGGATGACTACATCCATACCTCGAATCACAGTTTTTATACACTCTATTATGGATGGCTGCACCCATATGACATGTTCATGTATCAGAGATATTAGTTGTATTTGTAATTGCAGGTTTTCCAACAGCAGTGTTTGGTTCGAATGCGTTCTCATAAATAATTTCACCCCTCCCTCTCCCTCGGACTTCATTCTTTAGGGGGAATCTGTTACACAACATTTTTTCACTATCCCTGCAATACCCATCTCGCCCATTGGAGGGTCATTTCCATGATCAATAAGCAGTGTCATTCCTTGCATGGACCATCATTGTATCCCTTTGCATGAGAGTAATATTCCTTCTGTTGAAAATTCCCTAAGCAGAGACTCAAAAACCCATGTTTTTTCCTAGGCACGAGTAGTCTGTTATGCACTCGCACAGAAGAGGAAGATTAACACTGAGCCCTACACCAGCTCGCACTTTGTCTCAATTAGCCACCTGCAGTGAGCTGTTTATGGAATGTTTTTTAAAAATAGAGGCGGAGATTCCATTCCAACCACTTTGAGGATGAATCATTGGGAGTGGTTGAATTGAGAAACCATGTACTTCCTCCTTTGGTTTATGGTTTCCACCTCTTGTGGGAACCTCCTAAAGGATAGGCCTCCCTCCCACCTTTGTAGGGATCCTAACCTCCTCCTTTTCCTCTATAAAAGAAGCTATCTCCCTTTGAATAAGCTATTTGAACTTGGAGAATTGAACATACTATAGCAGAACTTCTAAAGAGATAGAATAAGAAGGAATTATGCTGAGAGAGCTTGAGTCCATGCCTTTACCTCGTCTGAATTCCCCGACGAACATCTGAGACGCGCTTCGGCTAAACCCCGTTGGAGGAGCCCACAATGTCAAGGATTTGGTTCTATCTCTTCCTTTCATTAATACATATACGTGACTACTGTTTGGTTCCAATTTTTTGTTATGACATTTGTTTAATGAAATATTTTTAGCCCTCTTTGACTGGCTGATAGTTATGAATGAAATGTTATTATGTCGTATTTTGTTCTTTTTCTCTAATTCTATGTGTAGGTATCCGAGCGTGATTGCTGAAGGATTGTGACTTGCCAAGGCAGAAGTGAGAGGCCACCACCACTATAGCAACAACGACAGTGTTGGGATCCAGGTAGGTCGATCTATCGTGTCCTCTTTCATTCAATAATTAGGAATCAACACTTTAGCATGTCTCTTTGTTTCTAGACCCACTCTAGGGCTAGAGTGATCATCTCTGTCCATAGAGAGGATTTACCTGCTTAACAGCTGCTTCAGGGCATCCTTAATCTATTGAATAGTGGGATCTATGTTTTTAACAATGTATCCCATGAACCAATTTAAAGCACAAACTTCAAATTCCATAGCCAACTACTCTCTTTTGACCACATCGGTATTAACATTTTGCGCATTCCACACCACATTCACCACAAACCAAAATTGATACATATCTTCATATCCCGCACCCTTAAAGGTGCGTAGCTTCATATGCATGACCATATCTTCCGTAGGTGGGGGCGGTGGTGGGGTAGGAGAAGTCTTACCCCTATGCGAGTTTGATGGTGGTGTAGTAGGAGGGCTACCTTCAGCGTTCGTAGCCTCACTTTCATTTATATCATGTGAGTTTCTCAGATGACTGTATACAGTTTTTTCCCCTCTATGATTGACTCGATAATATTTTCCATTGTGCGTAGTGCTTTTGATCTGATCAGGGGTCATTCACTAGGTGTGGCTGCACAAAATACCCTTTTCACACAATAGCATCTTAATCAGCAACGGAACAGTTCGTAATAATTTACCTATCAATCCTTTGAAAAACATCCTTTTAACTTCAGAGTATGACACAAAAAATCTACTATAAATTCTGTCACAAACCCACTCAAGATGTTATGAACCCAATGCTCTGCAGTTCATGTGATGGAATTATCAGTCTTTTCTAACTGTTGGATCAATTCAGGCGTCCACTATGTTACCTTATCATCTTTCCAACATGTTTGGAATTCTGCTAATCTTGACAACCACTCTTGAAAGTCATGCACAAAGGTCACGAAGAAGATCTCATGCACTTCTATGAAGAAATAATTTTTCTTCCACTCTTCAGTGGACAAATTCTTACTTCTATTTTCTTTTAGGGAAATTCATAAATCTATTTTTCAAACCAATCCTCTAGTTCGGGCTTAAATGGTTGCCATTGACCTTTCCACATCACCCAACCTCTCTCAAAATGATCCCAGTCCCAGCAGCGGAACCATTTGTTGGCTTGAGGTGTCCTAACCCAAGTTCGAAGTTAAGGTTAACCAACAAAACCCTCTTACTAATGGCCCTTTCGGCAGTGACCTACTTGCGCAATTCAAAGTCTCACTCGAAGCAGTATGGGGGGGTGCTGCAACCAAGTTTCCACACCCTGATATAGATTTAAATGATGTGGGTGCCCTTAAATCCAAAACAACCATGAACAGACCTCCACACAGAAGCCCTAACCAAGAAACCCTTAACAGATAGATTTAGGTCATTTATGCAGAATATCTGACACGCAAGATGAAGCAAAGTCTATAATCCATGTAATATCTCTTAATAAATAGTATTAACACCCAATAGTATTAGATAAATTCACTAAACATTCATCTAAAATAGAAGCAGTTGCGCAAGTTATCAAGACACATACAATAGAGGAATTAGAAATAATATGCAGAAACGATCATAATATAAAAAATAGATGCATTCCAGACTCAAATATCAACATCAATAGTTCTTTATTCATAAAATTTCATATCGTTCATACAAAACCCTTCATTTCACCCGCACACAAAGCCAACAGGGTCTGCACTTAGCAGGACTAAGGTCTCTGCACACATAACCAACATGACCCTTTTACCCAGAAAAATCCACACCAAAGTATCACAACACAACCAAGTCTATCATCAATCGTTTTTTATTATCCAAAAACTGACTTATTCAACTCGATATAAACTCTTATTTATAGTTTTAGCCCGCGCTAAACTAAGATTCACAAATTGTGGTTTGTGGCCCCTAGTTTTACCTTTTTTACCCATTACAACTCATGAGGGGCTTTGACTCGCCCCAAATCCCATTGACTTTGCTACACACGACTAAACTTACAAAATCTATTACAAAAATATATCAAAATGGTCTTTAAAGTTATGACTTAGGGGACCCTACTCCAACAACATTTAAAATGAAGTTTTGTTCACATATTTTAAGATCCTCACAATGCATTGGTTTAACTTGTCAGGAATAGTGGGTCACATAAATGGTAATAAGAAATTATAACCCACCACTATATATATATATATACTCTTTCTCTTTAAATTTTTGTTGCAACTCGCCATAATTATCTTCAAGTTTAAACATGGTTTCCTTGGTCATGATATTGATTGTATGTCCTAGTTCAATAAGAGTATCTAGAACTACAATCATCATTTATGTGCATTTCTACTACTGAGCTCTCATGATCTAGATACGTGGGGATGATTACTCTCCCAAGAATTAGATTGGCTAGTTTCCTAATGACATTAATAGTAGAGGCATCCATTCTCTTGCTTCATGGTATTCTAAGAAATTGTTCCTCAATGAACTTTTTATATATGCGGTCATCTTTGAAGGCTTAGAGGAGAGGAATTTTGACATAGATTATTCAATTATTTGAGAATTTCAACTTCTTCTTGAGTGTGTTATTTTTGGGTTGTCAACCTTTCAAGCTAGGGATATTTCTTTTGAGTGACCAGAGGCACAAAATGCTCCTTCACTTTCTTAGGATGTTCAATTGGAGAAGGTGGATGGACATCTAGAAGAGTCTTCCCTAACCTAAGGTTAATTTCCTATGTTTCTACAACATAAGTTTAGTAGGTGGATTATCGACTATAGACTAGCTAAGCATGCTTATTTATTGGGATTGGGATTTGGTTGAGTAGGCATATGAGGTTGCTTCAGAGGAACATTATAGGTACTTGTTGTTTCTTAGGAGGCATCAAGGAAAGTGGTTGGCCCACCTAAGGCCTCCATCCTTGTGATCAATTACCTCATTGAGGAGGTTGATTGGGATATGGCTGGAAGGTAGGAACAACATATTGAGGAGGATATGGCCAAGGAGTGGTCATAGGCTAGGGCAAAGGATTAGGAGGGAAACAAGGCTGATAGTGAGTATTATAGTAATATTGAAATGAAAAGGGAAGTTCACACCTTGTTGTAATTTCCTTGGATTTTGTGGTCTGTTTTGGTTGACAAAGCGCAACTGCTCCATGCTACCTTTTTCTTCTTTGTAAATAGCATTCAAACCTAGAAAATGTGGACACTTATTAGTGGAATGGTTTTCCTTGCATAAAAATTAGAATTTTATGGTATTCGAAAGACGTTCATTCCTAAGGTGTCTTTTAGTGCACCGGGGGAAAAAACAGCTAATGCATTTTATACTTCCTCTTTTTATCTATTAATTTGAAAATTATCCATCTTCATAGAAAATGTGTGCAATATATATGTCCTCATGTATTCTAGCAACCATCCTCTTTCATTATTAGAAATCAAGGAGGAGGAGGAAGAACTTACTGAACTTTTTCTTGCTCTACCTCTCTTTCTAGTGGCTCTTAAATGATTTTTGAATAATTTTTTAATGTAATCATAACTGAGCTGGTAGATATCTCCATTGGCGACTAAGTTTAGTGTTTCTATTAGATATTCTCTAACTACCCTCAATAGTACTAGTTTTTTTTAGTCTGGGTCGATGATCGACTGGATCAGTAATGATCTAGACTTATGCAAGAACATAAGAAAATATAGAAATACAAATAAACATAGAGATGCAACAGAAATAAGACTTCATTTCATTAATATCACATAACTGAAATATGCTTACAGAGAAAATGGAAATAAACTAGCTAGGGCGCTGGTAACTTATCTCTTAGAAGTGATGTGGTAGCTACATGCCTCGGAACTGTGCTAAAATGAGGCTCGAAGGCCTATTTATTATTGATAAACAATGAAAAACCATAAACATCGAAAAACCTAACCCTAGGAGATGAAACACCAAACTATGGGCCCCGTTGGGGTAAATTGGTACATCAATTTCCTGGGGTCGTAACTTTGGCATACGATCTTTGTTTGAGGCACATGATACCTCATTAGAATGATCTATCTGAGGACTAAAACTGATGAAAATGAATTTTGAGTCTTTGAATCACATTTTCTTGGAGAAATATTTCACAAAAGAGATGGATTCCCAGGGTCGACTAGGGGTAGGCAACGAAGTATAGTGGCCTTGCTTCTTGATTTTCCGTTTAGTAATGGCACAAGCAGTGCAGGATCTGGTGTACTTCCCAAAATCCAGTCGAAGTTTTGGAGAATATAAATACTTCTGCAGTACTACCACTGTTTTCTCAACCTCAAAACTCCCAACGACCTGACTGTAGTGCGCTTGTCAAATCATCTTGGCATGCTTGCTTGAAGGAACACAAAGATGTCCTAGGTGACATAATTGTCCATCCTAGAGGTAAAAATTTGGAACTTTCTTACACTTTGAGAACGTCTTGTATGTGTGGCCAAATTTTATAACGATGTTGTAGATAAGTGGCCAATCAGAAGTATTGTGCCCACAAGAGTTGAGCATGATGATTAGTGCCACAATTGGTGGTCGGCTGAGGCAGTCTGTAACATTATTGGTGCTTCCCTTCTTGTACTTGATGTTAAAATGAAATTGTTGTAGATATGTGGACCACTTATGATGGTGATCGTTCTGCAACTTCCCTTTTTTTTGTATGAATTGCAGGGGTCAGTGGTTTGTGTGGATGACCATTTCCTTCCCCAAAATGTAATGCTTCCATTGTAGGCAAGCCTACACAATGGAATACATCTCTTTGCCATAAGTGGGATACCTTTGAGTTGTGTCTGATAGTGTCTCACTTTCATATTCCACTGAATGCCCCTGTTGAGTAAGAACTGCCCCAATAGCATACTCTGAGGAATTTGTCTCGATCTCAAATTTTTGTTGCAAGTCTGCTAATTTGAGCACTGGGGAAAAGCAGAGGCGATGTTTCAACTCAATGAACACCTTATGTTGAGGTTTAGACCAAAATAATTTTTCTTTCGGCCCTCCCCTGGTGACTTGGCTCAAGGGCCAAGTGATATGAGAGAATCCCAACATGAACCTCCGGTAGAAATCGACAAGACCTAGAAAGATGCGAAGATCTATTAGAGTGGTTGGGGCTGGCCAATTCTGAATTACTTGGATCTTGGCTGGATCCACATGCACCCCCCACTCATCAATAATGTATCCCATATACTCAACCTGGGTTATGCCAAAAGTTCACTTCTCTGAATTGACACACAACTTCTGTTGCCGCAATGGTTAGAGGACCTGTCGGATGTGGTGGAGGTGCTCTTCCCAAGTTTGGTTGAAGACCAGGATGTCATTCAAGTACACTACTACAAATGAGTTGGTGAATGGATGCAAGATGTTGTCCATTAGCCTCATGAAGGTTTCGGGAGCATTCGTCAACCCGAAAGGCATGAACAACCATTCGAAAAGGCCCTCCTTGGCTTTGAAGGCAGTCTTCCACAAATCAGAGTGTTAGATTGGTACCTGGTGATACCCATACTTTAAGTAGATATTGTTGAAATATTTCCCTCCTTTGAGTTGGTCCAGAAGGTCATCAATCCATGGGATCGGGTACCTATTCTAGACAGTGATATTGTTCCATGCCTGATAGTCAATACAGAGTCTCCAAGTCCCATCCTTATTCCACACCAACATGATTGGGCTCCCACAGGGAGATGAACTTGGTTGGATGTGACCTTTATGTAACAACTCCTGAATTTGCATCTTGATTTCGTCATTCTCCAAAACATGATAGATTGGTCCATTGGGCAGCGACGCACCTGGGATCAGATCGATGGGCTGCTTAACCTAACAGTGGAAAGGCACCCCTCCGGGTGAGGTGAAGATGTCCCCATACTCCTCCATGACCTTGTCCATCTATTTTTTTCGTGTAGAGTAGATATGTCTAGAGGTCGTGGCCACAGTCTTATTCTTTCCCTAAGGGAAGATTACCAGGAAAACAAATTTCCCATATTTGGAAATGAGCCTATTGCATTGTTTTGTAGTGACCAAAGAGATGGTAGCAGGGGGTGCTACCTCCGATATCTTGAACAATTTATTTCCCAAAGTAAAAATAACAACGCGAGGATGGGATTCATACACAACATGTCATTTCCACAAGTATGGTTGGCCTAATAATACATCAAAAAAATCAATAGGATGAATTTCACATAAACCTCATCCGTGAAGGGCTTGATGTTGTAGGGAAGGTGAAACTGTTGGCTGACGTGGAGATCCCATCCTTGGTGAAGCCACCCAATGGTGTACGACTATGGGTGTGTTGTGGTCAAAAAACCCAACCGCTTGACTACCTCTGTTGAAATGAGGTTCTTTTGGCTCCCGCTATCGAAAATGAACTACAGCGGCGAACCATTTACACCCACATTTGGGAATGGAAGAGGTTCTCCCCCTCCTCTGGATCTTCTGGTTCCTCCTTCTGGATCTTCTTGGTGGAAACTGTGGCATTGGGCTTCGCATCGATAATCTTCTTCCCTATATCATTCCCCTTGTCGGGTTATGATTCAGAGTCAGAGCATGAATCTGATTTAGAAGCCTTCAACTCATCCACCAGTGATTGCTTGGCTCAACACTCACTTGTGTTGTGAGTGGAGTGCTTATTTAACTCACACCACTTTCCGGTGTCCTTCTTTGGCTTTGCAGTGTTGTTCACTAGCATATTTGGCCCAATTTCTGACAGCCAAAATGTCATTATTGCAACACATAGGTGTCCTAAGAGTGACAATTTGAGGTTGGGAAAAATTTTGTTTTCTGTACGGTCGCATATGTGACACTTCTAATAATTGTCGGAATAGCAACACTTGACACAAAACGTGTCTTCTTTTAGTCAATATTTGAATCATGTTCTTTATTGTCGATATTCTGACATCATGTGGAGACGTCTGTATTATGACACCGATGCCTTCCAATAATGTGTCATAATACCGACGACCTGTCGTCAGCTCTATTATTTTTCTAGCAACGGAAACAACCGTCGGAATTATGACGCGAAACAACCGTCGGATTTGCGACGGAAACAACTGTCGGAATTGCGATGTGACTCCTAGATTTTTTTTTTTGGGTAGAAGTAACCCTGAGATGATCATCCACTTTAAGAAGGAACTCATATTTGGCTTATGGCATGCTAGAAGTAGTTGATAACGGATAAAGGAAGATGTACGACCTCCCAAGAAAGATAGGATGCAAGACAACTCTCTCAGCTTTCTTGCATCCTAGCCTAGCTTGCTTGGGAGGTCGTCGATCTTCGTTTCTCATATATCAACTATTGGCATCATGCGAGAAGTGAAAGTTGAGTTCCTTCCTAAAGTGGACGATCATCTCAGGCTTACTTCTGCCCCTACGGAGGTATCTCCGGTAAGAATTTGGTACCTTTTTTATAAGATCAAGGGCATGTTCATTTATCAAAACTAAATTTTAATAGCCCTTTGTGTGAATTATTTTTCAGTTTAAAAATTTCACGTGACCTTGAATAAATTAGGGGTAGCATTGCTTTACACTGCAACTTTTACATGAAAACAACACTAAACTTATGTATAAATTAAAAAATAGTTCATTGAGTTTGTTGAAAACCACATCTAAGGGGATGCCTTAATAAGTACTATTTGGTTTCTGTGTTAGCAATATCATTTAAATCAATATGGTGCAAATTTCATTATTTAGTAAATATGTCTATTTTACTTTAAAAGAATAAATAAGTATAGGAGGGTTTTCTTCAACTTGTTCTTGATTGAAGAGTATTTGATTTTCATTGAATAAATTTGAATGACCTGATCCAAGAAATTACAAATACTTCTTAAGTAAATTTGATCTTACTCATATTTTTTCCCAATCCATAATCATATTTGAACTTGTCATTTCCTGAAGTAAACTTGAAATGTTTGAATTAGTCATTTATTGAAGTAAACTTGAAACATACCTTGTATTAAACCTTTGGGATCTTAGTTCGTTTACCCACTTTCAACATCAATCCATGAGTCCTTGATCCGCTCATGTTTCAACTTTCATACCAATCATGGTTCTCTCATCAAGGTCAACTCCTAAATAAATTTGAATTCCTATAATGCATTTTTCTTTGTGTATAGAACAAATGCCCTTTTAATCTGATATCATATTTAAATTTTGCATTGATTCAGCTCCTTCAGTTCAAGTAACAAGTTCTACACTTTAGGAAAGGAACTTGGTCTCCTAACTGCCTAACTCAGTCCATCAAGGTATGCCATGGGATATTGAACTACATGACAACCCTTACCTTTTTAGTACTTTGTAACATATCATGATGCCTTATCTTGCTTCAATGCTAATGCTACTCATTCTTACCACAAATATTTAGAGAATCATTTGAACTCTTTTCGGCCCTGTAGAAAAAAGTTGACTTCACATAGAGCATAATTAAATAATAAGAGATCTTTTAGCTTCATAATTAGAATGAAGGATGGCCTTATTTTATTTTAATAAGAATTATATCTTGAGCAAGCTAGGTCCTCGACTTAATAAAAACAACTTTATTATTTCTAAAAACATTAATTGCAAGAGTTTCGGCCCTGATGATAGTCCTCTTGAAAGCTAGTGGATACATTTCATCCTATAGAGGTTCGGTTTAAATAATTTCAGCTTCTATGAGAGAAATTTTGACCCTTATTCGAGATGGAACAAAACTATTTTTCGGCTTGGTCTATTCAACCAATGTAATAGATGTTCCTTGTAATGTGTCATTCCAACATTTGCCTATGTTGATTTCTCCTTTAATTTGGTTTATGACAGAGATACATACCTTAAATTCATTTCTCAAAGAAATTTGCAAGAGGTGATCGAGGGTTACATTGAGAGGTGCAATTGAGGCAATGGATAATCCATATTATATTTAGAAGGATATTAATACTTGTAACATTGTTAGAAAAACAATGCCACATTCTTGCACTGTTACTCCCAATGCTTGTACCAAAACAAACAACTAATTAACTTAATTCATAGCTCACTTTAGATGATCCATTAGAATAACGTAATCTAATCATTTATATCAAAACAATTGAAGATACATGACAACCTTTTCTGGAAGAATTGCAGCTAAATCTCATCCACATCATGTAATCGATTGCCTTGATTCATACAATAAAAGGAATGAACCCTATGATGAACAATTTTAATATAAAATTAGTAAACCCTTCTCATCTTTTCTGGAAAACTCAGCATTTTTCAATCTTAGCAAGCAAGCTATAAGACGTGAAGGGAATTATATAAATGGTATTAATCTCCACTAATAAGAGAAAGCTAGGTCTTGAAGGGAAATAACTGAATAGAAAAACTTAAAACCATGTAGGATTTAATTGAATGGAAGGTTATACAATCAATGTGGCATGATGGAAGACCTAATTCAAACTACAAGATTAGTCCAAAGCGGCTTTAGAAAGGGTTAGTATAAAAAATTATTATTTTAAAAGACAGAATGCAATAGAACCATAATCCGTTAATTATGTAGTTGAAAATATGGGACTGCTTATTCTATTGCTATCACTCAAAAACCATCATTAATTTCATCATTAATGAACCACACAAACTCATGTTGTCTCTTAATCGTAAGTGATGCATGTATGCAAAGACTAGACTCTGGGATGTTTACCCACCACCCGACATTGTTTCGGTGAAGTAAACCTTCCCTCGATGACAATATCATTCCTTAGTAGTATAATATAAAATCCTTTTCACCTCACATATACCTACCATCCATTCAAGACAATATAAACTATCATTCCTGTGTTTATATTACAATAAGAGTCTAACCAAAATCTTCCTAAGCCGATAACATCTATCCTATTATCAAGTAGATGTTACCAGTTTTATGGACATTCAATAAAGTAAACTAGAAAATCTTGAGAATTTAAAATGCCAAACTAAGTGGATATTCAAGTTTTTGTTGTTTTCCTAGAGTAACAACCGAATAAAAAATATGAACGGTGGGAAATTAAAGATTAAAGTCTACTCATTTGTTAAAAATCCATAATGTTGTGGCAATCATGCTATAAAGGTGAGTTGTATGAAACTCAAGCACCTATCACAAACTAGATACTCCCAGTGAAATTGAAATTTACAACTTGCATCCAACAGTTCATTTTCAATGGTTTTCACATTATCCCTATAGATGAAGACTTCAGAGGTTCATGAAATATTATGAATTATATCTATAAAAGATATTGCTTAAACAAAGATAAGAGAAAAACCAATAAAATAATCTCACTCTTGGTTAACCTAGTTGGAATATTGTAGGGTAAAATATGATTCAAATATGATTCAACATGAAGTAAGTCCAAAAACATGAAGATAATAATTGACTAGTATACATGTTTGACTGGTGTAAATATTCTTACTCATTTGTTTTCATCCTCAGGGATACATCAAGACAACTCAACTCAAAACCGTGAAACAAAACAGGTTAGTGCCAACCAAGCAACATGGTCACAAATACCCAACTAAGACCCCAGTTTCTCGTTCATCTAGCTTGATCTGTAGGTTATAGGAAGAGACACTGTGAAAGAAAGTGGAAAATCAAATATGTCAAGAGATGTGATATTATTTAACATGCAACTTGTCCTTTTTCATTTTCAAGTGCCGAGGAAAAATTATAAATTGAAACTGCAAGTTCTGACTAAGTGAGAATGAGTGAAAATGACTTGTGGCTAAATATTGGAGACCTTGCTGCAGAGTTTCAATTTTTCCTATGGTTATCACATCACTATGGAATTCTACATGTAATATGTGATTCAAATAATTATATCTGAAAATATACCTAATTCATGTTGAAGTTTAATATATTAATTTCTTGAAAGGGATGAAAAATGTTAATCCATTGAAGATAAAAGACATGCTAATTTGTTGAAAGTCACGCTTCATTCTCATCATGTTAATTTTCATTTACACTTTCATTTATTATGATATGTTTCTCATCAAAATTGCATTTAATTGTGTCCTCAGTGTCCGAATTTTACTTATGGTGAGGAGGTAGCCTAATAAAGGCTCGTTCACCAGAGGCTCTTCTAATTCTATTATAGCAAGTTTGGATGGAAAAGGGCACACAAGGAAGCCCAATTTTTTTTTTTTCTGAATCTCTTTCATGAGTTAATGATTCTACTATTATTTCTCACCATCCTACATTAATCAGTGTTGAGGAACATAATTATGCACCCTATTATTACAATAATTGTGTCCTACACGGGTCTGCAAAGATTTGGAGCCTTGTGGTTGGCATATTAAGAGTATCTGAAATGGCTTTTCATTTTTTCAATGTTCAAGAAACATGAAGACATTTTTAACTCTATGTTTTGAATGAGTGACAATGACTCATGGGTATAGAACGTAGACTTTGCTGAACAATTCCAAGTTTATTTATGGTTATCTATATAATTCCATGTTACTATGAACTATGTGAATTTCAAATACAAATATTTGAATAGATACCTACCTAGATCATATTGAACATTAACATACAAAATTCTTGAAATGGATGAAATCGGGTGACCTACAAAAGCAAAAGTAATGCTAATTGGTTTAGATTCCAGTCATGGCTTATTCTCATTATGTTAGCATTTACATTTTCATTTATTATGATATATTTCATGTCACATTAAGCTGAAGTTTTCCTGCACAACCCTATAAGACATTGAACGATGGGAATCTATTCATCTTGTTATTTCATGTTTTGATAAACATTTCTAATGTTTCTACATCCATGGTGAAATCAAACTTAAATATCATTCAAAGTGGCACATCCTTTCTAGATAGAGGCTTAAAATCCTCCAAAAAAGTCTATACTCTACCTCAACGAACTTAAAATGGGTGTCTTGTGCTTTCTGAGTGCTAATAAAAAAGGAAAAATGCAAGCAATTAAGACATATAGCACCTCCAAACACCCTTGATACTTTGCTCTAATTCTCCATCATCTCTTCTTGCAAATCATGCTAAATGAACAAGCAAAAAGGATCTAATGCCAAAATCCTATGTCTCATGCATGACAAACTAGCTTTTGGGGTTTGAGTGAAATCGAAAGGAAAAATTATACCCAACCAAGGTCATTCATGGTAACTTAAAAATTTCAACCAGGGGCTATAAGGTAGTTACAAATCATACCATCTAGATTTCCTAAAAGCCCAAAACCGAAATTTTTTTAACCCCCTTGGGCATAGATGTGTCAATATCTGAAAGAACTAATCACCAAAAAGAACAAATTCCAGTGGGAATCAGAAACAAAACAAACAAGAACAAAGACCAGAGGAAACTTTCTTAAGCTGCTCAAGTTAAAACATGATGAAAAACTATACCCCGTTCACTCTAAACTGGTGTAGTCACAATTAGCCGGTGGGTGTCACTGAGACTAGAAGAAACTTAAACTAAGAAATTTAAAACATGAGCAAGAACTAGACCCCATTCATTATAAACCAGTGTAGTTAGAAAAACCTCCAAGGGCCTAAATATGTCAATGTTTGAAAGAAATATGGCCAAGAGGAGAAAATTCCAATAGGCATGAGAAACAAAACAAGAATGGCTAGAGACCAGGGGGAGCTTACTAAGCTACTCAAATTAAAACATGAAAAAAAACTGTACCCCATTCAGTCGCAACCAATGGAGTTAGAATAAGCCAATGGGTGTCAGAAATACCAGAGGAAACTTACTTAAACTGAACAATTTAAAAAATGAAAAAAACCTAGACCCATTCACTCTAAACCAATGTAGTCAGAATCATCTAGTGTGTTTCAAAAAGACCATAGGAAACTTACTTAAACTGAGCAAGTTAAAACATGAAGAAAAAATAGACCTCGTTCACTATATACTAGTAGTCATAAGGGACTCAGCTATGCCCAAAAATGATCCAGCTAAGTTTCTGCATCAGTCTGACTCAGTTAAGTTAGACAAAAAACTCATGACTCATCCAAGTCCATTCCTGTCAAACATTTCACCCTGCCAGCAGGCCATAGGAAAAAGTACCCAAATTTTTTTTTTTTAAATAATAAGAAAATAAATAAAAAATTTACAAGAGGACAAATAAAAATAAATTTAAAATACAAGCCAAACCCTCAAGCTACCTTCCTAAAAGTGCCCCTTACTTTTCTAACCTCATTTAACTTCTCAAAGCTTGCATTTGGGAAATTTGGAGTTGAAGGAAAAGGAAACCCAACCTAGCAACCTACTGTTGAAGCTGATTTGACATTGATTAAAGGTTGAGCAACATTGACTCATAGGTTAGAATTTGATGAATTTATGGATTCTGGAGGCCATTTAGGGCCTCAATGTTAATGTATTATGTCCCACTAAATCAATTATTTTTTCATAACATTATTTTTATGTCGCACCCTCTTAGGACTTGTACATTATATATGTCGATGTGATTTTTCCTATTTGCACCCTCACATGCAATATAAATCAGCAAACATGTGTATTTGGAGTTAAATTGTTCATACTTAAATTTCTGTACATGATTTTTTTTTTTTTTTTTAAATTAAAGATTGAATATTTTATGTAATTTTACTTTTTCATGTCGACTCTAGGTCAAAGACCAAAACCCAAGTCAATTCCACAACAAAGTGTTTTTTGGGCCCAAGACAAGTCTGAGTTTAACTACTTTTCTATAAATTAAACAAGGATTTCAAGACAACCACTAAATTCCAATACTTTACTCAAAATAAAATCTTTATTGCTAGCACTACAAACTGAAACCAAGAGACCATAAATCAGCATGTAAAACACTCACACCTAGCCCAAAAAAAATGCAAACACATGTTTTCTTTGTTAGAGTCTTGTCTCTTTAATGCACCCTTACTCTAGTGTACTTTCCATGTGTTAGATTTGGATGGTTCTTGATCTAAATTAGAAATTTTTCACTACTTTCTATAATTTCCTGTCAGAGAAGCACATGCCTTAAGATGGCCCACATCATAAGTGCCACCCATTTTGTTGCAACAACATCAAATGGAAATGGTGCCCATGAAAACCTGAAAATTTGTTCAAAAAGGCTTTCATGAAGTAATGACTCTACACTTGTTCCCCCCTTCCTATCCTAATTCCTGTGGATAAATATAATTATGCACGTTCTGATTGCAAGCATCATACCCTAGTAGGCTATTTTGTTGGTCTAATATCATCTAAAGACTAAGATTAGAATTTGGATCCACCAAACTCGAGAACATTATGGTTGGAATATTAAGAGTATCCAGAATATGACTAATGGTCTCTTCTGTTCATGTTTAGTGGGGCCTAAAGCTATATGGATATCATGGAAGGCATCCCCTGGGTTTGCCAAAAAACCTAGTTGCATTTTTTGCATTAGATAGAGAAATTTTTAACAAAGACCTATGCTTCACTTCACTACCCAATTTAGGTAGAATCTCCAAATTTCCCTCTGACTTCTGCATCAGTAAAATTTCCCTCTTGCATTGTGAATATGTGTCTACAAAAATGAGGTGACATTTTTTGTCAAACAAGGATAGAAGCACACTCTGGCCTCATAATTTTGAAAATGAGTCAATTTGGCTTTTACTGCATCCATCAAGCTCTTGCCAACAATTTCAATGCATTTTTCAATTTCAATGTAGTTTTTGTCTTGTTTTGGTAGGTTTGGGTTGGCTTATTTGGTTAACAACTCACTATACAACTAAATGAAATTTTGAAGTCAACAACATATGCAATTTGAAAAGTAAGGCAACTAGACAAGAAGATTCACAAGTTTCCATTTGAAAACCTGAAAACATGGTAACAATTTTTTATTATTATTTATGCTCAATTCCTAAGCTGGGGACAAATAAAGTCTTTGAGATGTCACATATAAGCAACTAACATGAATAAAAAACATAGTTTCTATAAATGCAAGAAAATAGATAAGTTTTATGCATCTCATGAGTCCATAGGTGATAACCCAGTCCCAAAAATAATATCAAAATTGACAATCACTCCATGACAAACATAATACAGGTAGTAGGAGTCCACTCTAGAGACAAATCCAACCCAAAAAGCCAAAAATAAATTTTTCGAGGGATGAAAATGACACCAAAGACACCACAAAAGGTGTCTAAGAAAGTAAGAGTCATCTTCAAAATAGTTATTAACCTCTGTCAACCATCTAAAATCATAATAATGTTGATCTTTCTTACAATGAAAGTTGACTCCAACAAGTAACCCAAGGCATAAACAAAGTATAAATATAGATAAGGCACCAAAGGATGGCCCTTGTTAAGCGGAATTATGAATTATGGATAAATCATTCTTCCCTAGAAAGGTACTAATCTAGAACAACAGGTCAAAGGCTTCATGACTATCATTCCTAGCCGTAAACAAACACACATAATGAAATAAGAAGCCTACTTGGAATCCAAGCGCTTCCAAAGTATCCTTCTGTCGCTTTTGCTGTAGCTTCAAATTCCAGCCGGCTGTGAAAAATATTTCTTGCAAGAATGAACACTAAACAGCAAGAGATAGCAATAATACAGATGTTTATTCAAGTTATCTAGCTAAACCAAAAAAATCATAAACCATATACATCAAATCAGAAATCATGATATGGAAAATCAAAGCTTATACATATGCATATAGGGAAAAATAAGCAGTAATATTTATTAATGATATAAGGGGAGGTTACAACCCAGTGATTGATTTAGTGTCACCATCTCCAGTAGCATCCCAGCCTCATCACAATGCAGATATCTCCAGCAATATGTCACTCAAGTCAACTCCTCAATTGAAATTCCACCAGCATTTCTCTACACAAATTATTCCTTCTCAAACACTAAGATCTATGCTCAATTTATAGAGGAGTTGAAGGTAGTTTTAAAATCAATTAATTTCCAATAATAGGCAAGATATGTTCCCAATCTTGTAGATGTAAAATGGACACATGGATTCAAAGTTTGAAACATGTGAACTCTTCTAGAATGCACTGGCCAAGTGGATATTCCGAAACAATGAGAATTTTTCTCCCAATGTGACCAATGCACCCTTGGATGTCGGGAAGTGCTTTGCAGAGCAACCTTGCATGGGACTACCTGCATATGAAACACAATTAGTCCCTTTAGATGCAGCATTGATGAGATCTCATATGATATATTATAAACTCCAAATCTTGGAAACCTTTGCAGATGAAAGTCTTGAATGATTTGTCTTGTTCTTTTTCTTAAGGCATATAACAACTGAAATGGTAGGGAATGATAGACCCTATTCATTGGCCCTGGAGATGATGCCCAATTAACCAGGTCATTGGGAATGGTTCCCAAATTGACCTATAACAATTTCCCCCTAAAGCATGAAGTCAGAATAATAATAACAACATTTTGATTGAGATGCTTTACACTGTGACGGGTTGGAGATGAAGCGGAGTGGCGACCTGCATCAATATTTCAATATATTACATTATGATGTATCATCTTGATCATAATTTCTGATGGAAGGCATTCCCATGTTCAACACATAAACAATCTAATACCATGTACATAATTCAAAATTCGTCTACATTGGAATGTTGCCCAATATAGACATGCCTATAGATATAGGCCCATGTTTGGATGATGATCTGTATGTAAGGTCACCGTACAGATGATGTGTACAACAATCCTGAAATTGCAACCTAAATGGCTAAAACTAGATTTGGGGTATTATTCTCTCATTCACTTGATCATTCGGGTACAAGTCTAGCCATGCGAATATATGATTTGTAGTCGAACATGGAAAGACTTTTTTTATTACCAGCCAATGATGTGATTTGTTAACAAATGCGAGAGAACCACCATTGATGTCAATGGCCCTCAAGGTACTGCAGTACATTTTGTAAGGCGTGAATAGATGATTTTATGTAGAACACCAAACAAAATCTTTCAGTCAAAAGTCCAGAAGTGAGGATCTTGTCGATGTTGTAACAAGCCTCATGGTACTGGAATATAATGTTTCTAAGTGAACTTCCTAGATATTGATTTGTCGTCGACAGGAAATCACCTTATTACGAAATGGGAGTTATTGATTTCGGAGCCAAATGTATGACTTGATATAGAAATGTTCAAGGATGATGGTCATGAGAATGAAGGTTTATGAGTATTACAGAATGATGAGTATTCACTGGATGACTTCTCTTGAACATATCGGCGACACTGAGATGAGTTGGCAGCATTGACCCAAAACTGAAGTGAAGGTATGATGAACCATAGGTACGAATGAACTATCAAGAAGATTACCCAACCCAAATAGTCACGGACATGGAGTGAAGTGTCATGTTCAAGAGCGACTTGCTACCATAAATAATTCTCCTCACTTTTCCCAAATTTTCCCCATCATTTGTCGACTAGTACCTCTTTATTTTTTAACAAGCTTGAGGAGGACAACATTTTCTTGATCTATAATTCAACCCTTCGGGCGAATAAAGTATCGCTATTTAATAATTTAATGAGTCTAGCGATGAATGCCATGATCCACAAGCCCGTCGTTATTTTATGTTTTAACGATCCTAACGACAGTGACAGCCCAGTCCTTTTTCATATTTAGAGAGTTTGAAAAAGAGGATGAAAGAAAAATCCATAAGTACTTTTTCGTAAAGTTGTCGCTTAGATCTGAAAAAGTATAAAATAATATCTTAGAGAACCTCTTTAGTCATGTTTGACTAAGGTATTCCTTTTTCGTAAATAATCTATCTTAGTCTGGAAAAGGGTTAAAATTATATTGAGTAGATACAAATTCATTTACTTTTACAATCTCTAAAAGACAAGTGCTTGGCCATATTTTCACATTATCAGAGTCTGAAAATAGCTGAAAGAAGACTCCAGGGGTTCCTTTTTCGATGTTATCGAAGCTTGAAAAAGAGATAAAAGTGCGCTTAAAATCCTTTTTCATTTTTAACAAAGCTCAAAAAATAAGGAGAAAAAGTATGCTTTGTGGTCAAATCAATCTTGAAATAAATTTGCACGACGAATTTGTTCATCAGTTGTAAGACCTGTTCAGAACAACATCATATGGATTAAAAATACCTATTTCATGATAAAAAACATAATAAAACCATAGTCATAGCAATAAATTCGATTTGAAAATAATTAAATAACTATTAAAAAGTGTTTCACTATTCATTTTTACCATTCCATAGTTACCATTTGCATTTTGGAGCTCTGAACCTGATTTTTCCCCCGAACTTCAACTGTTGATTGAAATCGTTTCTGTGGACGGATTTCGTTTCTGTTTGATCCAGGTTAGTGATATGAACCTCCTCTTTCCTTTAGTAATCATTTCATTTTGAATTTTTGCAACACGCCCTTGGATGTAGAAACCTGCATTGCATAGCAAGTAAATTGAAGGCTACTTGCATACACAATGCACTATCTCTTGTTAGGGAGTGCGTTGGGCGCAATCTAGATTTTTGGTTTTTACGTTATACCCAAAATTTGCCCAATTTTTTGCAATGAATGGAATCTAATGGTTCTTATGATTGTATTTCAGGTTTCCATCAGATTACAATGAGGATTACATGGAGGGAAAGACAACATGAAGAACAGGATATGAGTTCCTTAAATGATCAGGGTACAGTAAGAGCCCTAAGAGATTGTGGACTACTTAAGCACTTCAAATTGTCAGGGATGAGGCAAAAAATATAAATATTGGAGTTCTTAGTTCAATCATGGGATCGAGATATCGAGTCATTTCATATTAAGAACCAATTGGTTCCCATAACAGTCAAGGATGTATACTTTCTTACAGGTTTTTCGAGGAGAGGCTTGCCTATATTGCTCTCGGGGTCTATTATAGGAGGAGAGATAGTGAGAGATTATGTTTTGCAACATTTTTATGCAGGGGTAGAGACAAGAAAATATGGAAAGATAAAAATCCAGGATGTTAGAGATTTTCCTTTGAGAATTATCCTTTTCACAATCGCAAAACTTGTCGGCATCGTTACACTACATGTAGCGAATATATCGTCTATGTAGTATGCGCTAGAGTGTATGGAGCCAACAGTCTTCAACTTGTCTGAATTTTTTCTTTCTCAGATAAAGGAAAAACTGAATAAAGCAAAGGGAGGAAGGAAGAAGAATTTTAGTTATGGTTTGATCCTTATATCCTTCGCTTTAGAATGGATTCCACTGATGCAGCCATAACATGTGACACTGGATATGTCTAATCCTAGAGATCCACGAATGCAGAGATGGGTAGAAATCATGGGTAGGCATGCATGCCAATCTACCATTGGGTTATCGACTACATTCTTTGCCTGGTTCAGACAACATATTGTTGCCATCGATGAGTATGCATACGTAGGCATTGATTTACGAGGAGATCCAGATTTAGCATTACCAGAAGGCGCTCAGTGGGGTGCAATGGGTAAGAATTTTTTGACAATGTTTTTTTATTTTCCTATGGTTTATACAATTTTTTTATATTTTTGATGTTTTCCCAAGACTAAACTAAATGTTTGATGTAATGCAGATGTTGGTCGTGTTCAACCAGTAGAGGAACCAGAGCTTGAAGCAGATGTGCCAGCAGAGAGGGTTGTCGGGAGAGAAGTTCTTCAGGATCTTGATATGGCTGAGAATCTGGCTGAGCTTCAGTAGCACATAGAGGGTTTGATCTTCGGGATTTTGGATTTTCAGATCGAAGAGTTACCCATGCAACCGCATTGACACACTATTGGGGTTCCTAACCGCTGGATGCAGTTACTACGTAGGATAGTTAGATCTATAGCATGTTACCACGAGCACCATTAGTTTACTTTTGACATTTTTCATACATTTTGAGGTCATATGACCAATGTGTCTTGGGAAATTTTTTTTGTAAAAACCTATAACTATCTATCTATATGATTTCAGTGTTTTCCTATGTTTATTTTGAAATCCTATTCGATGATGTGAATATTTTCTTTACATATGTTGAAAATGTGTGTCTAAAAATTGATTAACTAAAGAATCAATCAACGTGTTCAAATTTCTAGAAATGTGTTGATATTGAATAAAATCAAAGTGTCTTTCCAAAAGTCAAACTTTTAGGAACAATCTATGCAGTGTTGGATTTATAACAATATAACCACTAGTAATTTGTCATACCACAAGTTGAGTCTAACCTTATGATGATACGGTTAATACCAAATGAAATGGCATCAAAGAGAATTTCGATCAATGCGCTATAATCAACGATATTTTTCATTGATATACCAATACAAATCCCTTGAAAACTCACTAACTCACCATTCGGATCGAGAATGGCCCACGCTGCAGAGGATAGATTCTACTTACTACGACTAGCACCATCAGCATATCCAACAAAAGGCTTCGAAGATTCAGACATCTACGATGAAATGTTAAGCGGATTACTAACGTGAAGAAAAATCTAAAAACCAATTAAGATAATGAATGCAAATCAAAAACATACAATATAATACAAAAAATTACTACGCTCATGATTAAGCATAATAACGTTTCAAATACAACCCATTTCTAGGCTACGCCAACATAATTCCATCGTAATAAACCAACTCATAGGAACCCTTAGCAAGAACTATTTTGAAAATGTAGGGGCCATGCCATAATGGCTCAAACTTTCCTGTACCTATTACATTAGCTTGTTGTTCGTAAATAAGGACCAAGTCACCCTCTGAGAAAATGCGAGGCTGGAAATTTTTGTCGTATTGCACCTTTATACATCTCTTATGCGCTTCATTGGCCAATTGGGCTTCACGACGCGTTTCATCAAGATGGATGAGGTTAAGGAGACACGCTTCTTCTTCTGAGGTGTCAGGTAACAAGTCGATTTCGAGTTTCAACGACGGTATTTCACATTGGATTGGTAAGATAGCTTTGAAACCATACACCAGTTGAAAAGGAATAAATCCAGTTGCGTTTCTCACCAAGGTTCGATACGCCCACAAGGTGGAGTACAAGATCAAATGGAAATTTCTTTTATGAACTCCTATCATTCGTTGAAGCATATGTTTAAGAATCTTGTTGATGGCTTCAACTTTTCCATTTGATTGTGGGAAATAAGGAGTAGAATTATCATGTGACAATCCTAACTTGGAAATCAATTAAGCCATCATGTGATTGCGAAAATGCTTCCCATGATCTATTACTATAGCCCATGGGACTCCAAACCATGAAATAACATGATTAAAGAAAAAAAACGGAGTTGTCTTTCCTGTGTTGTTGAATGTAGGCATCGCTTCAGCCCATTTGGTAAAGTATTCAACTGTGACAATAATATAACCATGCCCCCAGGACGAACGAGGATTATAGGTCATGAATTCAATACCCCATTTCAAAAATGGTCCCACAGTGACAACAGGATGCATTGGCGCTGGCTGTTTGCAGATTTTACGGTAAAAAATATTGCATGCATGACAACTTTTGACCGCGAGGATACAGTCTTGAAAAATTGTAGGCCAAAAGTAACTGGCATAGAGTATCTTCTGAATGGTAGCATATCTAGATAAATGTCCACCATAAGCCCCAGCATGACAGTCATTTAAAACTTTTTCTACCTCCTTATGAGTGATCCACCTACTTAAAATGGTATCGACACCATGACGATAAAGTGTATTGCCGACGATCAGATAATCTTTGGCTTGGTATCGAATATGTCACTGTTGAGAGCGAGAGGTATCAGGTTGAAAAGTTTGAGTTTGGAGATAAATGATGAAATCCGCATACCAAGGATCAGATGATCGAATCAGAAACAAAGACTCATTAGGAATTGATGGTTCCAACGTAGTTGCAGTACTATCAAAGGGAAGCTCACAGGGAAGCTCAGCCAAAACTAAAGACTTATTTGATTTAGATTTGACGAATTCCAAATCAAATTTCTGAAAAATGACAATCCATTTTGAATATTTTCCCCCCAGATATTGACGTGATAAGATATAAGTCATGGGGTTGCAATCCGAAATGACAGTGGTTTTTCGGAACATGATATAATGGAGAAATATTTGGATAGCTTGAACAGCTTCCAAGGCAAGATTTTCTACGTATGAATACTTAACTTCTGTATCATTGAGATTATGACTAAAATAATAGATCGGATGTTCAATTCCATCTTCTGCTTGGACCAAAACCATAGCAATGGTCGTTTCAGTTGTGACGATATATAGGAAATAATCATTTTGATAATTAGGGAGATACATTAATGACGCTCGGACAAGAGTATCCTTGACAACATCAAAATAAGCTTGCGCAACTTGGTCCTAATGGAAGGGAACCCCCTTTTTCAAGAGTCGAGTAAATCCTTTAGCCATTTCGGCGTAGTTTGGAATGAACCTTCTTAGGAAGTTAGCCTTTCCTTGAAGTTTCTATATCTGAAGTAAATTTGATGGCGCATGGAAATCAAGAATGGCCTAAACCTTCAATGGATCGATTCAAATTCCTTCTTTTGAGAATACGAAGCCAAACAAACAAACAGAACCAACACAAAACACACATTTATGTGGATTGAGGCGTATTTTGTAAGAAAATGGCTCTCAAAATGGCTCGGGTGATCAGTCTGATTTCATGAATGCGCTGGTAAATCATCTAGGTAAGGTTGAACAATGTGCTTGATGTCATTGAAAGAATAATCCATTGCTCTCTAAAAAATTTCCCCAGTGTTCTTTAAACCAAATGGTAGTTCCTATAAGTGAATGTGCCCCATGGGCAGATGAATGTTGTCTTATGTTGATCCTCTGGGTGGATATTGATTTTATTGTAGCCAAAAAATCCATCCATGAATGAAAATATTTCGCATCCAGCACAATCGTTAATAATCTAGTCGATAAAGGTAGTAGGATAGTTTTCTTTTGGACAAGAAAGATTGACATCCCTATAATTGATGCACACTCTAATATTTCCTTTCTTTTTCATAACGGGAATGATGTTGGAAACCCACTTGGTTAGCGGAACAGGGTAAATAAAAGCAGAATGCAAAAAAAATTCAACTTATGTTTTGAAGGCAGCGGCTTTCTTCAGACGAACAGGACGAAGCCGTTGACACACTGTTTTGACATCAAGATACATACTAATAGTGTGTTCAACAATACTAGTATCTATGCATGGAATTTCCTTGTAAGACCAAGCAAATACATCATGGAATTCACGAAATAGAGAGTGATATGATTCGAGTTTTGATGGAGAACAAGATACAACAACATGAATGTTTTCTACAATGCCAAGTTTGGTCGAAATATCGATAGAGATGGTTTCTTCAATATTTGACAGTTTTCGCTCGGAATTGATTACATTAATGGGTAAATAATTTGAAAAGAAATTTTTGATTGTTGGGTGATATAGTTCACTAAGATATTTTTCTTCATAATTAGGAATATGGGAACGATGATGATAATCTTCCCATGGTTCTCCTTCTGACATCATGGCTTCCAAAATATTCTCATTTGTCAAAAACATTGAGGAAAAAGGATCAGAGGAAGTACCAAAATCTAAGGAACGATTACCCAAACACTCAGTGACGTTGATTTCATATTTTCCATCCAAGCCAGAGAGATTGGTTGCTATGCTAGCTCAATAGGGCTCGGTGGCAGAAAATCATCCAACGTAGTAATTTCAGAATCACCCGTACTCTCCCTTAAGCCAGATATAGTGGAAGATGTCATGTAGCAGGTCTATATACTTGTAATTTCTACCGACGTCATGGGAGGTATTAATGCAAAGTTTCCCATGAGAGTGTAATTCTTTAAGAGTCCTACACCAATTCTCTAAAGTTCTAGTTGGGGTATGTGAACGAACAAAATGCTTCCAGTTACCTGCAAAGCAGAGGAAAAGAAGGATAGTTGATTAATGGTTGTGATAACACCTTTATATGGAAAGGCAATCATTCTAAAATATGTAGAAACAATTGTAGTCATTGAATATACCCATGGCCTTCCAAGTATAATATTATAGTCAAGGGGTCCTTCAACAACCTCGACATCAAAATTCACTATTTTTCCCCCTAATTCAACATGCAGGTTATTAATGATACCACAAGGTTTATATGTACGTCCATCAAAAGCCTTCAACATCGCTGATGATTGTGATAAGCGAGGTGAGCCAAGTGACTTCCAACAATTTAGATACATAATGCACGTAGATGCTCCCTCATTAATAATAGCGTGATGAACAAGGTGATTGAGAACATTTACTTGTATGGAGAATGCCAATTTTGCTGGTAGTTGCGGCACATAGCCCATATGATTAAAGACGACAAGATTAGAATCAGTCGGATCAATTCCACCAATAGCCGACAATAAAGCCTATTTTTGGGAGTGAAAATTTTGTAATAACTCAAGAGCAGACATAGCTGAAGGGGATTGAGCCAAATCTTCAACTATATTATAATTTTGTGCATCTCTCGCTCGAGGATTATATGTCGATTTATGAATTACTCCTTTTGGTGGCTTGATGGTTAATTCAGAAATAGCTGTAGGTGGTACTGATTCTGTAGATGGATTCATTGTCAAGGTAGTACGTTGATAAGTGGCATGACTACCATAATCTTTATTATGCGTTGACAACAAAATATCTATTGAAGGTTTTGTGAAAGATAACATTAACACTTGGGAACTAGGAGCTGGATCTGTAGCAACCATGTTTGTGTCTGGATTTGGAAATGGGTCTGTCAACATAGTTGATGCATGTGAAGTCTTGATGATTTTTGAGACTTCGGAATGGTGAGGAAAATCCCTAAAAAAGTGTTCCTCATTAAAAATTATGCATGGATAACGAGGTTTGCTAGGTCCACATGATTGATCAGATGATATTTCCTGCGGGTTAGAAGTTTGCTTTTTCTTATATTTTCCCTTTTTCTTACTTTCAAGTTGCTTGTCACTTTTGCCTTTGTCAAACGACACGAAATTAATTTCAGAAGAAGGTGTAGGATCAGATGCAGTGGTATGATGTGTACTTGCAGTGCCAATCAAGTCATCTCCTGCATGAGATTCCTTTAATTGAGGAGGAACAGTGTAATTAGATCTCGACGTGTTAGGAATTTTTTCATAGAGCATGCCAGATTGAGTGTAGATCAATTCTAAATATTGGGCATGAGTGATAACTTGATATTTTTTGACGATGCCACCCTTAGCTACATCCTCAGTTATAGATGGTAACAAGGACTTAATAAACCATTTAGCAAGGAGCTGATCTGGAATAAATGTCTTAACCATTCTATGACGACGACGCCACTCATGAATATGACCAGTGTTGTGTAACCAGATCCAAAAATAGAAGAAAAGAGATATCAACGCCTTAGAAATAAGCCACTTCGAGGGGGCAACCTCCAATACATTACATAAATGAACAATTCTTGGATGATACAAATGAACAAACCTCCTTCTATATATAGGAGTCCATGGGGCCACAATATAATCCTTGTGGGCCATAATGTAATCCTAGCCGACCTAACATTAATAATTTAAGGGCACAATAATAATAAAATGGGGGTTGCTGTAAGTACAACAATAACAATAAGGGGGGCTACACTAACATAATAAGGGACTACACTATTAATATAGGGACTTAACATGCCCCTCTCCTTCAAACAAGTGTTGTTCTCAAAGCTTGATTATTTCTTGATGCTTCTGTATAAAATTCTCATCCTCTCATGTGGAATCTTCTACAGGAAGTTTCTTCCACTTGCTGAGATACTTTGAAATTGATCATACTTGTCGAGTTCTTGTTTTTGTGACTGCTTCAGAACTTCTTTCAATGTGATGTTGATCTTTTTGTTGTTTCATTAGATTCCGCACCAAAGTTAGGTTATCCTTTGAGAGTTTGAGAACTTGTTGTTGACGCTCGATGTGATCTTCCACTAATGTATCATCCATATTAGCTATTATTTGATCCTTCAAACCATCCAACTTAGCCTCCATTTTTTCTTTTAAACCATCTATGTCATCTTTGGTTGCTCTTCGTAAGGTCGAAATTTGTTGCACTTGGTACTGTAATTTTGATATCTCGTACTGCAATTCTTCCTCTTCATGCGTCATAGTATAACTTTTTAAGGGCTTAATGGGTATGGAATTATTTTTTGGAGGCATTATAGTACCCAATACTGATAAAAATTCTAAAATACGCCCTTGTAATCACTTCAAACTTCTTTTTCAAACACGACTTATGAAATTCGGAAAAAAATACACACCTTTTACTTTCTTTGAGGAGCTCGACATTGAAATTGAATTATCTCAGTAATTGAAAATATTCAATATTTGAAATTCAGCCCTGTAGTATCCCTCTGAAGCTTCTTTCAAATGCCATAGGTCTGACCTGATTTGGATTCTCCAAGACAAAGTTGTGTCCAATCTCCCACAATGACCTAATTCTGGACTGGTTCAGTAGAGCAAACTTGTAGGACTTGCCACGTGTCACTGTTTCGTCCTTTGTCTCTGAAATTTATAGCCAAGAAACTACAGTCCATGTAATTTCAACCAATTTTTACAGCACTCAAATCCACTGCCCAGAGAGAGAGTTATTGAACTTTTCCCACGATCACCTCTTTGAGATGAAATTCAGGAGCCTGAAAAAGCACTACATTACACAGATCATATCTCAAAAAATATTGCGAACCAAGCTCTGAAATATTTTGACGAATTTCCTCAGGATTTCAGCTTCGCACCATATGAATTTCAGATTCTGAACCTTCGTAGAAAATTTTGTATAGCACAAATTCCACGATGACCTGTTTAGGAGCCTGAAAAAATACCTAACTTCCACAGATCATATCTCTGAAACTATTGTGAACCAAGCTATGAAATTTTTATACAAACTTCCTCAAGATTTCAGCTTCACACCTTACAAATTTCAGCTTCTGAAGCTTCGTAGAAAACAATTTATAGTGAAAATGCCACGATGACCTGTTTGGAGCAGCGAAACCCTAGAATCCAAACCTCTGATACCAAATGTTGTGTAACCAGCTCCAAAAATAGAAGAAAAGAGATATCAACGCCTTAGAAATAAGCCACTGAGGGGAAACCTCCTTTACATTACATAAATGAATAATTCTTTGATGATACAAATGAAAAAAACCTCCTTCTATATATAGGAGTCCATGGGGCCACAATATAATCCTAGTGGGGCCACAATGTAATCCTAGCCGACCTAACAATAATAATGTAAGGGCACAGTAATAACAATATGGGGGTTATAGGGGTAAAACAATAACAATAAGTGGGGCTACACTAACATAATAAGGGACTACACTATTAATATAGGGACTTAACAACCAGAAATGTGATTAGCATTAGTCTGTTTAAAATTGGTTAAGATTTCCGTTCCAGTTTCATATCTTATGGGTAAATAGAAATGAGTTAAAAATATAGCACCTAGGGCAGTGAAATTATCAAAAAAATCTCTATTTAACTCAATATACCATTTGGACCTGTGAGCGTACGTTGGAAAAGACGTAGTCGAACAGAATCATCATTCAGGGAGTTTGATGAACACCATAAATGATAAGTCATGACATGAGTCGATGTATCTTCTCCAGGGTTTCCATTGAACTTAGGAATATCCAAGGGTAATTTATGAGGTATCACCGGCCACCAAGGAGCATAGTTAATTGGATCATTAGTTAGCCAATTTAAATCTGGTAACTCTAAAGTTGCAACAAAGGGCAACTGTCTATTAAGTTCAGGTTGAGAATAACCAGGGTAAGATGAAATTGCTTGAGCAACAAGCCTTTGAGCACCAGCGTAAGGAAACTACTGCTGGTAACCCAGATAGGGGTTGTTTTGAAAAGCAAATGCTTTAGGATTTTGTTGGCCAAAACCTGGATATGATACTTGTTGAAATGAAGTTTGTGGCATTTGCATATGAGGCTGCAAAGGGGTCTGTCCACCAATGTTATAACCCAAATTAGGATAAATTGGATTAAGTTGATAAGTATAACCAAGTTGCAGTTGTGACATCCCATAAAATGGTAAACTAGCTTGTGAATAAATGATTCCAGATACAGGTTGTTGTAAATTAACCGAATGATTTGGAGTCTGTGGACCCAACATTTGAGGATATTGAGTTGAAGGACCCACTTGATAAGGTTGTTGTACAACATTTTGATTCTATAACAGGGGTAAATATGTATTAACAAGTGGAAATGATGTGGGTGTAACAGGTTGAACTGGTTGATACGAGTGTACAACCATAGGTGGTTGGATAGGCAGAGTGGGCTGCCATTGAAAAACATTCATTTCGACATTAGGTTGACCAAAAAGTGATGGAGTACTGTCATATTGGGTGACCAAAGGTTGCCCCGCAACATGAGGAGGATAATAAGATGGAAAATATTGCTCTCCAAATGCTGGGAGTCTAGTTGATATGGTACTTGAAGGAATAGACCCAGAAGGACTGGCTTGATATTTCCCTGATGATGTGTATAAAGAATACAATCATTCAGTACTTACTATAGGATTATCGGTTAGAATACCAGATGATGACATTGGTAAATTCCATGGGTTTGAAGATGCACCAGAGAAAATTACAGATAATGATTTGTAACCTGATGGGACCATAGGGCCACCATGAAAATATGACTCTCGTGAAGTTGTGAACATCAATGGGGTAGTGAGGGCAGGTACTGACGTAATTGGAACAGATGGCCCAACCGAATATGTTGGTTCAAGCATGGTTACTTGACCAAATGTATACCCTTTTGAATTGATGGGAGTTTGAATAGGAACAAGATCAACAAAAGCAGATGGTGTTGATTGAGGAAAAGACTCGTACAGGAAAAGGTCCTCCCATAAATGGGTTGGAGTTAAAGGTGGATCGTCTTTTGGGATTTCTTCAATCGCAATTAAACCAGGTGGAAGTATTTCACTGTCAGGCCCAAAGTATATTTCAGGTGGTTGACTGTGTGATATGGGAGACTCAATGGCTAGAGATATTTGTGGGATTACCAAGGCAAGAACAACTTCCGATTGTTCGACTTCAGGATTCATATGTTCAGGAAAACAAGAGAGCGGATCTGGATCAATTTTTGGTTGAACAATGTCGGGTCCAGGAGGTATGGTCTCACTAATTGGATGGATCGTGACCACGGGTAGCTGTGAAGACTCTGCTTCAACAACATTAGACAAACCGAGATGTGTAGAAACAACTTGAGCTAACTCTGGTTTATGGGAAGATGATGTTTCACCAGAGGTATGAATTGTACTTGATTTGGCAGAGCGTGATTGCCTTTGCCTACCAGAAGTAACTTATGGTGGTAAAGGTGGTTTTAATGCTAGTCTACGCGAATGATAGGGGAAATGATTTTGTTCTTCCACAATTACTGATTTATTTTAACCAAAAAAAATAAACAAAATAAAATGGTAATGCTAGGAAAAAGGGTTTACCAAGAAACTGTGAACTGTAGAATACCTCCTGGTGAACCAAGAAGTACAGGCATGCAATCTCCCTGAATGCTGTGTTCGGTGTATCAAAATTTACAAAGTTTACAAAGCGCTCTACTTGGTTCACTATGGATGGATATCACCTAAAATTTGTCCTCCCAAATATACCCGAAGGTATGTGGAGGCCCAAGTCCGTATTAGCGCTGTCTGATGTGAAACCGCATAGTGAGAGCACCCCTTTATACTTTTCATACTGTAACACCGCCCGATATACCCGAAAGTATGTGGATGAGCTATGATATACTTACGTACGTGGAGTGAGGTATCACACTCAAAATGTATCGTAGACAAGTTAATGATAGTTGTGATGTTTTATGACGTCGGAACACATCTCTAGCCTAGACCTTCTAAATCTTATCGTTATGGTTCTAATGCTTTGATAGGTAAATTGAGATAAATTTTATGTTGATCTTGTTTAAAAATTTTCCTTTCAAAGGTTCACCATGATGATGTATTGGAAATTCCTAAAATGCAAACTAAGAATGATAAGCAATCTTTCACTTTTAGTTTTTCAATGAAAATCCTAGCTACTAGAGGGAAAGAGAAATCACTTTGCTAGCAAACAAATCAATGAGCACAAACTAAATGCAGATTTCCTAATTGTTCCTTTTGCAAATCACACAAACCACTACATGAAAATTTAGGTTTTTCTTTTCAGTTCCTTTAATGTTATGAATGCAGAAAAGAAACTAAGTGCACTAAATCAACAAAAACAAATGCATTTTACTTTTTAGAAATGAGGAATATAAACAACAATTTCTCTTTTGAAGGAAAAATCAGGAATTAAAAAAAAATTCTCCTATGAGGAAACGAAGAATTTATGACAATTTCATTTTTCGAAAGCAAATGGATCTAATGCGACAATGAAAATACTTTGAAATCAATTTGTCAATGATAAAGAAAAATGCTTTAAAAAAACATTGAAATAAATTCTTTCAAAGGAGGAAGAGGTAGATAAGTTCACTGGTCAATATGAGGCTCAGGATTTTCAAAACACAATAGAAAACCAACTGAAACAAATTGCAATGAAAAATTCAAAGTAATTTGGATGGTTTCAGGAGGCAACACAGTCTCTAAAGAGAGACAGTGCTTTACAATGCAGGCCTGAAAGGGAGACAATGCTATGCAAAGCATTGTGTCCTGTCCAAGAGTGAGTTGGGCACAATGTACAATGAAAAACACAGTTTTCTAACAAACTTCTAATGCAAATTTGGATTTAAAAAAGCCTAATATTTGTGAGTAACAACTACTGGGTGAATAAAAAGAGAAAATCAGAGGCTAAAACACCTAGGATAAAGAGTAATCTCCCCAATGGGGTCGCCAATTTGTTATGCAGAATTATGAATTATGGATAAATCATTCTTCCCTAGACAGGTGCTAATCTAGAACAACAGGTCAATGACTTTACAACTATTTCCTAACTATAAACACACACAGAGAATGAAATAATAAGCTTACTTGGAATCCAGGTGCTTCCAAAGTCTCCTTCTATCACTTTTGTTGTAGCTTCAAATTCCACTCGGCTGTGAAAAATATTTCCTGCAAGAATGAACACTAAACAACAAGAGATAGCAATAATACAGATGTATATTCAAGTTATTTATCTAAACCAATAAATCATAAACCACATACATCAAATAAGAAATCATGATATGTAAAATCAAAGCTTATACAGATCCATATAGGGAAACATAAGCAATAATATTTATTAATGATAGAAGTGGAGGTTACAACCCAGTGATTGATTTAGTGTCACCATCTCCAGCAACATCCCAGCCTCATCACAAATCAGATATCTCCAGCAATATGTCACTCAAACCAACTCCTCAATTTAAATTCCACCAACATTTCTCTACAAAATTGTTTCCTTCTTAAACACTAAAATCTATGCTCAATTTATAGAGGAGTTGAAGGTAGTTTTAAAATCAATGACTTTCCAATAATAGGCAAGACATGTTCCCAATATTTTAGATGTCAAATGGACACATGGATTCAAATTTTGACACATGTGAACTCTTCTAGAAGGCACTGGCCAAGGGACATTCTAGAACAATGAGAATTTCTCCCCCAATGTGACCAACGCACCCTTGGATGTCAGGAAGTGCTTTGCAGAGCAGCCTTTCATGGGGCTACCTGCATATGAAACACACTTAGTCCCTTTAGAGGCAACGTTGATGAGCTCTCATATGATATATTATAAACTTCAAATCTTGGAAATCTTTGCAGATGAAGGTCTTGAATTATTTGTCTTGTTCTTTGTCTTAGGGCATATAACAACTAAAATGATAGGGAATGATATACCCTATTCATTGGTCCTAGAGATGATGCCTAGGTAACCAGGTCATTGGGAATGGTGGCCAAATTGACCTATAACATGCCTATTAAATCAACTAATGTAACATTATCCATAGGGATAAGGCTTTGTGGAAAAAAGGAAGGCCAAGGGATTGGTGAAAAGATCACTCATTATACCAACACATAGTGAATCATAACCTAAGCACATCAACGTATCATAAAGATGAAAGAACAACCAAATCTATCACAGGATTTTACAAGTCAATCTTCAACTTAAGGCATTTTTTCCCTATCTCTCTAGCCCACTCCATTTCCTCCTAGGCTGACAAAACCCCTGGAAAAACCTAGTCCACTTTGGTCACACTACATACTTGGCAACTGACCAGATCCTCAAAGCCAAAGCCTTTGCCATAATTTTGTAAGAAATGTTAAGCAAATTAATAAACTTACAACCACCTATACAATATCTCATTGCATTATAAGGAATAGGGTTCATCAAGCCATAATTGAGACTTGAGAGACTCAGAGAGGAACCTATAAAAAAAATCTACATATAAACAACAAATATGATCCCCAATAAATTCCCACATGAACTTAGAGAATTCATAAGGCAAACCATCCAATATTGAGTGTTATACCATTTTTTTGGTCATCTAACCTATTATTATTAGATGCACCCAAGCACACCATGTAAGACCAATTTTACCCCAAGTAAAATTGCTTTCACCACATAAAATAACTTATTTGGTCATATTTAACCCAAAACAAAGCAATTAATTAAATAAATCTTTATTTATTTAATTACTTCCTAAGAACAATTATTTAAATCATTATTTAAATAATATTCTTAGTTAAATTTGACTAAATCATCCATAAATAATCAAATAAACCATTATTTATTCCCATCATTCCCCTAAAATGATAAATAAATCACTTATTTATTTATTATTTATAAATAAAGGAATTGACCCAAGTCAAGAACCCTTTTCCCTCCAACAAATATAATAAAATATTCCTAAAAGGTGCTTCTAGAATTTGATTAATAATATTTTATTCATGCATCGAGTTCTAGACCGCCCCAATATTTTGTTATAAATAGGGGGGGTTTTCCCCATTCATTAGTGACCTACATTGCATTAGATCACTCTAGATCTTCTCTTGGTCACCATTTTCCATTTTGCTTTGTGAACTCCCATTGAGTTCTATGTTTGCTTTTCCACATCCATAAGAGAGAGAAATGCTAGATATGAAACACTGAGGACTTCCAAGAACCCATCCCGCTGAGGAGAACCAGAAAACACCTCTCTTGTTTTCCTCTCAGGTGCCCCATTCTTTAATATAATACAAAATTCTTTCATATACATTCTTCTTGTCTTGTTCATTGGATATATGGAGCTATGTTATTTTTTATCTGCTTAATATCTTTTATGCTTAGATCTAAATTTGTGCAGCAATCTTAAAGATATTTTGCAGCCATAATCGATGTTAGGGCTATTTGTTATGCGTAGCTAAAGTGATCTTTTATGACGAAAGATTCATACTAACAATTGGTGACTCCACACGGGTTTTCTTTTGCGACCGCTATCGTTTTATCTATTCCTGCATATCCAGCTGTTTCAGACCCTAGGGTTTCTCTTCCATTTTTTGTTTTTCCTATTTTTATGGTGATTTTCACCCGTAAACCCCTCAAACAGTCAAATTTTTAACTTCCGTGTGTTTCTGGCCTTATTACGCAGGTGACACACATCAGCCGCAATTGAGACAACAAATTTTTCTGAAATCTGCCACCGAGAGAGCTGGATCTGCAGGTCACACTTATCGGCCCAAAAAGTGCGACCTGAGCCTCAGGACGCACTTTTCTGCCCCAAACCTGCGACCTGGACCGAAAACAGGTTAGAACCTGCAACCTGCAATTTTTCTGCAAAATTTTCAGCACTTTTTCTGGGTTTGTCTGAAGCTTCTGTCAGGGTTTTCCAGCCTCTATCTCTGCCCGTTTGGACCTGTTTCTGATATGCTTCACTCAACTAAGAGGGAATCTTGCCCCTTAGAGCTCTAGTACCCTCCACTTCTTGTGGACGAGTCTTTACTGTTTCAGAAGTTTGAATTTCCAGAGTTTCAGCCCTCTTTTTCTCTGATCTGATACCTCCTTTTCAGATCCCTTTAGATCACCTCTTCTCCCTCTCAAAACCACCTCATATCATTTTGTTTCGGTTCTTTTCTAAGGCCACTACCTTGTCTCTTCTCTTTTTAGCTGATCTCCTCCTTTTTAGCAGCAACCTTGCCTCTGCTTATTTGCTGTTCTCTGCACCACTTTTCAGCAGATTTACCCTTTAGATCCCAGTCCCTCCGGACCTTCGATCTATTGGCCTCTTTTTAGCGTGCTTTGCCTAGTTTTTTCCCTCTTATAGACTAGCTTTGAGAGACTCACCTTCTTGGGTTAGACTACTGCATTTTTAGTTGTTAATTTTCTGTTCTTTTAATGTTATTTACTGTAGATTTATTTTCTGTTACGCAGCACACTCTTTCTTTTACTCTCAAAACTTCTGGGTTTAAACAATTAAAATTAATGCATGCCACACACTGACCCTAAGTGAAGAAGCGCCTGGTTACAACTACCTGGCAAAGACTTTAAAACCAATTGTCACTGCACTTTTCTGCCCTTGACCTCACTTGATTTTGTCCCTCCCTGCCCTTGTCGGTTTTCTTCTTCCCGTCATCATTGCGCCCCCAAGGCACCTCTCCTAGAGACTTCTTGGCCTCCATCCTCAATTTCCACTTGGTCGACTTCCTCCTTCCCATCGTCATCGAGTAAGTCTTTCCCCAAGTCCGCACTCCGACTCTTCCTCTGATTGTTCAGGTTCTCCCCCTCCTGGTTCTCCCCCTGTCACTTTCAGCATGTCTACTTCAGGGCCTACCACCAGCAGTAACCCCAGTACTACTGTTGGGTCTGTTTCCAGTGGAACCACCTCGGGACCTACCTTGAATGCACCATTACTCCCTTATATGGCCGGCCTTAGTCTCCCTGACTACAATTAACTGATTAATGATCCTCTCTGCCACGATGTTAGTTGGCCTGCTATGCCAACCAAGCTCCCCTCCGAAATTCCCAAGTTCGAAGGCCTTGCTAGTGAAGATCCCTCTAACCATATCCGATCTTTCCACATGTGGTGTTCCTCCAATTCCATTACCGACGACTCCATTCGTCTTAGATTGTTCCATTGCACACTTACAGGCGATGCTTCTAAATGGTATGTTGAACAGGCCACCTCCTCCCATACCACTTTTGCAACCATTGCCCAAGCATTTTTATCTTATTTCTAGCTCCCCCTCCGATACGACATTGGTACCGAGCTTTTAACCTCTTTCCATCAATCCTCTTCAACCCGCCTTTCTGCTCATGTCCAGGAATGGCAATGACGACGGAGCTTGTGCCGCGCTCCCCCCTTTGAGGATCGGGTTTACATGGACTGTTTCCTTCGCTCTCTCTTACCTCCCATTGGCAAAGATGTCACATCCCATTTTCCCTAAACCGAAGAAGCCGCCCTCCAAATATCCTTGAAGTATGACCTTATCTACGCCCAATCTGGTTATGTTTCTATTGTCCTCCCTGACCTTCCTAAACCCGATGGCCCTAATGCCTCGAAGGCATCTTACTCTACCGACGGTATCGTTGGAGCCCTGTCACATACCTCTGCCCAACCTCTTCTGAGCCATGGTTTTCCTCCAGGGGCCAACCCCTCCGGTGTTTCCCCCCCCCCCCGATAGCATGTATTCAGGCTACGGCATGCCTCGTCCTTTTGCGCACCCTCCTGCTTACCTTACTGCTACCCACCCTACTCCTTATCCATATCCGCAACCTGGTGTCCTAACTCCTCCGGAATTTGGACCTCCCACTCCCTTGCCTTCTCTTCCCCCACAACCGCACTTACTACCCCCTCTAGGGCAAGTATTTGCACAACAGGGGGCACCTAATTTCCCTCCTTCTCCAAGAAGGAGAAGAGGCAATCAATCTGCTTTCAGTAATCGTGGACCCCATCCTTCCAATATCGACCCTACCACTGCCAACCAGCCATAGGGCTCTCAGCCCAACCCAGACAGGCCACTTTGCACCAGTAAGCCCTGTTCGTGTTGCGGTGTTTATGGTCACTACACTCACGATTTTCCCTTATTACCACAAATGCGACAACTTTGGGATTCTCAGGCCACCATACGAAGACAACACTCCTCCCCTACTACCCCTCCCACCCCCGTTACTTCTCAACCTGCTGTGTTTACTGCTCCTTCCCTGCAACAAGGATTCATGGCCACTCAACCACCTCACGCCCCGGTAACCACTCAACCTTCCCCTTCTGGTTCCTCTGATTACCAGATTCTCATGATGGCTTCTGACCCACCTCTCACTGTTGACCTCAACCTTCAAACTCGGTCCCATCAGTATTCCCCACCTCCTGTTCCGTCTGTCTCTGAGTCTCCATTGTCAGGTCCTAAAGAACCTCTACCAACACCCAATGATCCCTTGCAACTCCCTCTGCCCAAAGCCAAGGTTCATCCTAAGCCTCCCAAGGGACCATTACGCCAAAATGACACCTCTGGTCGAGCTACCCATTCCTACAGCATAGTAGATGATCTGGCCCAATCTCCTGCTGCCATTTCAACATTGGAACTCCTCCAGTCATGTCCTTCTCAAAAGAGGGCTCTACTATCCCCCGTGGGCACTGTAGATCCTGCTGATGACCAATTGATTTTTTTTGACACCTGTTAGTCAAACCATCCCCCTCTTACTCCTTCAGTTGCTTTCCAAATCCTAGTCAAAATCCAAAACGCCAATGTTGCTCGGTGTATTATTGATGAGGGGGCATCTACCTGCGTAATGTCCGCTTCGGTTTGGAAACAACTCGGATCCCCTGAACTGGCCCCTTCCACCATCACCTTTCGTGCATGGGATGGCCATGCCTCCCAGCCCATCGGCCTATTTCGTAATTGTCCTATCACCCTTGCCGGCAAGAATATTTGTGTCGACGTCGAAGTTATCGACGCCCCTCTTGACTACAACATCCTTTTGGGGCGTAGTTACACTTATGCCATGTTAGCCGTCCCGTCCGCAGTCCACCGCAAGATGTTTTTCCCTCATAATGGAAAGATTGTCACCATTGACCAATTGACCTACCATGAACCAAAATATCAGACCTCCCCTGAGTCCACCATCTCTACTGTCACCAATAAACCAACTGTCGATTCGTTGACCAGTGTTTCCCTTGGCGTCTACAAAGACTCCTCTTTGCTTGGAACTTTTCCTAGTCCTCCCCCTCCTCCCATCTCTGACCCCAGCTTAGCGAATGTTTGCATGATGCAATCGTCTCAGGCTAGCCTTCCACATCCTGCTCCGGCTAGTCAGCAACCTCCATCTCGCCCACCGCCTCCTGCTCCTAGCCCTTCGCTTCAGTCAACTGAACCTTTTTCAACTGGCCCTTCCCATCACACTCAGGAACCTTCCTACCCTCCTGAGTCAGTTCCCTCAGGTCTCCACCATATGGGAGCCATCCCCCCTGGTCACTACCCCGCCGGTCAGATACCTTTCCTTGGTCCCCCCCCCCCGGGCGTCTATTCAGTCCCCGTCATGGCCACCCTTTCCCTTCCTAATTTAACCTTGAGAATTCCCGTTTGGTATCTTACCCCTCCAACCGAGACCCCACCAGGCCACCCCAAACCATACATAGCTGTGACACCAGTTCAACCGATCCCTGTCACTCCTTCCACCACCACAGTGCCCCTCGCCCCTCCGCAGAACCCTCCTAATGCTGCGACCGCTACAGGCAAGAAACAAAAAACTCACAAGGGGGCATCCAACGACAAGGCCACCGTACCTGACCCTACCCCTCTCCAACCCGCCAAGCCTTGTGCCTTGTGTGATGGTATCGGTCATCCCACCCATATTTGTCCTGAGTTGCCTCGTATCCAACCCATGGTTAAAGTCGCGTTCCCTGAATCTACGGTCCCTGACACCTCTGTTTCTTCCTCATCCATAGCCAAGAACCCAAAGACTCTTCGCACCAACAAACCCTGTGCTCTGTGCGGTGTCCATGGCCATTATTCCCACCATTGCCCTCACCTCACGCATTACTGAGCCTCTTTAGAGGTCATTTGCGAGTATGAAGTTGAACAAAATCAATCCGCCTCGCCCATCCTTGCTTAGTATGCATCAAGTTTACTTGAGGCTCCCCCGGCTACCATTGACATCCCTCCCCCTGATGTTGAGATGTCTGAATCTGCTGCTCCTCTCTTATTCCTATCATCATCCGCACACCCATTGGAGTAAATCCCCTCTAAATCCACTCCATCTGTTTCGCTTGATCCCCCTTCCACCACTTTTTCGGGCTCTTTATGTTTCGACCATCTTTTTACTTATTCTTCTATCATTTCCCCTAATGACCCGTATGTGCACCTTTCTTCCTCTACTGATGATCTAGGTAGCTTGGTAGCCTCTTGTGGTTTCCACCACCTTTCCCTGCCTTCCCATCATCTCGATACTCCCATCCGTATATATGATGTACTTCGCACCATGCGTCCCCGCTTTTCCTCCCCTTTCCTGTCTTGTGATGATATTCCCTCGACCCTCTCGTCCACTCATTACCTTGGTTACGCCGATGGCGCCAGTCGATATTCTCGAAACCTTGCCTCATCCGCCTGGGCCATTTTTACCCCCTTGCATACCCTTGTCCTTGCCAATGGGGTCTGCATTGGTCAAGCCACCAATAATCAGGCCGGATATGATGCAGTTTGTGGTCTCTTAGCCGATGCTCTCTCTCATCACATCCTCCATCTGCATGTCCATTTAGATTCCCTTCTTATTGTCTTACAAATTAATGGTGTCTATCGTGTGCATAACTCTCTCCTGTTTAGACAATATTTACGAGTGCAGCTTTTGATCCGCCAATTTAGATTCATTACATTTAGCCATATACCTAGAGATAAAAATCACTACGTAGATCAACTCACAAACCATGTTCTAGACTGGAATTTATCACACACAACACAATAAAATTTAACACCATCAATCAAATACATCCATCATATATACCATATCACATGTGTTTTTAGAGTCCATCTACTCTAAAACACACGACATGCCCATAGCATGTTAAACAAAACATAACTACAAAAATGGGGGGCACCACTTGCCCCTACAAAAACACTGGGGGGAACCACCTGCCCTACACCTAATCACTCCCTGGAGGATCCCGAGCCAACGGCTCTGCTCCCGCAGCTCATAGATCACGCACAGTCTGACCGGACATCACCATGCGTCGCATGATAGCTCTCCACTCCGAGGGTAGCCCAATACACAACTCTATGTATCGGTCATCTAAATCCTGTCAACCACGCTCCGACACACCGGTCAGTAGTCCCTCACATCTACGACGGATGTCCTCCACCAGTGTGACCATCTCCTCATTCTGTCCTGTCCTCGATCCACTTTCCCCTGTAGCTCCTCCTGCTGTAGGATGTCCCATATATCCGGCCGGTTTTACCAGAGCTATATCTGCATTCCAAAAAGTGTAAGGATTAGCACCATGCAGACTAGTCACAAACTTTAAAATGCACATAACAGATTAGTTGCTTGTCACTTACCATCGGGTCCCCATACTCGACCAGGTGGAAGAGGCCAGTCCGGATCTCCCCAATAACTCATCCCACTATAGGGATAGTCGTCTATGTATAACGACATATGATCCCAATGGGCGAAGAACTCTGGTTGGTACACCCGTCCGACCACCCCTCCCCCTCCTCTACTCAGTAGCCATCCCCACCGACGCATCCAGGGCTCTCTTGGGCCCCCATTAGGAAATTGTATATGAGGTCATAAGGTTGGGATCTTCTCAAAGAAGAAATAGCACAATACCGTCCCATACGCACAATCGTGATTCACTTGCCGCTTACATAGCGATAGTTGTCGTTTCAATGACACCAACATCATCTGGGCCCACCCATAGTAGGTTCCACCCAACACACTCTCTACAATCATCATCTGCCCTCTAGTGATGTGATGAACTACCTGGATACCCAAAATCCGCAACACTGCTGCTGCCACTGCCAGAGTCTCCAATCTCTCCAGATCCCCAACCGTTATCCGAGTCCCTTTGACTCGGACACCTGGTCAACAATGTCACTCAACAAAATCCATAATGCTACACCCCCGTGGTAACACGGGTTGTGTATCCCCCACCATCCCCAATGGTGGGAGACCAGTCAAGAAATAAATATCTTGGACCGTCAGCTCGATCCTGTGCCCCTGCACTATAAACGCCTCATGATCTGGGTCCCAATAGCTGATAATATGGGCCAACAAGGGCTCCGCAGCTCTCATCAATGGGTTCTCCAAAAATTTCAGAACCCCACATCTAGCCAGTACACGACGAACACCATGATCTGCTTGGATTTCCGTCCGCAATGTACCTAAGCCTCTCTCTCTCCATTTGATCAATATATATGCCATATCTACACAAAAACATTATTTTTTCAGTCTCCAGATCCATAAAACTGCATCTATTCACACCAAAATTGAATCTTAGCCCAAAACAGCACTGAAATCACCTCCCTCTCATAGGTCGCACTTTTCAGGCCCAAACCTACGTCCCAAGTCACAGATTTTGCCCCAAGAAGTGCGACCCGACCGTGAAGAAGAAGTAGGGGTATTTACTGAGATTTCAGGCCCTAATCTCCAACTTGAATCCATCAAACACAAAGCTTAGGATTAGGCTTCTTACTTGCAACTAACGGATCACAATTCCAACAGTCAGTTTGTCCGCTACGATCGCCACAAGATTTAGGGCCTTCTCTCCTCTCCACATTCACCACAGCTACACAAGCAAATGAATGATTTTGGAGGGAACATGCCTCATTAGAAGAAAAACCCCTGTTTTTTCTTTCGCTAGCTGCGACCAAACCATAGCCCCATTTGACAAACCGTCTGCACCGTTGGAAAGCTCTCACTGAGCACTCAAATGGGTGTTTGTTAGTTTTTCATGTTTTGATACTTCACCAGGACACATTGTGTCCAGAGGGATCTTTTCATCTCTTCTCAAAATCGCATTTCTTCACTTACAACATTTGTATCAAGGGCACCACTTTGCCTCCTTAATTGTCTTTGTTCATGTTGATTTTTGTCATGAGCTACCCTATTGTACTCATGTTTTTATGGTTCCCCATTGGACCTTTTACTGTGTGGCAGCACCATCGAGTCGCCCTTGTTTAGAGCATCTGATTTGAGTCATCACATTCTACCCCGAGTCCCTTTGTACCCAGCTATAGTCCTCCATCCCTTCTTGCTTGGTCCCTCTCTCGTGTCACACATTATGGCCTTCAGTACCCTTGTCTCATATCCCTCATGGTATTGTGTCAGTCACTGCCAAGCCATTCATGCCCTTCATGCTCTAACAAGGGAAGTCGTTCAAACACTCCTCCGTATCCCCCATTCCATCATCACCATTAGTATTTATATGTTCATCGCTCTCCTACTTCCCCTCGTGCCTTAGTTGGGTTTCCCTTCTTGCCTCACCTATGGCAGACCTACTTCTGTTGACATCAGCTCATTTATTCCAGAAGCCAGGTCTAGGGGGCAATGTACCTTGGTTCGAGCTCCTATCAGCATGATCATGATCTATACACTTGATGGTCCAGTGATGCAGCAGCAACTATTGATGATTCCCAGGCATGTGTGAGATGTCTCAACCCTCATGAGGGGGTGGCCCTGCAGGTAGCCCCCCACATGCCCAGATGACTTCATTTCCGCCCCTGATGTAGCTCCTCCCATTTGATGATACCAGCCTCCACCATTTGTGGCGCCTCTTCGATTTGCATGTATCAGTCAGATGTTGCGAGCCCTTCCCCGCATGTAGGGGGCATTTGGGTGTATTTGTATCTCATGTACTACCATATTGTTGCATAAGTCCTTACGACTATTCCAGGCATCGCATGTATGTGAGATTTATCATGTTATTTATCTGGCTCATATTTAGGCCAACACATGCATCATTATTGCGTTCCATGGTTTTACGGGAGCCTTATTCCTTGTACTTATTGCGTTCTATGGTTTTCCGGGTGCCTTATTCTTTGTACTTTGTCTCGGCGGGCATAGGTATGCCTCCCCCGCCGCCTTTAGCACAGGTACCACTTCATAGAGACTTGTTGCACTTGTAAGTCTCGTCTCCTCAGGGTCTAGTCCTTTAACACATCAGACACATTACACTTCTCTCTCTAGCTTCCCTTTTTCTACCTAAGTGATTGAGTTCTTACAATGTACTTCGGTCATACGATTTGCTCCTGACACTCGTACTTTGGGGGACAATCTATTATACCATTTTTTTGGTCATCTAACTTATTATTATTAGATGCACCCAAGTACACCATGTAAGACCAATTTTACCCCAAGTAAAATTGCTTTCACCACATAAAATAACTTATTTGGTCATATTTAACCCAAAACAAAGCAATTAATTAAATAAATCTTTATTTATTTAATTACTTCCTAAGAACAAGTTATTTAAATCATTATTTAAATAATATTCTTAGTTAAATTTGACTAAATCATCCATAAATAATCAAATAAACCGTTATTTATTCCCATCATTCCCCTAAAATGATAAATAAATCATTTATTTATTTATTATTTATAAATAAAGGAATTGATCCAAGTCAAGAACCCTTTTCCCTCCAACAAATATAATAAAAAAGGTGCTTCTAGAATTCTATTAATAATATTTTATTCATGCACCGAGTTCTAGACCACCCCAATATTTTGTTATAAATAGGGGGGTTTTCCCCATTCATTAGTGACCTTCATTGCATTAGATCACTCTGGATCTTCTCTTGGTCACCATTTTCCATTTTTCTTTGTGAACTCCCATTGAGTTCTATGTTTGCTTTTTCACATCCATAAGAGAGAGAAATGCTAGATCTAAAACACTGAGGACTTCCAAGAACCCATCCCACTGAGGAGAACCGGAAAACACCTTTCTTGTTTTCCTCTTAGGTGCCCCATTCTTTAATATAATACAAAATTCTTTCATATACATTCTTCTTGTCTTGTTCATTGGATCTATGGAGCTATGTTATTTTTTATCTGCTTAATATCTTTTATGCTTAGATCTGAATTTGTGCAGCAATCTTAAAGATATTTTGCAGCCATAATCGATGTTAGGGCTATTTTTTATGCATAGCTAAAGTGATATTTTACGACGAAAGATTCATACTAACATTGAGGACTTTCCATTTTGCATAGAATTAAAGGAACCACATCAATCATCTCTCATAATATCCTGAACCAACATATTATTGTCCCCAATAGTGGCCTTGCAAAGGATTATAATGCAACAAGCATCTTGGGCAACACCCACACTATTTTTCAAAGCGAGAAGAGAAAATATAGAAAAAGGGATACCACTTCTACATATGTATAATATATAAAGTCCATATACTAAACCCCACCTCCACACTTGTCTCCTTCACACTCAAACATGGTAAGGTCCCCCTTAAATATGCATTAAGTTGTCAACAAAGACGAGGTCATCCAATTCCACAACTATTCTTGCTCAAAGCTAAGGATGGGGGCATACAAAACAAAAAATGTATCACATGGTCCTAAATCAAGAGCATGACCCAAAAATGCATGCCTATTAAATCCAAACCACAAGAAATAACATGATTTTGTAAATACAAAGAAAGAGAAAATACTATGTCTCCACTCCCTTGAAAATGCTCAAAATTCCCAAAATGGGCCATTCCAATAGTTTCTCATTTTATTTTAAAGCTCAAAACCAAATCCCCCTAGGTTAAAAAAAACACGTCTATTCAACAGGTTTACAATGGATATCATTCAAAAATGTGGGGGAGCATCCAACAGGTTTACAATGGATATCATTCAAAAATGTGGGGGAACAGGTTTACAATGGATATGTATAATGACTATATACATATGGTGTTTGTAATAGTTGCAAGTCTCATTACCAAAGTGGCACATTACCATGTTTGGATTTCATTCCTTTGGAGTGTAGGTCCCCAGTGTTGTAGAATCCTCCTTTACTCAGCCATTAACATCACTGAGTGGTTTTAGTGTCATGCCTTGTGGGCCATCTTTGGTTTTTGGTTGTTATATATGTGATGCTCATAATAATTGCACGTCTTACTACTACAATGTGGTATCCCTATGTTGGGAGTCCATTCCACATTAATAACTTTCTCCTTCCTCCTATGATTACTTTCCACTGTTACAGATGTACTATATATGAATTCATGATGTAGGTCTCCAACGAAGTTGAGATATGAAGTCACAACACCTGTCTCCAAGGAAGTAGGGATGGATAGCTAATTTTATTAAAAAATATAGCATAAAATAGAATGGCGAGAAGACCTTTTGGAAGTGAAAAGAAGAGGGTAAAGTATCGTCCCTAGATCTATGAAATAAAATCCCAAAAATAATGAAATATATCATCGAAACATATATAAACACCATAAATAACAACAGTAATGAAAGAAAAATGCATGAATACCAAGCTATGATTTCACAAACATATAAGTTTGGTCGAATAATATATTTATAGTTAACAAGGAAAATGTCACGGGTATATAAATGATTCATGGGATCATAGACATTGCAGATTTCTTCATCTCCACTCTCAACCTACATATGACAATGGGAGAAAACTAAGAACTACCTTCCATACAGATTTAAATAATTTTTATTTAAACTATATCATTTCAAAATACACTGCATGTTTACCAATAAACATGGATTTTTATTTATGACCATAATGGTAATATACAAATAGATATCAATTTGGAAATATGCAAGAAACATTTCCATCTTCCACACAATTTCAACATTCATGTGGAATGCTTTTAGTGGGCATGAATTTTGTTTCATATCAACTACGAAGTGCACCTTCCCTTAGTTTTGAAGTGTTGACCTTTAATATATGTGGCTATCTGAAGTGCTTCCTTCCAACTATCTAGATGTTCCTTAGAGAATCTTCCCTCTTTATGGTGCTTCTCAAAGGCTTCAGCATAACATCCCTTCTCAATGTAACAAAGTTTCTGTTGTTATGACATCCCTCACCGAGCTGGGATGTCTAATGATAAGGAGCCTTATACTACAAAACAAATACAACAGGGACTGCATGGACTGTCAAAGCCCCTTTTCACCTATCGGAACCTTTGAAAAGGCTAAAAATCCACCTTTTGGCTTTAAAAGTGCTCATTATAAAATATTAGGCCTCTAAGAGCCTTTCAACCTAAGCCTGAGCCCCTTTTCTACCATGACACCAGGCCCCATGACCGAGCGCTAAGTCCATTGGCGATCACATGTCGCCCTTTCCAAGTTTATGCTTCCAAGTTTTCTGTTTCACCGATGGCCGATCTTTCGATAAGATCTGGATCATCCATTCCCCAAGATCCAACGACCATCACGCGTCACCTATCCATTGCACATCACACTTCACTCCATCCAAAGTTCTCATTCCCAAACTATTTTCTATTGATGTGTGAAACCCCAAACCAATCTCCACCATTGATCTCCTCCTGCAGATCCAACGGTCATTTCTCCATCGCGCTGCCCCCATCCATCGCACATCGCATATCGCTGCACTCCATTTTCACTCTATTTTTCACCGCCGATGTTCATTCCCTGCCGATATAATCTAGGCCATTGATCACAATCGATCCAACGGTCGACGTTGTCTTGCTATTTTCCTATCCTCTGCCTCATCCATTCATTTATGCAAAGCTGTGATATGATCTGGACCATCGATCCTCTTGATCGGACGGTCATCGCTTCATCGCTGCATCGCGATTCACCCCTCCCCTCACACCATTCATGCCCTTGTGCGATTCCACGATGCATTATGGACCATTGATCATCCTGATCCAACGGCCAGTGCACCTCTGCCTTTTACCCCATTCATTTCTTCTCCTACGTTATCTCCACCTCTAATCTCGTTGATCCAACGGTCATCGCCAATCTTCCGCTCTACCTGGAGGCACTATCAGCGCACGAGTTAACACCTTGAGTGCCTCCGTAGTTGACCTGTTTGACTATGGAAGATCTCATATCAATGGATGAGATTTACTGCAGAGGGAAAGGCCAAGAATTTCATCCGTACCCCCAAGCGCCCCCACAGTTGATCCCCACCATTGATGTCCATCATGATCCAATAGTTCTCACTCCATCGCTCGATCGCTACTTTCCCGATCACTCACCCAAAATTACACCCCCCCACTCCGATCTGGACCATTGATCTCCCTCATCCAATGACCCACATCACTCGCGCTTTTATAACCCCACAATTGATCATCCCGTTATGCGACAAAATTTCTGACGTCATTGTCAGTCCCACCTAACCACGCAAGTACGTCCATCGCGTTCATCCGCAGTCGTTGATCCAGATTACCTAGATCGGATGGCTCTCGCTCATTTTCACATCCATTTCATAGCATATCCCAACATGAAACTTCGACGTGAAATGGGTTGTTTTTGTGAGGAAACGCGTCGCTCCCTAACACGTATCGCGTGCCTCCAGCTCGATATCGCTTACCACTCAGCCCCCACGCGAAAACCACTCACGGTTTTCCACAAAAACACCCATCATATTTCCACGCCATATTTTGATTTAAACCCTAGTTTTCGCCTCTGCCATGGTTTTAAATTTCATCACTGCATTCACACTTCCTCCGCATTGCTCCATAACCCCTCGCTGAGCCATATGAAGCAGTCTACCCCAATTCGCAGGATTTATTTAATTGGTTTGTTGTCTGTGCAGGTTTTCATGGCCTTTTAAGTACACAGGATGTCTCATAGCCAATCACAGTGGCTTGAGGCTGAGGATGATGATCCTCCACGCCCAGGAAGCAGAGAAAAAAGATGCAAAGGGTTATTTTCATGTCTCATTCAATGGATCATGACCATTGGCCATTCTATAAGACCCTTTAGCACAGAAGGCCAACTCTTCCACTACCAGCAGTACCGCATTCTCCAGCACTGAAAGCCATCTCTCCCATGACTAATAGTATTTCCTTCGCCAGTAGCAGCAGGGGCTCCACCTCATCAAACAGCAATGATCATTCATGACTGAGCCCGTGTGGCTTTTTACCTTATGTTCTTTTCACTTTTTCATTTCGGGTGAAATCCTTATTTCACTCCTGCAGTTTTCACTTTCAGTTTAGTAAATTGTTTACATTTCAGTTAGAAACGGCTTTAGGCTTGCGTTGTAAGATGATGAGAGGCAGTTATAGCTCATCATATTTTCTATTTTTGATTTAGACCTGAAATAACATACAAGCACATGGGGAAGATATTTTCCCAAAAATATCTTCTCATGCATTAGGAATCAGAGGTTATAAAAACAGGAAGAAAACACTAACAAAAGGTTCCAGATTTTCCAAAGGACTCACTAGCTCGAGTATTCTATATGTATTTTTGTATGAACTTTGATAGTGGATGTTTGAAGTTCCCGTAGGGATTCAATAATAAGAAGCTTTGCTGGAATTGAGGATTCCGCTCTGGATGATTCATAGTTTGTAACTCTTCTCCATGTTTCTTAATACAAATTTTCATTTCGTATCTCTCTAAATTTCTTGTATCTAATGCTTTGGAATGCGAGTGCTCCCATGCTTAAATGTGAATTTATCATAGCAGATACTCACATTTACTCATATATAGCGCTTTAAATATGGCTCAGGCATGATACTTTGTTTCATTTTCTATCTCTTCTTCCATTCTTCCGATACTAACTACAATGGATTCTTATCTTTGAACGAGCCGAGATATATGGATTCTTATCTCTGAATAAGCCCAGTATATATGGATTCTTATCCTTGAATAAGCCTGGTTATAGTTGATATCTCACTCCATCTTCTTCCATAGTCATCGCTCATATATAACTTGATAACTGTGTATTCTTTTTAGAAGTTTCCCCCCTTTACATCATTCTATTTTAGACTTGTCTAATGCATTTACTTATTGTAGTTTGTACTCAGTTTCTGCAGTTTTCCTAGTTGTTGTGTTTAACTTTGGGGTCTTGGTTCCACCGTTATTAAAACCATTCATCTGAGTGATAGTAGCATGAGAGCCTAACATTTTCAACTGCAATAAGTTGAGTCATATGCTCCTTGCATTTAAGATGTCCTAGGCACTGGTCTTTATACAACTCAAGGTTGTCTCTAGGAGCTACAACATCTTTCTGGGGCCGTTTCCAGGGAAATAATTAAAAGAATTAAATCCTTGGGCCTCGAAAAATATTCATCCACCCTTCAGAATAGGTGAGCAGGAAGGGTTAGGAGTTGTAGATCCCTCACCTTCGTGACTCCACTGTCATTCAAAGGATAAATCTATTTGCAGTCCTGGCTTCCCGAAAGCCACACCTGAGGTCAGATACATCCTAGTTGAGAACACCTTCAGTGTCTGATCCATAGAAGATTTTTCACAAGAGAAGTTGGAAAGAAAGGCAATCAAATTATACAAATATTCCCAGATTCTCCCTGGAAGACTCTCCATCCTCCTCTCAATTAGCTCAAGATCAAGGTCCTGATTCTATTGCAAGAACCCTTGATTATACTTCTAGTAGCTCCTCCATGGAAAATATTGCAATCAAAGATGAGGTCGAATCTGTAGACACCACGAGATTATTTTTGCATCCCTCTCCCGAAGCCGAAGAAGTTAAAGAAGTCACAGAGGTGTCCACTTCTCATATTCCAGCATTTCAATCACCCCTCAAGACGTTGTTCAGTATATCCCCATTGTCATACATACTTCTCTTCCACCACCTCCTATTACACATCAGACTCTCCCGCCAACTTCATAACCTCTGATGGTTGTTCCTGGCTTCCTACTGAACAAATATGCCCCCCTGGCATTTCCTCAGATCCTGAACGACATGCCTCAGGATTATTTAAAGATCCTACCTTGTTTCAATGGAGAAAATGATACTGAAGCTCAGAAACACCTGGAAGCTTTCTACCCCTTCGCAGAAAATTTCAATGTTGAACATCTGGATGTGTTGTTGAGATTGTTTGTCTAGTATCTAGATGGAGAGGCCAGAAAATGGTTCAAGACTTTGGGGGAATGCTCCATTAATAATTGGGAGGAAATGGAAAATGCCTTCACCAAGAAATGGGGAGAGAAGAAGGACCACGGATACTGTCTTACAGAATTCAACGCACTTAGAAAGAGACACAATGAAGACATGTCCAAATTCATCAAGAGGTTTATAAGTTATATACAAGTCTCCCAGCCAAAATGAAGCCTCACCAGATTGCTGCTAAAGTGGTGTTTGTAGCGGCCTTTGAATCATAATTTGGATTCTCTTTAAGAGAAAGGAAGTCTGCTACTTTGGATGAAGCCCAGACTGATGCATTGGAATTGGAAGCTAACTTTGCTTCTACGGGTAAATAAAAGGGAAGGTCAGATCATGGTTCTAGACGGAGAGGGAAAGAAGAAGCATCTACCTCAAGTCAAGATAGAGAGGTAGCAGATTACAAAATAGAGGAGATGAGTAAAATGATCAAGAACCTTTCGAGCAAGCTGGTGAAGCTTGAGCTCGAGGAAAAGAACTCACCCTCCAAGCCATTCCAAAATTCTCCAAACAGAGGATTTAACCCACAATATAGAAAGCCTCCTCTTTAAATATTTCAAAGAGATCGGAAGGAGCAACAGGATCACATACAACCTCTGCTGTATCTGGAAGGGCAGATGGATGGCCCTGCCAAAGAAATTCCTGATGGGCAAGATGATCAATATCTTGTTTACTCAGATGGCGATGAAGTTGAGTCTTTGCAAGAAGGTGAAGGAGTGGAGCTTTCCTTGCAAGAAGAGAAATACAAAACAAGTGTTGCTCAAGATCCAGAGATCGATGATTATTGTAAAAAATTTGTAGACATCATGCAAGCACAGTTTCATAGAAAATATGATCTCATGTCCTCTAGAAAGAGAAACCGCACACAAGAACAAGAAGAAGAGATGCCCTAGAAGGAAACAATTGTTCATAAATTCAGAGATAAAGGTAAGAGACCTATAACTGAACCTTTACATTCTAATGACTCCATTCCTTCCTCTTCTAAGTTGGCCTCTAATCCAAATGCAAATGTTAAACCTATTCTGAGGGAAGAAAAACCTTCAGCCATGATAAATAAACCAAAGGAAAATACCATATAGAAGTCTCCCTCTACTTTTAATCTTCAAGAACTGGAAAAGGTTAAAATCCCAGTCCCCCTAACTGAACTCCTGAAACAGCCAGTCTACCAGTCTCAAGTGTCTTCTTTCATGCTTCCTCAAGGAGCAGCCCCAATCCCAGATAGTTTAAACCTCTAAGAATAAAGGCCTATGGTAATGTTCAGTCCTCATGTTGAGGAGTTATATGCTTCAACTCCTCCTTTCTATGTCTCTTTAGTAATTCATGATTTGCTTTTGCACAACTGTATGCTGGATTCCGGGGCATCCCATAACCTGTTACCTTTGTCGGTGATGGAGAAATTGGGGCTGTAGATCACTTGCCCATATAAATATCTCTACTCTTTTGATTCTAAAAGAGTCAAATGTTTGGGAATGATCAAGGATTTGGTGGTAAATCTAGCCCAAATCCCAGTTAAGAGTAATGGACATAGTAGTGGCTGACATCCCAGCTTAGTTTGGGATGCTGTTATCAAGATCATGGGGTACAAAAATCGGAGGATCTATAAAGCTGGACCTAACCTATGCGGCCATCCCTATGTTTGGAGGCCAAGAGAGAATATTATACTAGGAAACAAGGTTTGTGAAGATGGTCACTAAAGCCGATAATTCAGTAAATTCACCGGTGTACAGCAAAGAGGGTGAGTTTTCTTGTCTAATGCTTGAAGAAGACCAAGATTACTTGCAGGAGCCATCTTTCTGTCAAGTAAAGACCGAGAAATCTTCAAGTAATGAAGAAGGTGGGGTTTGGACCTTGCACTTTGATGGAGCCAACTCAAAGGAAGGGAATGAAGCTGGGATTCTCCTTATCTCCCCTACTGGACAACTGGTCCCATTATCTTTCAAATTGGAGTATAAGGCCATGAACAATGTGGTTGAATACGAAGCCTTGCTTCTAGGTCTACAAACATCAAAGAATATGAATATTCAGAGCTTGAAGGTTTTGGGAGATTTAGAACTGGTCATGAGACAAGTAAGAAATCAATGTCAAGCTAAGCACCCATGACTAAGGGCTTACAGAAATGAGGTATGGGACTTGGTAGAGAATTTCTTCTTAGCATTCAATATTCAATTCATGCCAAGAGACAAAAACAGAATGGCAGACTCTCTTGCAGTAGCTGCAAGCACTTTTCGACCAGCTCATAACCCCCTCCTGAGGTATGAAATAGAGGTTCGCTACCGTCCTTCCATCCCTGACAATTTCAAACAATGGCAGGTGTTTGAAGATGAAGAGAAAGAGAAAATATTCATGGAGACTATTTGGGAATTCTCCAATATGGACATAGATGTTGGCGAGGAGGAGACTGAGGACCTTCCTTAGAATAAATGGCAGGATACCGTAGATGGGCACAAGGTGCTGCAACTCAAAGGGAATGTAATACCCAGAGGATTGGTCCCTCTGGAGAGACTATTTGATAAGAATGATGTCCCAATACGGCCAAGTAAAGTTGTTGAAGAGAATCAGGTAGATGACTCGAACCTCAGCACGAAGGCTGATCCCAAGCTTGTAAAATTGTCTAATAAGGCACTCGGAAGCTATTTCAGACATATAAAGATGTCTTTGCCTGGTCCTATCAATATTTGAAGACCTTTGATATTAGCATTATCCAGCACAAGATTCCATTAAAAGGAGATGCTAAGCCACACGAACAGAAATTAAGACAGATTAATCCTTTACTCCTTCCTTCCATAGAAAAGGAAATCAAGAAACTGTTGAAGGCTAAGATTATTGTGCCATTAAGATATTCTGAATGGGTGGCCAACTTGGTCCCAGTCCGAAAGAAGAACGGGGAAATAATATTGTGTGTTGACTTTCAAAACTTGAACAGAGCATCTCTGAAAGACAATTATCCACTGCCCAATATGGACCATATATTGTAGAAGGTGGTAGGATCTTCACGAATTTCTATGATGGGTGGCTTTTCTAGTTATAATCAAGTAACAATGCTTCTAGAGGACCAAAAGAAAACCGCATTCACTACTCCTTGGGGAACGCTTATGTATGCTCTAATGCCGTTTGGATTGATCAATGCGGGAGCTACATTCCAAAGGGCCATGGACATTGCTTTTGTGGGAGAACAAGACAAATTCGTGGTAATGTACCTGGACGATATCACAGTCTTCTCAAAGGAGGATGCTGAACATATAGAGCATTTACGCAGAACCTTTGACAAGTGCCGCAGGTATGGACTGTCTTTAAACCCTCAAAAATCTCTATTTTCTTTAGAAGAGGGTAAACTATTGGGGCACATTGTAACAAAGCCAGGGGTAAAAATTGACCTGAAAAAGGTAGAAGTCATAAATGGTATATCCTTGCCCATAAACAAGAAAGAGGTGCAAGTTTTTCTTGGACATATCAAATTCTTGAGAAGATTAATACCGAACTATGCAGAGATATCCTGGTACATAACTGAGATGCTGAAGAAGGATAATGAAGTAAAATTGAATACTAAGTCAGGGGATGATTTTAACAAAATAAAAAATTATTTCGCAGAAGCCCCAGTATTAGTAGGACCAGATTATGTGAAACCCTTCATAATATTTTCGTTTGCATCTCCCCACACTGTTGCAATTGTATTATTGCAGAAAAATGAGGAAGTTCATGAACAACCCATTGCCTTTTTCAGCCAAGTGCTTCACGACGCTGAGCTAAAATATAACATCATGGAGAAACAGGCTTATGCCTTGGTCAAATCCCTGAAGGATTTTTGGATGTATGTATTGCAGTCAACCATAACTGAATTTGTACCCACAACAGATGTAAAATACATCTTGATTCAGGGAGATAGCGAAGGAAAGAGAGGCAAATGGATAGACAAGATACAAGAGTATGAGTTGGAAATATGCCCCACTAAGCTAATAAAGGGACAGGGATTAGCCAAGATCCTTTCTGAATCAAAATGTCAAGCTTTGTGGATAAATTTGTCTATGATGGCCAATGAAGAGCCTAGGAGAGGATATGAGCAGTGCGGGATAGAAACCGTTACACAAAAGACCCATATGAAGTACCTTCTCAGTGCATGGTACAAAGAAATTGTAGAATACCTCTTAACTCTTAGATGTCCTCCAAGCTGTGACAAGACAAAGTATAGAACACTGAGGCTAAAATCTCAGAAGTTCATCTTAGCAAATGGTCATTTGTACTGGAGAGACCCATTGGGCATACTACTTTTATGTCTCACGGAAAATGAAGTAGAAGAAGTGATGGCAGAATTCCACGAGGGCATCTGTGGTGGCCACTACAGCTGGAGGGCCATAGCACACAAGATTATGAAAGTAGGCTTTCTCTGGCCCAAAATTTTCGGAGATGTTTATGCTCGAGTAAGAGCTTGTGAAAAATGTCAGAAATTTTCTGAAAGGTAGAATTTTTCACCTTTACCTATGATCTAGGTGCACATAGAAGAACCTTTCCAGTAGTGGGGAATCAATTTCATTGGCGAAATTCATCCTACCTCAAGTGGGAAACACAAGTGGATACTAACAACCACCGTTTACTTCACTAAATGAGTAGAGGCCGTGCCAGCAAGGAATGCTATAGACATAGTGGTGATCAAGTTTTTGGAAGATAAAATCATCTCAAGGTTTGGCTGCCCTAATAAGAATGTCACAGATAATGCTCAGGCTTTTAAGTCTGTCAAATTTATCACTTTTTTCCAACAGTATAATATTGGGTTAGGACACTCTACTGCCTACTATCCACAGGGAAATGGATTGGCAGAATCCTCAAACAAAACTCTGGTAAGGGCATTGAAAAAGGCCATAAATGAAAACCAGAAGAACTAGGATTCAGAGCTCAAGTTTGCGCTATGGGCAAATAGAATCACTACTAAAAGGTCAACAGGAAAATCCCCATATAAATTGGTCTATGGTAGAGTAGCAGTTTCTTGATACAATTGGCCTTACCTTTGTCTAGGTTCATGCAGGATTGTCAAGAGGAACCTAACGATCTTACTAGAAGAATAAATAAGTTAGTAGAGCTAGAAGAGACCCGAAGTCGAGTAAATCAGAGGTTGACTGAGTACCAAGAGAAAATGAAAGACCTGTTCGATCAGCATGCTAAAGATAAAGAGATGCAGGTCAGAGATCTCGTGCTAAGATGGGATATAAGTAGGGCTAAGAAAGGAAAGCATGGGAAGTTCGATCCTCTATGGTTCAAACCTTTCAAAATTGCAGAAGTTGGAGGAAACAATACTTTCAGACTGGAAAGCTTCTAGGGTGATCTGCTCGAAGCCCCTATGAATGGGAAATTCTTAAAACCCTTTTTCCAGTATTGATTTAGGCCAAAAGGTTTGCTGTATGATATTGTACATTATTCAGTTTCTTTCATTATGATGTTTGTTGTTTTGATTTGCCATGAAGAAAGAAGAGAAGGTATCAAGGGACTATGTTCGCAAGAAGAAGGCTAACAGATGGTCTGCGGAGTTCTCAATGCATTCGAGGACAAATGGATCATCCCCAAGTGAAGCCAATGTTGTTATGGCATCCCTCACCGAGCTGGGATGTCTAATGATAAGGAGCCTTATACTGCAAAACAAATACAACAGGGACTGCATGGACTGTCAAAGCCCCTTTTTCACCTATCGGAACCCTTGAAAAGGCTAAAAATCCACCTTTTGGCTTTAAAAGCGCTCATTCTAAAATATCAGGCCTCTAAGCGCCTTTCGACTTAAGCCCGAGCCCCTTTTCTGCCATGAGACCGGGCCCCATGACTGAGCGCTAAGTCCATCGGTGATCGTATGTCACTCTTTCCAAGTTTCTGCTTCCAAGTTTTCTGTTTCACCGATGGCCTATCCTATGATAAGATCTGGACCATCCATTCCCCAAGATCCAATGGCCATTGCGCGTCACCTATACATCGCAAATTTCACTTCAATCCATCCAAAGTTCTCATTCCCAAAAGCTTTTCCACTGATGTGCGAAACCTTGACGCAATCTCCACCATTGATCTCCTCCTGCAGATCCAACGGTCATCGCTCCATCGCACTGCCCCCATCCATCGCACATCGCATATCGCTGCTCTCCATCTTCACTCTATTTTCACCGCCGATGTTCATTCCACACCAATATAATCTAAGTCATTGATCACAATCGATCCAACGGTTGGCGTTGTCTCACTGTTTCACTGTCCTCTGCCTCATCCATTAATTTATGCAAAGCCGATATATGATCTAGATCGTCGATCCTCCTGATCGAACGGTCATCACTTCATCGTCGCATCACGTTTCACCCCTCCCCTCGCACCATTCATGCACTTGTGCGATTCCACGATGTATTCTGGGCTGTTGATCATCCTGATCCAACAACCAGCGCACCTCTGCCTTTTTCCCCATTCGTTTCTTCTCCAACGTTATCTCCACCTCTTATCTCGTTGATTCAATGGTCATCGCCAATCTTCTGCTCTACCCAGAGGCACTATCAGTACACGAGTTAACACCTTGAGTGCCTTCGTGGTTGACCTATTTGAATATGGAAGATCTCAGATCAACATCTGAGATTTACTGCGGAGGCAAAGACCAAGAATTTGATCCATACCCCCAAGTGCCCCCACAGTTGATCCCCACCGTTGATGTCCATCATGATCCAACAGTCCTCAATCCATCACTCGATCACTACTTTCCCAATCACTCACCAAAAATTACATTCCCCCCCTCCGATCTAGACTGTTGATCTCCCTCATCCAACGGCCCACATCACTCCCTCTTTTATAACCCCGCAACTGATCATTCCTCTATGCAAAAAAATTGCTGACATCATTGCTGGTCCCACCCAACCGCGCAAGTACATCCCTCGCGTTCATCCATGGCCGTTGATTTGGATTGCCCAGATCGGATGGCTCCCGCTCATTTTCGCATCCATTTCACAACATCTCCCCAACACGCAACTCTGACGCGAATTGGGTGGTTTTTGTGAAGACACGCATCGCTCCCTAACATGTATCGCGTGCCTCCAGCATGATACTGCTTACCACTTAGCCCCCACATGAAAACCACTCGCGGTTTTCCGCGAAACTGCCCATCATATTTCCGCGCCATATTTTGTTTTAAACCCTGGTTTTCGCCTCCGCCATGGTTTTACCTTCCATCGCTACATTCACACTTCCTCCGCATTGCTTCGTAACCCCTCGCTGAGCCATCTGAAGCAATCTACCCCTCATCGCAGGATTTATTTAATTGGTTTTTTGTCTGTGCAGGTTTTCATGGCCTTTTAAGTACACAGGCCGTCTCATAGCCAATCACAATGGCTCGAGGCTGAGGATGACGATCCTCCAAGCCCAGGAAGCAGAGAAAAAATATGCAAAGGGTCAGTTTCACATCTCAGTCAATGGATCATGACCATTGGCTATTCTATAAGACCCTCCAGTGCAGAAGGCCAACTCTTCCACTACCAGTAGTACCTCATTCTCCAGCGCTGAAGGCCAGCTCTCCAACGACTAACGGTATTGCCTTCGCTAGCAGAAGCAGGGGCTCTTGCTCATCAAACAACAATGATCATTCATGACTGAGCCCGCGTGGATTTTTACCTTATGTTATTTTGACTTTGTCATTTCGGGTGAAATCCTTATTTCACTCCTGCAGTTTTCACTTTCATTTTAGTAAATTGTTTACATTTCAGTTAGAAATGGCTTTAGGCCTGCGTTCTAAGATGATGTGAGGCAGTTCTACCTGATCATCTTTTTTGTTTTTGATTTAGACCTGAAACAACATACAAGCTCACGGGGAAGATATTTTCCCAAAAATATCTTCTCGCGCATTAGGAATCAAAGGTTATAAAAACAGGAAGAAAACACTAACAAAAGGTTCCAGATTTTCCAAAGGACTCACTAGCTCGAGTATTCTATATGTATTTTTGTATGAACTTTGATAGTGGATGTTTGAAGTTCCCGTAGGGATTCAATAATAAGAAGCTTTGCTGGAATTGGGGATTCCGCTCTAGATGATTCACAATTTGTAACTCTACTCCATGTTTCTGAATACGAATGTTCATTTCGTATCTCTCTACATTTCTTGTATCTAATGCTCTGGAATGCGAGTGCTCCCATGCTTAAATGTGAATTTATCATATTAGGTACTCACATTTACTCATCTATAGCGCTTTAAATATGGCTTAGGCATGATACTTTGTTTCATTTTCTATCCCTTCTACCATTCTTCTGATACTAACTACAATGGATTCTTATCTTTGAAAGAGCTGAGATATATGGATTCTTATCTCTGAATAAGCCCAGTATATATGGATTCTTATCCTTGAATAAGCCTGGTTATAGTTGATATCTCACTCCATCTTCTGCTATAGTCATCACTCATATATAACTTGATAATTATGTATTCTTTTTAGAAGTTGCCCCCCTTTAAAGCATTATGTTTTAGAGTTGTCTGATGCATTTACTTATTGCAGGTTGTACTCAGTTTTTGCAGTTTTCCTAGTTGTTGTGTTTAACTTTGGGGTCTTGGTTCCACCTTTATTAAAACCATTCATATGAGTGATAGTAGCATGAAAGCCTAACATTGTCAACTGCAATCAATTGAGGCATATGCTCCTTGCATTCAATATGTCCTAGGCACTGGTCTTTATACAAGTCGAGGTTGTCTCTAGGAGCTACAACAGTTTCCAAGGCTCAACGTCATAAAATGTGGGTATAGACTTGTGCTCGTGAGATGATCTCATCATCCAAAACAACTCATCTAACCACCAATGTGATTTAGCATAATGTGGAGAAAAAATAGAAATGTGAACAAAGGCACTACTAATGGCTCCTACGATTGCAAGCCAGAGAGCATCTCGAATGTGTAATTCCTCATTTTCCAGGAAGACTCACAACACATAGGGTACACAAGCATGGTAGATTAGGTTGGAAACATTATTCTTGGTGTCAGGTAACTTGTGGTTGACGAAATAGTCCAATGAATTCACATTGCATGTATAACTTGTTGGATTTGCAACACACATTGGGGTCATATGTTAAAGTTATAAAAATTTTCATTTAACCAAGAATTAGAAGTACATACACTAACCTAAAAATAATAGTCTAATTTTTAATGGAACATAATTTAATTCAATTTGTACAACATACTTAAATCCTGAAAATTGAAATCACCAATAAGCAAACAAATAAAAGTGTTATCTTATGTTCAATGTTTGATGCAACTAATGCTTTGACCCCAACAAGTGCTTATAGGGAAAGCCCTACAAAAATTCAAAGCCACATGTCAACATGTTTGAATGAAATGGAAACCATGCTGCATAATATTTATTTGTAGAAAATAAATGATAGTCAAGATGAGATGAAATGAAATCAATCTTATTCCAATCACCCATAATTTAGTAAAATGTATGCCAAAACGAATATGGTCAGTTAATTCAACCATATTTTAGTAATTAATCAATAAAATTATTCCAAAACATGAACAAGACCATAGTGAGGTACAGTAACACATAATTAGTTTTCAACATATTAAGATTCCAAGTGGATGATGGTAATACTAACTTCTCTAAAACAAAACCATCACAATTTGAATTTACTTCAAATTCGAAATAAAGTCTAATCTCTACAAGGGAAATTCCCCATTATCATTCCAAGATGTTTTATAATGTGAGCATAATCATGACCATCAATTCATGTCTTACCATATCCAAATCATTGAATCTGACATTTTGTACTCCATTCCCATGATTTAATTTAAAACAATAGTTTTATTATTTCATATGAGTTCAATTTGAATGTAACTTATACTAAGGTATTTCAGATCTATAGCATTTTAAGCAGTAGAAGACGAGGAAGGAGGGATCATTGAACAAAGGTTATTCATTGTATGGTAAATATAATTTAACATTTTAGTTTACATTAAGGTGTAGTAGGAATTATTTCTCAAGAATCACAAGGCCATCCATTGTACTATTGATCTAAGATTATTAAACGTTAATGTAGATAATAAACAACTAATATTAAGCAATTTCTCTAATGGCCTCCATTAGGGTGATGTTTGGACATATGCTAAGAAGTGGAAATGGAAAAAGGTGAATAAGATGGAATTTAATCTCTTATTATGCTAGCTAAGGACGATTATATACAATTTTAGTCCTTGATCGATTCCATAGAAAGATCTAGAGTAATGCATTGACAATTGGTTCATTCTTCCATATAGTTGTAATGCTTGCATGACATCAGTAAGAATGCCTATGGATCTCTTATCCCTTGCAGTACTAGGAAAGTTGAGTTGACATTGTGTTGCCACAAAAGTTTCAGATTTTCAGTTATGTGGTAAGCTTGATAAGAATCACCCAAACTAGAAGGGAAAAATGTATTCATATTCACTTAACATTCTATGCCACGAAAGCTACCAGCCAAGTTGGAAATGTAACTCCCTAAAAACTCAGTGATTTTCTCAACATCATTCCCTTTGGATTGATTTATTGATGTCATCATAATAGCTTAATTTTATCATGTTGGTTCAATGTTTTCTTCAGAACAGCCCAATGTTTCCATATGTCGAGAATTAGGGTTTAAGGAGTTAGGGGTTAAGGTTTTAGAGGTTTAGGGTTTACGGGGTTATGGGTTAAGGTTTTAGGAGTTTATGGGATTAAATGGGTTAGGGGTTGGGAATTAGTGTTTAAGGGGTTTGGGGTTAAGGGTCTAGGGGGTTAAATGGGTTAGGGGTTTAGGGGTATGGGGGGTTAAATGGGTTAAGGGTTGGGAATTAGGGTTTAAGGGGTTAGAGTTTTAGGGGTTTAGGGGGTTAAATGCATTAGGGGTTAGGAATTATGTTTTAAGGGGTTATATTTTTAGGGTTTAGAGGGTTAAATGGGTTAGAGCTAGTTTAGAGGTTTAGGGGGTTAGCAGTAAAGGATTTTAGGGGTTAGGGGTTAGGGTTTAAGGGGTTAAATGGGTTAGTTTTTTAGGGGTTTAGGGGGTTAAATTGGTTAGGGGTTAGGAATTAGGGTTTAAGGGGTTATGGGTTAAGGGTTTAAAGGTTTAGGGTTTAGGGGGTTAAATGGGTTATGGATTTAGAGGTTTAGGGGGTTAGGGGTTAGATGATAATTTTTTCAGAAAATATCTTTACAACACGCCCTATATATTTAAAATAAACCATTTCTATTGCGATGGTAGTTGACCAAGTCAACTTTGACTTTGTCAAAGGGAAGGTGATCATTCCACAACGGTCTTTTCAAATCTATCGATATACCGATGCACATAACATGGACACCTCTATAGCGACATTGCGTTCTATTAATTTCGCTATTGCGACACCATAGCCAGGTGCGTCGCAATAGAGGAATTTTTTCACAGTGTCACAAGAGCGACAACATCGCAAGAGTGACACCGCATGGCAGTATTAAAAAATTGAGAAAAATTGGGGAACTTTTCGACAATACGTCAAAATTGTTGGAACTAAAGTGTCAGAAAATTGACCATATCTACTACTGGTTCTTTGCTTGCAGCTTTGGAGGGTTATCCTGGGCTGCCCTGAATTGGATTTTTCCTTTTTTTTGCAGTTTGGGGGCACCTTTCCCTTGATTCTGATTCACATATCCAAAGTCTCCCTTCTTCTGTTTGAACTTCTGTTCAATATTGGCAGCATATCGATATGCTGTGCCAAACAAGGAGATGTCAAGGAACTCCATTTCCTCATGAATTTATATGTGCAGAAAAATGCAGTACTTCGGCACCAAATGTTTCTTTGAATCTTTGATACCCAATTTTTTGCATGGGGTGTGGAACAAATTCATCAGCTCATGCACATCTTGATCCCTTTGCTTCTGCAACGTAGTCCATTGTATGTACTTGTCCTCATAGCTCCCCATGAGATATTATTCTTCCTTTATGGAATCTTGGAAATAATTCCAAGTGGGTGCGGTCGAAAACAAAGAGGGCTCCCTCTCTTCCTTTTCCTTATAGTAGGTTTACCACCAATCCTTCACATGGGGGGCGACTTTGAGGAGTGCAAAAGTGATCTTTTCCCAGTTAGAAAAGTCATAAACCCATAAATACCCTTATAATAGATTCAACCATCTATCTATGAAGTCTGCATCTATTTAGACCTCAAATATGGGAATTTAAAATTTTACTTATACCTTAAAAGGAGTTGCACCTCCAGAGTGGTTGCTAGATGCAGATGTGTCGCCAGTGGGAAGTCGTTGAAGTATCTGGGAAAATTTATCCATCATTGCGTTCCTTTGTTTCTCGAGGGCCTCCTCGAGTAATAATTTGATATGTTCTCATGCTCCCTCATCTTTATTTTTGTTCCCTAGAGGTGGTCGTTGGGATTTGCAAGGCTGATCTTGAAAAGGTTCAACTAGATCGAGCCCTAACTGCTTATACCCTGATCTCGTTGGGGACATGCAAAGAAGGATCAAGAAATATCATATCAATTTGATACCACTAATCTGGCCTTATGTAGGAGCACAATAAAATACAAAAATACAAATAAACGTAGAGATGCAGCATAAATAATACTTCATTTCATTAATATCACATAACTAAAATATGCTTACAGACAAAATAGAAATAAACTAGCTAGGGCGATGATAGTTTATCTCTGAGAAGAGATGTGGTGGCTATAGGCCTCTGAAATTTGTTACAAGGAGGCTCGAAGGCCTATTTATTATTTAGAAACAATGAAAACCCTAAACATCCAAAAAACTAACCCTAGGAGATGAAACACCAAACTATGGGCCCCATTGGGGTAAACTGGTACATCAATTTCCTAGGGTCGTAAATTTGGCATATGATCTCCATTTGATGCACATGATACCTCATTAGAAATATCTATTTGAGTAATAAAACTCATGATGGTGAATGTAGAGTCTGCGACTCAAATTCTCTTGGAGAAAATTTTCCCAAAAAATTTTGTTTACGGCCTCAAAACAGCTCCGGAAATTTAGGACCCCAAAAATTGCTAAAAATAGTAAACTATGCTACGATTAAGGAAACTGAAAAAATGAAAAAAAAATTTGTGGGGCCCCAAGTGGAATAGGTGGGTGGACAAAAATATCCACCTGGATCAAGTAAAGTGTTCAAAAGTGATCGATACTAGTGCCAAATCGTAGACCTCGTCGCCATGAATCTAACATAACTTGAATCGCTCAAAACCAATAACGTATGCTCAGAATGATAATTTTCCTAAACAACTAAAAATAGTTTGCAGGTTGATCAGGTACATTGATCGGAAACCTGTATGCTGACTAGGTAGGGTGACTGGAAAAGCTACAATTTTTAGGACCAATGACATCTCACCAAGTTTCCTTATCGTATTGGTCGAATTCTGCTGCATTTTGATTGGTTGATGGATGTGGTGAGTGTTGTAGAGGAAATAATTTCTGCGAACAAAAAATGTCCCTCTAGTCTTATGGGAGGATCTAGCAACTACAAAATTCAACTACATGCAATGTTTCCTAATTCATATTCGAAAATTAAAAAGAGGATATATCTCCTACCTCTCTCTGATGCTAATACCCTTGATGTTAACCTTGACTCTTTGGCTTCCAAGCTCAAAATCTACTCTTTGCCGGTGTAGATGAGTTCCTGCAAGAAATATCAAGTGGAGACAACAAACGCATACAAATCATGATACATTCTAATACAAAATATGTAACACATCAAGGAACATTACAATAAATGGACAATTATTGACACATTTATGGAAATAAAACATATATTTTATTATTAATAGAATGAAAAGGGAGCATTATAAGCAATGAAGCCTTGACGTAGGAAGCCTCCTTCAAGTGAGATTCCAAGTCCAATACTTAGCCTTCAAACACCTTTTCTCCTTCGTAAATGGGCAACATTTGGGCATTAGGATGGCAACTAACCAAGAGTGGATGGTGGGGATTTAATTTATAGGGAAGGAGAGGGAGTTTAGGATACACAAAAATAGGGATTAATTACACATGTCAAGGGAGAGATCCATGGAAGGAGGTTCTAGGGCCAGGAATGGGAGGTATCGTTCCAATAATCAACTACCTGAAACCATGTTGTCGTTCTCGAGCCTTCTAGCAAGAGAATATTCTCCTCCATTTTTGGAAAAACTTCCTGAAGAGGATCAACGTGGATTTTCCTGATACAATTCGCGCTGACATCACTAGAAATATGTAATGCCAAAGGTTACTAGCATGGGACATCAATTATGGGAAACACGTCGGGCTTCCAAAACAAAGGTGTTTGGATAGCTATTTAGAATATTTTCAAGGCAAGTTTCCTTTTCTTCAGGGATGTTCTAAGAATTTTTCATAAAGAACACATTATTTGCAACAAATTTCATCACTTTGCGACACTTGTGGCACTGATGACACAAAGTGTGACAATTCAAGATATGAGACTAGGAGTGTGAAAAAATATTGTATAACAGATGCCCCCTAAATCATGAAATTAGAATGGGAAGTGATGGCTGAAGTGATTTACAGGCAAAGGCAAGGACTTAGAGAACCACTGCCAGGAGATCTTCAAATCAAATATAATACAATATATATCTTGACATCTCTGATGTAAGTATGTTGTAAAGTGTAAGCATCTGACAATAAATGGATCCACAACATGGATGCAACCATTCGATTGGAAAGGATCATGTTTACAATCATGAACAAATGGATCCATGGCATGGATGCAACCATCTGACTAGAAAGGATCATGAATACTTAACTCCATGAAACCTGGATTTGTCAAACGAAACCCAAGGTCTTCAGCTCTATCTCAATCCAACCAAAGTATGAATCTCACCATGCGAATAAATGGGTTGAATTCAAACATGGTAGAAACCACCTGATTATTGGTCAATGATTTAAATCGTTAACAAGAACGAAAGAAAACACCAATGATTACAATGGCTCCCAATGTACTACAACACAATACAGGAGTGTGAATAATGAATAAATTTGAAAACTCGCAGAATCGTTAAATTGAATTTCAGTGATTTGAACCTATCGTGGAATTTGAAGAAGCTTCCATTGAGACATGCAAGCTACAAGGTACCCAAAGGGAATTTTCTAGATCATCTTCCTGGATAATGAGTCGGAGTCCATAGGAAGTGATATTTCGAAGGAGGGCCATAATGTTTCCCACATCATCGACACGAAACATAGGATTTTTGAAATTTGTCAAGAGTGATTTAGGATTGATGTAGAAAAAGTCAAAAAAAGTATATAAGTGGTTTGAATTTGCAGGTGGGACTTCTCTTGAACATATTGGCGACACGACTCCAGAATTTGGCAGCATTTGACTCACAATAGGATCAGAGGTCATGGTGACAATATATATTAAAATGAGAGGCAAACGGATTTCCCAAGCCCACTAAGACAAGTTATAAATTGAGGATGTATCAAGCCCAACATGAGATATATATTAGTTTCATGTTCAAGAGAGACATATTGCCTTTCATACAAAATATAGGATGTATTTTTCCTTCCATTTCCCCCCACTATTTCTATCGAGTACCTCTTTATTTTTAATCTCAAGCTTTAAGAGGATACCATATTATTTTCATATGAGTTCATCCTTCGGATGAATCCATCCTAGTATTTTTAATGAGTGCTAGGAAGAAGTAGCTTGGTCTAATCATGGTTTACAATTCCATCACTGTTTAATTATTTTAACAAGTCCAGTGAAGGTAAAACTCGACATCTTTTTCATATTTAGAGAGTTTAAAAAGAGGCAAAAAAGAAAACTCTAGATATCCCTTTTTGTAGATATTCTGTCGAATCCGAAAAGGTAGTAAAAAATCCTCAAGAGAACCTCTTAGGCTTGTTTGATTAAGGTATTCCTTTTTTGTAAGTAGTCTATCTCACTCTGGAAAAAGGTTAAACTTATACTAAGTAGACGTACTTTCATTTAATTTTACGAGTTCAAAAAGAAAAGTGCTTAACAATCTTTTCATATTTTGAGAGTCTGAAAAGAGATGAAAGAGGACTCGGCAAGGAGGAACGAGTGATATAAAGGGTAGCAACTAGTTCAGGTCATAAGGGAACTGCTCAAAACATGCAAAGGTCAACAGGATGGCTAACAAGACCACTCATCGCAACGGTTCCTCGGGAAATGGTAAAACAACCAAGTGAAAGTGTATGATCGGCAAAACAAATGGCGATGATGCAATGCCAAAACCAAGTTTCATATGGTAGAAGAGGCTGATAAAAAGGAAATCAAAAGAGGCAGGATCATAATGGTTTTGTTTTTACACAATATTAAAACACGGGAAACTATGCTTGAGAACCCTTGAACATGGTTTCATTTTTACAGAAGCTTGAAACAGAGGAAAAACTATGCTTGAGAGTGGTTTCATTTTTTACACAAGCTTGAAATAGAGACAAACTATGCTTGGAAGTGGTTTCATTTTTACATAAGCTTCAAACAGATAAAAACTATGCTTGGAATAAGCCTTGCATGCCTCCAACATAATGACTCAATTGAGGTATATGCCCCCCAAGCTTCATTTCATTCACCTAAGTAGACTACTAGTTACTAACAGGTGGATGGAATGAAGGTTCATTTATGAGATAAAGTGAAAGACTTGACTGGTTCCTCTGTTAAAAGCCAACAGATTCTAGGTATCAGGCACAAGCTACGAAGAACCTAAATCTTTCCAAGTAGTTGAGTATATAATACTAACATATGTGCCTTCATCTATGATTATGTTAGGTACGGGTATATTATAAGTCTGTACCACGTTCTGAAAGGGCACGTAAGAAGGAAGACAATATCCTGCTAGCCGACTCCAATCAAAAGAAGTGACCATACTACTTAAAGAGGGTGTCGTGGGAATGGGATAATGTACCCCTTGTGTTATGGGAATGGGAGGATCGCCCCCCTGTATCTTGGGAATATGATGATTTCCCTCTAGTTCATCCGAATTTGAAGAAACAAGAAGAGCATGAGTTCCAATCTTAAGGGAGAGATACACAAAAGGAGGTTCTAGGGATAGGAATGGAAGGTATTGTTCTAATCATCAACTATTTGAAACCACGTCATTGTTCTCGAGCCTTCTAGAAAGATAATATTCTCCTTCATTTTGGGAAAAACTTCGTGAAGAGGACTAGCACGAATTTTCCTGATAAAATTCGTGTTGGCAACTGTAGACATGTGTAATGCTAAAGGTTAGTAGCGCGAGACATCGGTTATGGGAAACACATTGGGCTTGCAAAACAAAGGTTTTTGGAAAGCTCTTTAGAACCTTTTCAAGGAAAGTTTCATTTTCTTAAGGGATTTTCTAAACATGTTTCATGGTGAACACATTTTTTGCGACAACTTTCATCACTTTGCGACACTTGTGGAATCGATGACACAAAGTGCGACACTTCAGGATACGAGACTGCGAGTGTGAAAAAATATTATATAAAGGTGAGTTGGTCCAAAGAATGGAGGCCACATGGGCTAATGTATGGCCGCCATGTAGCCTCCCAACAATGTATTAAAATTGTGTTTAAGGGTCAAACTGGCCTCCCAAAGGTTCAAATGCGCAACCAATGGAGTCACAAAACAGAGCCTTACCATGCTACCATGGATAGTTCTCAACAACTATAGTGGCGCATATCTATTTATTGTTTAATGGTTGGGCAGTTGGGGGATGAGGTCATGGTTAAGCCCTGGTCCTTGGTCACCCCAGACCCACGAGAGTATAGGTCAGGCGCTGGGGGCTAGGGCCTAACCCTAGCCCCAAGCCATGGTTACATCACATAACACATTTTCAAGCATGGTTGGAGTTACTTTTGGTGCAGAGATAACCCAACCCTTAGCAGAATATATACCACGGTCAGAGCTCGGTTAAATTTTGGCGCGAAAAATATCAAACCCAACCATGGACCATGGTAATGGAGAACCATATATCGATTTCGAACATGGTTAGAACCCCAAAAACATTTAACCAAACCACAATGCCTAACCATAGTCAGAGCCAAGGTCAACAATTGGCGTGAAAATTTGAATCAGCCTAGATCCAACGGTGGGAAACCTAACACGTGGCCAAATCTTATCCGCTGAGAGCGCTCATTAGGCATTTAAACCAAGCAACAAAATTCACCCAATCTGGCTTGAATCTCATTAGCACAGGGTGAATTTGTCACTCAACGGTGTAAAAAGTTGCGGAATTCATAGGTTGATAAGTATGAGAGTTCAATTTGTAGTTCAGTTAGCAACAAAACTTCACTAGATCATAACTTCTTCATTTTTTTCACAAATTCAGCTCAGAAAAAGCCGAACTAGGGGTTTATAGCTATTTTGAAGCCATTGGAGACATTATTTTTGCATTATGAGCACTACAGATTCATGAAAACACATATTTTATCACTTAATGAAAGAGTCCCAACATTGGAAACTAGACCAGGATATGTACCCAGGAGGGGTGAACTCCTTCATAATTTTCTTTCTTGTGTTACTGTTATGGTATTGTTTTCTATGTTTTTATGCTGCAAAACTGAATTTAAAAAACTTAATTTAGGTGATTTTTAAACTTTCATAATTTCCTAAAAGACATAAAATTTAACTTGCAAATTTCATCAAACCTTCAAGTTTTCAAATACAGATCAGTTTGGTATCAGAGCTTTGGTTCTTTGGTTGTATTGAAGGTTTAATTTTGTTGCAATTTTATTTTATGCTTACAAGGTTGAAGCTCAAAAGAGGAGAAGGGAAGCTTGTGGGAACAGTCCTGAAGCTAGTTCAAGGAGAGCACATTTTCCACAATCTTCACCACAAGTTTCACCCCTCGTGTCACCCAAAGCTTCACCAGTCATGGTACATGAAAGAGAACCTGACAATATTTCTAAGGATGAGAAAATTTTCAAAAAAAAATTATTTGAAATGATTGAGATGGTGAAAGTTCTTTCTGAAGAGAGAAATTCAAGGTTTTATGGTGAGAGCTCAAATCCTCCGAAAGGAAATGGAGCAAACGGAGAAAAACCTCCAAAAGGGAATGGACGAAATCGTGAAAAACCACCTATACCTCCACATTTCTCTTCAACTTCATCTTCACCATCATCATATTCGAAATCAACCCCTTCACAAACACCTCTACATTCTCCAAAGGGGCATGGTAAAAATCCATTGTTAAAACTTGACATCAAATTTGAATTTCCAATGTATAATGGAGGGGTAAATGATGACAAATTAGATGATTGGTTTCGTTAGCTTGAAGTATATTGCAGTATACAAAGGATCAAATATAAACCAAGATCCGGCTTGATTCTTTAAGGTTGGAAAGTGCAACACTCATTTGGTGGGAAGCCAAAACTCAAGAGGAACTCAAGAAAAGAGGTAAGATCATAACTTCTTGGAATTATTTTGTGGCTGCATTTAGAAGATAGTTTTATCCTTTAGCATACATGAATAAAGCTATAATGGATTTGAAAAGCTTTAGGCAAGCAAAGGGTCAAAGTGTGTAAAGTTATGCCCAATAGTTTAGAATAAGAGCATTGATTTTGGGTGTAGATTTATCCTCACAAGACACTTTACTCAAATACATTGGAGTCTTACATAGCTACTTGAGACACACAAATCTCATGTTTAACCCTACAAATATAGATGAAGTTTTTGTATAGGAAACACATTTATAAGCAATAGGGAAAAAATTCTTCCATCAAGAAAGAGGGAGAAAAAATCACATGTAAACATTGTTCGAAAGAAGGCCACGATGAAGGCCACTGCTGGAAAATTCATCCTGAGATGAGACTCAAAAATTTTAATAACAAAGGAAAACAAAATACTGTTACAAACACACAACATGATTTAGGATCTTATTTTAGAGACGAAACAAAGATCACAACCATGGGATTGAAAGGTAAGGAATCTATTGCAAGTACTAGTTCTTCTAGTAACCTCAATGAAACTCAAAATTATAAGGAAAGAATAGAGCTTTTCCATATTAGGGTTATCTCAAAACATAAAACAATAGACACTCTATTTGATAGTGGATCATAAGAAAACCTCATTTCCAAAACCATTTTCAAGAAATTGAATTTGGAAACCATTCCTCATACTAAACCTTATCCTTTAGGTTGGGTATGTGACAATGCAAAATTGCAAGTGACTAGAAAATGAAAAATGAAATTTTTCATCACTGCAAACTTCTTGATGAGGTAGAAATTGATGTAGTTCCATTAGACATATGTGGTATTGTGGTGGGAATCCCATATCTTTATGATACGAAATCCATCTTGCATCGCCATGAGAACAAATATAATTTGTTTAGAGATGGTATTGAGTACATTTTTAGAGCACATCACAATAAATTAAATCTATATCTTGTGAATACTGGAGAAATGAAAAGGCTTGTTAATTATATTAAGAATTTTTTACTTTTGATGATAAAACCCAAGAACAATGTTGAGAATTAATCCTTCCAAGGTTGTGATGCAAAGTTAAAATCTGATATGGTTGAAGTTGTTAACCAATATGCTGAGATGTTTCAGGAGCCTAACGGATTGCCTCCTAAAAGAGGAATCCAACATGATATCCAATTGCAGCAAGATTTTCCTCTTCAAAGCATTGGCATGTACAAGATGTCAATCATAGAAAATGAAAAAATCAATAAATAACTCCAAGAGTTGCTTGATAAAGGGGTCATCCGACCAAGCACATTGCCATGTGTGTCACATATTTTTTTAGTGCCAAAGAAGGATGGTACATGGTGCATGTGTGTGGACTTCAGAGCATTGAAAAAAATTATGGTAAAGAACCATTACCCTCTTCCTAGAATTGATGATCTACTTGATCAATTGAAAGATGTTGTTTATTTCACTAAGTTGGACTTCAGGAGTGGCTATCATCAGATTAGGATTTCTCAATGAGACATTTGGAAGACAACCTTCAACAGAAAGAAACGTTTGTTAGAATGGTTGGTTATGCCTTTTGGGCCTTGTAATGCTCCTGCTACATTCACGCGGGTTATGAATGATGTTTTAAGGCCTTTTCTAGATGATTTTGTGATAGTCTACTTAGATGACATATTGATTTTCAGCAAGTATCGTGAAGAACATGTCACACGTTTTAAGCAAGTATTAGATGCCGTAAAGAAGGAAAATTTATTTTTAAATATGTCTAAATGTGAATTTGGGAAAAATTATTTAGTCTAGTTGGGTCATATTGTTGGAGGGGGTGAGTTGAAGATAGATCCCTTAAAGTTCGAAGTCATTTTGAATTAGCCAAAACCCAAGACTGTGATAGAGGTTAGAAGTTTCTTGGAAGCTGCCCAATATTGGAGAAAGTTCATTTCTAACTTTTCTTCCATTGCAGCTCCATTACATGCATTGACAAGTGCGAAGCATGTTTTTCAGTGGGGAGGAAAATAGCAAAGATGTTTTTTGCATTGAAAGACATAATCATTGTAGCACACGTACTTGCACTTCCAGACTTGAGACAATCATTTGAGATACAAACTAATGCATGTGACTATGCCATGGATGCATTATTGATGGAACATGGTAAGCCCATCTGTTTTCATTACGAAAAATTTAATAGTGCAGTGTGTTAGTGTCAATATTTTCATCCTTCCACTAGTGATAAAAATTGACACTTTCATGTCATTTTAGGGGTCCCACTCAAAAATATTTTATCATTCCACTAGGTCATGCAAAAATTTGGTCACTTGGTGCATATTTTCATCAAAGATCACACTTTTCCAAAATTTCATTCATCACTTGCTGAGTGTCTATTATTTCATGAGATTACATCACCTATTCAGTCATGTCATCATGAATTCCAGTCATTCAAGGTTCCCATTAGGTCTTAGGGTTTTCAAGTTCCAATAACACACCATTTCCATTGCATAAGACCAACAGGTAAGAGAGTGATCAAATAACTTCTCTTTACCATGCAAAGATGATTTGAAAGGAGTAATTTTTATTTCAAGATGTAATTTTGATTTCAAAATCTGATTTTTATTTTTCATTATGTAATTTTATGTCACTCAATTTGTAATAAGTTCATGGCTCCCAAGCTGCGAACTCAGAGTTCCATATGCCAAAGCATCAAAATGTCAAAGTTTTAAGAGTTCTTAATCCATAAAATGATCAATTGTCAAAGAATGAAGTCATAGTGAAAAGGTATAGTTCAAAGTTTAAAGATGAATGTGAAGAAGGTAAAGTGGGTCCCAAGGCCCAAAACATAAAATTCACTCTTATTTTCTCCTCACAACATCGAGCCACCACTTCCATAGCTTGAATTTCCATTTTGAAGGGCAAAAGACTAAATTCTTTGGTGGCGTTTCACTCCTAGAGAAGAGGCACTGTGCTCCTATAACTTTCATTGCATACATGCTAAGTGCGATGTGCTCCTAGCCGAGAGGGCGTTGCGCTCCTCCCAAAGGCACTGCGCTCCTCCCAAAGGCACTGCGCTCTTGGCCTTTTTGCTCAGCAAGCTCTAAAATTCATGCAAATTTATTATAACATGTAGCAAAGGCTCTCACCATCTCTTAACAAGTAAGTAAGACACAATTTCCATCTCCTTGCATTCTTCAAGAGCAATTTTCATGGTGTTTTAGTTTTCATCAAAAATTTGGAGTTTGTCTAGTTAAAAACCCTAATCTCATTCCCTCATTCCCAATTTTATTCCCTAAGACCTCACATTTCCTTCCCACATCACAGTGAAACCTATCCATACCCCTACATTACTATATCTCTGTCCCTAAATCCCTTTTCCCCTAAACCTTAAGTCCTGGGGATTTCAATTTTTTGGGCACCCATTACCATAAAACCTATAATAAAATTACCATTCCCAATTCCCTAAACATTTTAAACCCCCACCACCTCCATAAGTTTAATAACCCATTCCCCTATCTTCCTAATTTTTCCTACCCCATTCCCCGCTTCCTAAACCTATCCCCACTCCAATTTCCCCATCCCTAGGGTTTCTAGACAAAAATACCGTGGTGGAGGAAAAAATAGACTACATGGAGGAAGAAGAGATGGAAGAGAGAAGGCCACATAAGGGATGGAGGATTCTTAGACTTGATCCCACCAACACTAGAGAACTAATGGCATCTCCCATGGTTGTCACTTGTTTCAAGAATGTTAGATGCATCAATTTTTATGAAATGATAAAAAAAGTACAACACCACCTTTTTTTGAGTAGACATTTCATATCAAACCTTCAGGATAATCAAGTGACCCTTTCTGGTGTGACTTTTACCATACCCACAACCATCATTGTAGATGCCACTAGAACTCCAAATGTAGGTGAGAAGTGGTTCAAGGCCAAAGACTTGTATGATCACTATTATGAGCCATACATCAAGCCAAGGTACAAAAATGAAGGAAAGATAGTTTTGCCTTTCAATTACCTCCTTGATAAGTATGCCCCCATTATGAAAATCATCATGAAGTACTTCTCTTGTGAAGGTAGGTTTTCCAGACTTTACACATATCATATTAGATTTCTCATGCACTTCACAAGGGCCAAGATGCTCAATATTCCATATTATCTATTCAGGAGCATTGAAAAAATGGCATACATTGTACAAAAGAGAGATTATGACAAGCAGATGAATAGCCTCTTTCACCACTCTCTCATCAATATCATTTTCCTCCATCACCTTAACCAGTTGAACATCTCATGGGACACTTTCATTCCCAATGACATATTCACTGCTCCACAAGCTCAAAATGTTGAAGATATGCCTCCCCCATCTCGTCCTAGTACATATATTCCTTCATCTCAGCCCACAACACCTACTTCTTCATCAACTCAGCCTACTAGACCCATTTCATCACCATCATCAACATTTCAAAGTCATATTAGGTTATCTAGCATAGCTATGGTCAGAAAACCTAAAAGGGTTGAAATGGGAACATTAGCTAGAACATATCAGAGAGGGCATAGAAAATTTTTTGATCCAAATATTTTGGAAGGGACTTTGCCTTATTCATAAAGGAAAGAAAAATATGACAGAGGAAGATGTTCATGAGGAAGTCAGGCAGGAGGAAGAAGACCTCCATGAGACAGAGATAAAATTTGATCTTGTTGGCATGGATCGACAAAATGATTATGAAACTTCCTTGATTATCAAGGAGAAGGATGCCAAAATTAGATAGATCTAAGTTTGTCATTTCTTTTCTCGAGTAGGAAAACAATCAACTCCAAACCAAGAAGACAATCATGGAGATGCAATTTCTGAAGGAAAAGAGAGAAGAAAACAAGGAAAAGGTGTTGCCTGATGAGGATTATTAGAGATATGGTGAACCTTATGAGGAGGAAGACCAAGAGCCAATAAAGAGGCCAAGGACTAGAGGCCTAAAAGGAACATTAGAATTATAGCAGCAAAAGGAAGAAGAACTAGTAGATGAGCTCACCTTGAATGAGAAATTTTCCATAATGATAAATGAGAACCGAGAGTATTGGTTTGAGAGGGTTAATAACTATATTGAGAATCTCTCGGAGAAGGAAAAGAAATATAATGACATACAGAGGAGGATGGAAAAGCACTATTGCAAAAGAAACCAAATGGCAAGGTCTAAGCTCAAGAAGGTCAAGTCAAAGCTTGATAACCTAATCATGCAAGAGGAGAAGAGGAAGATTGAAATCCTTGCTGAGGCCTCCCTCCATGCTTAACACACATCATCATCAACCATTCTAAAATTTTGGCAAATTTTTGGGCAATTTTGAAGATTTTTGAATTTTTATGCATTTCTTGACAGCCACTAGATAGTTTGACTGTTAGGAGTGCAACGCCCTAGGCGTTGCACTTCTTCTAGAGACCTCCATTTGTCAAAACAAGACCACCATTGTATTCATAATGATGAATACATGTAGGTTAGAAATTTTTCTAAGAAAATTTGGGAAAAGTGGTCAGCAGAAAAGTCAAAAAACACCTCAAAAACCATGTTTCTTCCCTCTTTTTGAGATTGGCGTTGCGCTCTTGGCTAGTCTTGGGAGATTGAATTTTTGGAGAGACAAATTTGGTCAATTTTGGAAAAAAAGAATAGTTCTGGAAACTAGCCAAGACAGGCTTTCCAATGAGCTATCCTGAGCTCAATTTGGACACCGCGAAACCATCCAAAACTTGGCTGCAAAATGGCGTTGTGCTCCTAACACTAGCACTGCGCTCCTAACCAGGGACTGATAATTTTGAATTTTCTCTTAAATTTTTACTTTCACCTTGGAAAATCATGTTTTTACCAATGTAATTCATGGATGTAAATTTAATAATGATTTTTTATAGTTACGTAGGGGTAAATACATTAGGTAAGACTCTTTGAGAGGATTGATGAATGAGTTTCACTAAAATTAGGGATGAGTCAATTTGACCACCCTACACTCTAGGTTTCAGTTCAGACTTTTGTGGATCAGCTCCACAACTCATGGATTCGACCCCTGAGGTTGGAAGGAGTTCTTTCATGGCTATATATTTCATTTCTTGACTCATTTCATAGGTTTGATGTTGTTGTATTGATTAAAGACACTAGTGTATTTAGATTTTGGCAGGAATATATTGGATGAGTTGCAACTATTCTTTTGGGATTCATGTGGTATTGCACTTTGGAATAGTTTCTTCTTTTGTTTCATATGTATGAAGTTTTGTAATTTCCATGTTCATTCTAGTTCTATGATATGTTTGATTCTCAAGTTTGATAGGCATAATACATTTTTTATGCTCTATTTTGGGAGAATCACCATAATTTGTTTCAGTTCTTCAGTTTAAAAGAAATTCATGCATTTTCATGCTATTTTTAGCACCTGTAATATTCCAAAATTTGCAAACAAGCAAATTGGAATATTAGATTTTGATGCTTTCACTTAGGAGAGGAATAAATGGGAAAGGAGGCCCATGAACAAGAAAGATATGAATAAATCCCACCTTAGTAAGGAAGGATATCACTTTAGGAGTTGGTTTTACACTTCCAAGTGTGAATAGGAGAAAAATAGATGGGGACATAGTCAAGTTTGACTAAGTCAACATGCATTCTTGAGAAGGAAGAAATCACCCAAGTAAACTAGCTCAATGTGAACAAGGATCAGCCTAGACACACATATGAGAACTGGATTGAAGATCCCTTAGTGTGAAAAGAGGCATTGCACATGGATTAGTCTCAGTTGACCAAGTCAAAAGCGCTGCTACAAAGAGGAGGGAAGCCAACTAGGGCAGCGCAGTTTTGGAGAAGGAATCTTCACTAGAAGTCACCTCAACAATGTGTGGGGTCCGGGGAGAGGAGGCTCAAAAAAGATAAAAACGAGGGAATATCATCAAGGATATCATTCAGTATTCAGCTATCTTCGGTCTTCTGACTATTTTCATGCTTCAGCTGTTTAGCCGAAGCTGCTGCAGTGCTTAGTGCAAAGAATTCTCATGCGGGTATTTCATCCTCTCTTTGGATCAGCTTGCTTAAGGGATCAAGAGGGAAGGAATTGAGCTTCAATTCGTCGTTTTCCTTGGGGCCATTCATTCATATTTAGCTACAACACAATTCCCTTTAAAAACTGCATCATTTATGCAGGGGCAGCAGTAGCAGGGTTGCACCCTTAGATTTTGTGCTAGTCTTTGAGGAGAAGGTGCTTATTTCCCTCCGGGAGATATAATAAGAAGGGCCTTTGGCCATTTCCTGTATTATTCAGATATTGTATGAAATTTTCAGTCATTTCTAATATATATTTGCAGTAAACTACGTTATTTTCTGTAGTCCTACGTTTTGTGCATGTAGATTGCCGGAAACCCTTGCCGGGTGTCTTTTTCCTTATGTAAAAGAGGTTAAACCTCCATTTCTATGCTATTTGATTAATATAAGCTCCATATGAGTCTTCTTTCATAATTTTTTGTAGAAAATATCATGGAAATTATGCTCTCACAGTATTCAGAAATTCTGTTGTAGAGAAGTCATGGGATTGGGGTGTTTTTAAGCAGTATTGAGCCAGGGAGATCTGTTTAATGTAGGTAGTTTCATTTTTTTCACCTCCAATTATGAAATTGGATTTTATATTGTCAAAAATAAGGGATCCAATTCCCAGTTTCCACTTTTATTGCGCAATTTTCCGAAGACATCTTTTTTATGCCCTATATTGCTGCATTTCCCCGCTAGGGAAGGAGAATATAGGCCTTCTTGTTGTTGAGGTTCTTTCATTTGCTGGTAGGATGTTATTTTACATCTGATGAGCTACTCTACATTGCCATGCTCATGATTTGTTGGAGGTACACATTGGTAATAACTTAAATTATTCCCAATAGTGTAGTTGTTCCCATTTTGGGATATTATAGTGGTATCAAAGCTCTGCTCTTTGCTCAGCCTGTGGATTTAAGATCCAATCAGAAGATAATAAGAATAGGAGAATGAAATGATGGAGAGGATGAGCTTACTCTCATCCATTTTCATATCTAAGAATAAAGAAGAAGAGAAATGCATTGAAACTTCAAGAGGGTTTCAAGGAGGAGAGAGTTGCAGTGAGACCTCTAGAAGGTTTTAGGAGGTAGAAGAAGATGCATGCACTTCCTGTTCTCATAGAGGAAGTGGAGGGCAAGGAGAAAACTTAGAGCATGAAATCCTGAGTGGGTATTTGGTAGAATACAAGTGCCAACCTAGGGCTTTCAAAGATACCCTAGATTTTCCTCAGTTCATTCAACTGAGAGAAGAGAGAAGACCCTGCAGCCAAGGGGAAATTAAAGGAAATAGATTCCTATTGTCTAAATTTTATGGGTAAACTACAACAAGAGCTTGGGCAAGGAATCTTGAGGAATTCTTCCTACTTCATCTAGTGGTAGAGAGGGAGGCAACAAAAGTTGCAGCATTGCACTTGGAGGGTGAAGCCAATGCTTGGTGGTGCAGTCACTTAAGCCACACAAGAGTGACTTCTTTTTCCGAGTTCACTCAAGAGATGATCAGAACCTTTGATGGAGAAATATCAGAGGAGAGAGGGTCAACACCACCATGGGAGGAGATACGTACCAACGCTGTCACAACCTTGGGAGAGCAGCCTTCTACATCAGTAGTTAGGGCAACCATTACATTGGAGGGAGGAGCCCTTGCATCTCTACAAGAGGTTCCACAATCTCACCAAGGTATGGGAATATTTCCACATTTACTTATTGTAGCAAGCTTTTCTAAAAATGGTGGAAATATGTCTTCATATGGCCCAAGATCAAACATTGTTGCTAAGGAAGAGCAGCAGGATTGCACTGCGCTGTGAAAACTTGAATGGTTCAAGGAAAAAATGAACCATCATTCTCATGGGCCCTTGTTGAGTTGCACACAACCCTTGAGGGTGGAGTGTGAATTTTTCGAGGATGGAGTGAACTTTTCTCCAAACAAATTCATGTAGAATTAAATGTTCATCTAGGAGTTGAGACATGAGATATCCAAAACACCCTAGAGGAGGGTTACAGCGCTGTCAAGAGGTAGCAGTAAGGAGACTTTGACTTCAGCCCACTTGGATCCTTATGGGTTCAATATGATCATCAGTGTGAGGTCTTTTCTAGGAGATCTCCAAGGAGCTGCATTTCGGCATCCCATGGAATGCAAGGAGAAAAATCTGATATGGGAGGATGGTAATCTTCTTTGGAGGAGTACCAAGATGGAGAATGGTAGGAGGCATCCATCGATGGATAAATGGATGTGGATAGAGAGAAAGAAGTTGGAGAGCTACTTGCAAATCTATGATACGGACAGCAAGAGGCAAAACTGCATTGGCTACTCTTGAGAGAGTTTGGCCATCATGAAACATATCCTTTTTCCAAGGGTATGTGGGAGGAGAGTACTTGGCAAGGTACTTGCATCATGGGGCAGAAAAGAGTGTAGATGCATTATGATGATGTAATCATTATATTTTCACCACATGTGTTGTATGATGGAGGTATGATGGGGCAGAAAAGACAATTGTTTCTTTGGAGGATTGAGAGAGAGCAAGGGCAGAGTTTCTCTCACATTTTGCATGATGTTGCAATGGGAGGAGATGGAAACATTATGAGAGGAGTCTTTGACATTGACAATGTCAGAGAATGGATTTATGAGTTGTCAGGAGCCTATTTGCATAGGCCAACAACATTTTTTCTTTGGAGCATGAACTTGTTGATGGAGTGTTCCCAAGACCACTTCATATCTGATGCACTTGGTGGGCATAGAGGAGGTGATATTGGTAGAGTGGTGGATGGACTCATTAGTTATTGTGGTATGTTCTCCTTGACTTGGATTTCCAAGCATGAGAAGGAGGATTTTCATGTAGCATGTGATTCATTCCTCTTCATATGGATATGTAATACCACTATGGTGGATCTATCTATGGATTTAGTCACCATCCTGCTTTCATTACATGGTAAGAATTTTGTTTTTTCATTTATTGATTGTTCCACACAATATTTTCCTGCTCTTACCATTTCTTTGTAGTGCATTGCTCTTCAAAGGGGTAAGTTTTTCTTTAGGTTCCATGGTCCATTTTTGGCCAACTATTATGATGGAGACAACCATCTGCTGTATGATCTGGGGAAAGTATGTGGTTACTTCTTGTATGCTCATTTGACATATTCAACCATCTACTATTTACTAGTGGGTGTGATGAATTATACAACAAGCCATTTGTCAAGATAAAACTTGCCATGCCATTGTCTGAAGCTGCAGTGGGGAAGACTGCACTGTGACCACTTGGGAGGCTATTGGTACCCTCCAGCACCACATAAAATCTTTAGTCTTTCTCTCATTATGATGCTTATCATGATCGTATTTGCTGATATTAATTTTTCCTATATGAGGAGCATGATTGGAGGAACACATGGAGTGGATGTGTTCTTTGGGGAGGAGGATCCACACACTTTCTACATTACATGTTCTAAGGGGAGCATGGGAAGAGACATGGCCACTAAAAAAAAGTATTTTTTCCTTTATGATAAGGGCCATGGGATGGATGGTATGCCCTATGATGATGATTTCTTATCCATCATGTATGAGATGGTTTGGGCCAGCCTAATTCACAGTGCTGGGAGAGGGGCCTTTGGGGGTCTAGCTTCCTTCTTTCCATTTGAGGGCAACAATATTGCAGCCCAAGATTAGAAAATTCTCTGCACTCATCTTAACTGGAGAGGAAGACAACGTGGGGTAGGCTATCTTGTCTACCATGTTTAGTATTTCAGCCCACCTATTCTGCATGAGCTCAAGGTGCAAGGGATCCTTCATGAGCTGCCATCTTGGAGGGTGACTCATTTTGTTTGGTTGATAGCTTGGGGAGGAGAGATTCAAATGGGCATGATGAATCCTAATTGATATCAGCCCTCATGATTCAAGAGGACCTTCAAAAAACCCATTGTTGCCTTCATGGATGTTTCACTGTCACATAATGTTAGAAATTTGGGATGTTCCCCAATAGATGGCTTGCACACTTGGGAGGGGCAACTTGGAGATATATTGATGATGCAGCACCTTGATCCTTGGAGGATTACATCTTATGAGGTTGATACAAGGGGGAAGAGGATGCTCTTTAGTTTTATCCTTTCAATTTCTTGAGGACAAGCAACATTTGGGAGGGGAGGACTGTAATATTCCAAAATTTGCAAACAAGAAAATTGGAATATTAGATGTTGATGCTTTCACTTAGGAGAGGAATAAATGGGAAACGAGGCCCATGAACAATAAAGATATGAATAAATCCCACCTTAGTAAGGAAGGAGATCACTTTAGGAGTTGGTTTTACACTTCCAAGTGTGAATAGGGGAAAAATATATGGGGACATAATCAAGTTTGACTAAGTCAACATGCATTCTTGAGAAGGAAGAAATCACCCAAGTAAACTAGCTCAATGTGAACAAGGATCATCCTAGACACACATATGAGAACCGGATTGAAGATCCCTTAGTGTGAAAAGAGGCATTGTAGGTGGATTAGTCCCAATTGACCAATTCAACAATGCTGCTACAAAGAGGAGGGAAGCCAACTAGGGCAGTGCAGTTTTGGAGAAGGAATATTCACTAGGAAGTCACCTCAACAATGTGTGGGTTCCGGGGAGAGGAGGCTCACCAAAGATAAAAAAGAAGGCATAACATCAAGGAGATCAGAGACAGGAGGCTCACCAAAGATATAAAAGAGGGCATAACATCAAGGAGATCATTCAGTATTTAGCTATCTTCGGTCTTCTGACTATTTGCATGCTTCAACTGTTTAGCCAGAGTTGCTGCACTGCTTAGTGCAAATAATTCTCATGCGGGAATTCCATCTTCTCTTTGGATCAGCTTGCTTAAGGGATCAAGAGGGAATGATTTAAGCTTCAATTCATCATTTATCTTGGGGAAATTCATCCATATTCAACTATAGCACAATTCCCTTCAGAAACTGCATCATTTATGCAGGGGCAGCAGCAACAGGGTTGCACCCTTAGATTTTGTGCTAGTCTTTGAGGAGGAGGTGCTTATTTCCCTCCGGGAGATCTAATAAGAAGGGCCTTTGTTAATTTTCTATATTATTCAGATATTGTATGTCATTTTCAGTCATGTCTAATATAGAGTTGCAGTAAACTACGTTATTTTATGCAGTCCTACTTTTTGTGCATGTAGATTGCCGGAAACCCTTTCCGGGTGTCTTTTTCTTTATGTAAAAGAGGTTAAACCTCCATTTCTCTGATATATTATTAATATAAGCTCTATATCAGTATTTTTTCATCATTTTCTATACAAACCCTCATGGGAATTACACTCTCATAGTATTCAGAAATTCTGTTGTAGAGAAGTCATGGGATCAGGATGTTTTTAAGCAGTATTGAGCCGGGGAGATCTATTTAATGTAGCTAGTTTCATTTGTTTCACCTCCAATTATGCAAGTGGGTTGTATATTTTCAAAAATAAGGGATCCAAGTCCCATTTTCCACCGTTATTGCGTAATTTTTTGAAGACAACTGTTTTATGCCCTATATTGCTGTATTTCCCCACTCGGGAAGGAGAATATAGGCCATCTTGTTGCTGAGGTTATTTCATATGCTGGTAGGATGTTATTTTACATCTGATGAGCTGCTCTATTTTTCCATGCTCATGATTTTCTGGAGCTCCACATTAGTAATAACTTAAATTATTCCCAATAGTGTAGTTGTTCCCATTTTGGGATATTACAGCACCTCACCAGTCTGATCCATATCACCCTAAAACCCTAAAGAGTTAGAGTTCCTACCTACCTTACCCCATTAGATGTCTCCAATTTTGATCTTATTTTCCCCGACCTAGTTACCTCTTTGACCAAATTCACTCATCCAGCAGCCAAATCAACCAATCAAAACCCATGTGCTACTATACCTATCCTAAAACCTAATTGATCCAAAAATTTTGGTTGTGATCCCCTGGAGATATCCCTCTCCTGCCTAGTAGGGATAGCTACTTGGTGAGAGATTGGTCTATTATTACCTTTTCTGGTCTCTTCTCAGCCTCAAAGATCTGGGGGAGTGCTAACATCTTGGAAACCATACTAGGGAATCAAACTGTTAGTTCTTCCCTAGTTATATGATAAGTTCTTTGAATTCTTGGCCTCTGGATGATAGGTCTAAGATTTCGTTGAGGCTGATCCAAAAACATTGTAGAGAAAAAAAGTTGTTGAACAGTGAACATTCTGGCTTCGAGGAGATACACCAGATCAAATCCTAATCCTCACCCAAATGCACGAGTCAAATATCTAGAGAAGATTGTTTGGAAGCATAGATTTGAAGCTAAATATATTCAATCAGATCCAATCCCATTGGTAAGATCTTCTTCACTGCCTACTAAAGTTCTATCTCTCGAAGATATACCATTTGATTTAAAATTTGATATTTCATTGTTTCGCTCTAAGTCTAAAACTTCTTTAGCTCATATAGTCTTTGATCCTTTAAGACTCTCTGATGTCAAGTCATTATTTGAGTTAGATCTTAGTTCCTTAAAACTTGAAGAAAATATATCCTTTGAAGATACTAAGTCTGAATCAGACTTTGACACTACAGTCTGGAGTTGATTTTATAAACTTGAAAGTCTAGCAAACCAACTTCAATACCAGTCGGAAAAGGCTATAATTCGGTATCAACAAGAGTCAATACCTATCCCGACACACTCATTGGCAGTTGTTGTTTCATCTTCCACACCATCTACTTCATCACCTATTCAACAAAATCTTCCTATTGTCACTCTTGTAGTCCACTCAGTGGCAATTATGGCCAAATTTTCACCCCTCATATTACCAGGTCAACTCAATGCCTTACCTTAGGGTTATGGCCAGAGGCTTCCACTTTTTGATGAAAACTCTTCAATCTCTACAAAGAAACGTAATGTTAAAGTTACAGACTTTATTGACCTAGAGGAGATAGATGCATATGATGCAAAAATGAGAATCATAGTTCAGAGTTTTCAGGGGAAGTTAAGGTATGGTTCATATCATTAAATACAAATTCCATAGCTACATCAAATTAGTTGGTGGATGATTTCATAGCTAGATGGGTGGTAAATAAGAATCTATTACAAATCATTTCTGAGCATAAAAATCTGAAAAGATAACCAAATGAATCAATACAAGACTTCACTGTCTGATTCAATAGATTTTACCATTCCATTCCTAATGAGATCAAACCCCATCCAGGGATGGCAATTTTTCATTACCCGGATGGTTTTGATCCAGACATGGCCTATCGGTTGTGAGAAAGGAATCTTGCTGTATGTTAAAATACATGTAGAAAAATGCAATTAGTGTAGAAGAAAATTTTTCCATAAAGAAGTAAAAAATGAAGGGTGAAAGGAGAGTGACTATCAAATAGGAAGCATCATCATCTTCTGATGTAAAACTGGACACTTTAATAAGAACGGTTGAGAGAATGGTTGATAGGATGTCTATCTTCGAAAGGCAGCCAGAGCCACAAGCTATAAATCCTAACTTCAGAGGACAGCAGCAGCAACCTCAATTCAGGATTACACAAAGGGAACAAAGGGCACATGAGCAACCAACACAGCCACAAAAAATTTGGACAACCTTGCAGCAAAATTATGCTCAAGGAGTTGAAGAAGAAGAAGAAGACCACATTGTTGCAGAAAACCACTTTTTTTTACAGCTGATGGCCAACCCATATATTTGACTGAGTATCTCGAGAATATGGATGTACCAAAGGATGAAGATTAAATTTTATCCCAGGGTCATCAGTTAGAGGTTGAATCTAATGATTATTAGTGAGGATATTTAAATGCCCTCAACTAACAGCAGAGGCAATATACATTGAGAGGTATAGATGTTCCAATAACTCCTATTCAGAAGTGAGCCTCTCAACAAAAATATACTCAGCCAAAATATAATGCTTAGGGTAATCAAAGTAAAGGAAAAGAACCTACAATTGCAAATTAGAACAAAGTTAGCCATTTACAAGCTCATCGAGAAAAGAAAAGGACAGACAAAGGAAAGAGTCTACATCAAAATATCATGCTGAAAAAAGAGAAATGACTAAAGAGGTAGAAAAATCCACTTCTTTCAGCTTAGTGTTAGTGTTAGTCTCCTATATTCACAGTATCACTAGATGACTATGGATTTTCTACAGTCTGCTGAAAATAAACATTCCTTGACTATCATTTTATTTTCAGAAATCACAGCTCCTTCATTATCTTCTCTTAACCTATTCATTATCTTTCATTTTGCCTCTCTCGATTACCCTGATGATCTGAAATTCCATTTTTTACCCTAACACCATCATTCTCACCTTTTTACCCACCCAAAGACCAAATTACATTGCTAAAAACCCCATTTAACCTCTCATTTTCTCTCATCCCCCTGTTTCCCTTCAAAACAATGAAAAAAACCCTTTTTTTTATTGTTTTTGAATAAATCATATATCATTCGGGTCCCACTCTCATTTTAAGTAAACTCTGCTTATTTACAAAACCTGACTCTTCTTATCAAACCCACCACTATAAAAACCCTTACCCTCCGCCCATATAACCTTTTCCCACCTTATATTTAAGCGCCCCTGCTTAAATAAACCCCGGGCCCCACATTAATAAACCTCTGTGCTATATTCCAAACCCGACCTCGCGCTTAAAACCCGCGACCCACCTTCTAACTCACCCGCAACCCATTTCTCACAAGACCACCATTTGATCTTAGCCCCACGATCCAACGACCATCAAGCCATATCGCGATATCAAATGCGTGAAGCTTAAAAACCCTCAAACCTTGTGAAATGGTTTGTATTCCCACTGAATCATCCTGCATGCATCGTTCCCCCAACCCATATTGCACCCCTACAAAAAATATCATTTACCATCGACCCGTTCAAAAATATTTAAACCCTGGGCCTTTGCGATAAGCCCCAGTCCTCTAAATTAACTCCCGCAGCTCCTCCGATGACTTGATGATCCACAAACCAAGCGCATAAGTCCCGCAGGTTTTAACTAATAATTTTTTTTTAATTGTGTAGGTCACCAAGGTATGAGAAAATGCTTAAATTTCTTTTCTAAGTTCCGAAAATGTTTAAAACAAACTCTCTGCGTGACGATCCAGTAATTTTGTTTATCAAAAGGATTAGAAGCACAAGATTGAACAGAGGTAACAAATTTTCTTCCAAGGATAGAGCAAAAGAAATGAAATATTTTACAGTGGCTGCGCAAAGATAAAGGAAAGATAAGAACACAGTCAAAGGGACAGTAAAAGGAAAAAGGGATTAAAGGTTTAATCAAAGGTTAAATTTGAAAGAAATATTAGAAGACAGAGTTAAGGACTAAGCACAGATGAAAGAAGGTTAAAAGAGAGATCAGATGTAAAAGGAAGATTTAAAGGATTAAACAGGGAAAGCAGAGTTAAGGAAGAGACCAATCTGAGTTAAGGCCAAATTAGAGGACTAAAGAACAAATCAAAGGCAAATTAACAAAGAAGACAGATCCGAATGATAAAGCAACTCAACAATTACTTCTTCAAAACACATTTTTCCACCTACAAACTTATTCCACTTAAATAAAAGAAACTACAGTTATTGAAGCATTCAGAGATATTTTTAGCAGCTCAATAGTTACTATAAAAGTTAATGATAAAGCCAAAAATTCAAAAATATCCTAAAGTTAGCTCAGTAGTTGAGTTAAAATTTATTATTACAGTGAGTCAGTCGGTGATATTTTTCCTTGGGCCTTGCATCGTCTTAAAGGTCAAGATTACATTTAATCTATAATAACTACAGTCTGAAGCCCTATAATAGGATCACCTCCTCATCTGCAGATAAATACTACATGTATTGTTCATTGTTATTGTTGGTTGGTGGGTTGATTTTTGAGCCAGTTGATGAGCTGCTAAGCTGGATTTTATTAGACTCTGAGCTAAAAATATTGTTGCACTCAAGTATTGTAATTGTTTTGGACATCAGTAATACAAGCACGTTCACATGATTCTTGATCTATGTTAATGGTGATGTTATCCTTCTTTTACAATGTTTCCCTTTTGTTTCCCATATTGTCCATCATTTCTCTGATTAAAGAATAGAAATTTTAGATTAAGATATGTTGTATTGGCACCTTAATTATGTCTGACTCTTTCATCTTAATTTTTTCTTCTGCAAGGTCTGATTAGAGAATTTAGGGATGTCCTGCTCTTTAGTTCCACCTATCTTGTTGCCTTGAAGTTTACTTAGTAGAGTCTAGCCAAAGAAGCCTATGGTTTACCCTGTCCTTTGGTTTTTCTTAAATTATTTCTTTAAAGGCCTTCTTTGAAGTTTGGTTAAAGAATTCTTAACTTCTCTTTAGTCTCACTGAACTGTCATCTTGAATGTTTTCTTTGTCTGAAAGTAATAATTAGAGAATTCTTAACTACTCTCTAGGATTGTTGGATTTTTGTCTTGACGTTTACTTAGTAGAGTCTAGCTAAAGAATTTTATGGCTTTCCCTGTCCTTTGGTCTTTCTTAAACATTTATCTTAAAAGCTTTTCTTGTTTGAAGTATAATTAAAGGATTCTTAATTTCCCTTTAGTTTTACTGATTTCACAACTTACTGTCATTTCATATTTCATCTAATTTAAAAGATCCACTTGATATAGTTAGCTTGCCCTATGAAAACCCTTGCAGAATTGATGTAAAATTAAAAACTTTTATGACTCCATAGCCCAATGGATTAATGCTTTTAATGATATATCTATTCAACTGAAACACTCAATCAATTAATCAATCAATCAATCAATTAATCAAAAAAAACAAACAAGTCCCAAAACTTCATAACTAGCCTAAAATCAGAAACATAAGCATAAAGTTAAAATAACTTTCATTACAAAACAGAGAGAGCCCTCTCTAAGTCCAGGAAGACTAGGTCCTTGGAATCCAAAGTGGTTTGATGTGGTTCCCTGCAGAGTTGTTCTTGAAAACATTGCAAATCATGGGGAGCCAACATAATAGCGACCATACTGGGGAAGAGTCTGAGTTATTAACCACAACTTAATATTTCCTCAAGCACTCAGAAACCCCTTCAAATTTAGATGAATCAAGTGTTAGCCAAGACTGGTATCTGGGTACTGATGGTGAACAACAGCCAACCTCAAGATAGTTAAAAACATTCACCTAGTGACTCCATTGGTTTTCAGTAGGCCAGCTGACTCCACTGGTTTTCTATAGACTCCACTAGGAAATTATTGAAAAATCTTGATATCATTAAACCTCAAAAGAATCCAGCAAGAATAATTTGTGGATTAAGTATTTCTTTCAAAGATTGGTTTGTTTTTCAAAATATTATAAACCTTTTAACCTCTCTGAACCTTGGGTCTAAGTTCTGGCTTCTAGAAGAATCTATACTAGATCCCACCTAGACCCAAATCCTCTTGCAATAATTTATAATCCTGATAGCATACTAAGGAAATATCTTAGATATAAAAACCCAACTGTTAGTGGATCAATTCACAAAGAAAGTTCCCTACCTGAAAACCTTAAAGACTTGTAGAATATCCTATCTGACTCACCCCTAGAACAAAGCTTGTCTAGGACTAGATCTTAGAGTTGGATAACCCAAATAGTTTTAGACCCATCCACCTTACAGCAAAATCCTATTGTAATGACTTCAACCCCCATCCATACACCCACTGTTCACCTTCCTCCATCTAACCCTCCACCTCCTTTTGCAAACCCTCCTCTTGTTAACCCTCCTTTGCTTCCCCAACTACCATCCATGGCAACCTGGTATGCTCCATTAGTCCTACCATTTTATTTATTACCTCTACAACATGATTATCAATCCAAGATCCCCTTATTTAATGAGAGTGGTTCTACAACTATTGAACAATATGTGGATAGAATGGAGCATTGTTGTGATCAACAAGAGATAGATGATGAAACTAGAAAAACGAGAATGTTTTCTCAAAGCTTAGGGGGAGATGCAAGAAAATGGTTTAAAGTCATAACCCCTAATACTATACATGACCTCCCTACTTTTCACCAAATATTCTTAAACAAATGGAATGTTAAGAAAAACCCTCTCCAAATCTTATCATACTATTAAAACATTAAGAGAAATGCTAGAGAGAGTGTCCAAGATTACTGCACTAGGTTCAACAATGTATATAATGCCCTCCCTAATCACATGAAACCTCCACAAGGTCTAGAATTAATGAAAATTCCAGATGGTTTTGATCCAGATATGGCTTATCAACTAAGAGAAGGAGACCCTCTTACACTATAAGACATGCAGAGGGGTGCCGTAAGTGTAGAGGAAAATTTGATTGCGAAAAGAGCCAAAATGAGGAACGAAAAAAGAGTCAAATATAAGGAAGAGTATGCACCTTCATCATCTGATACTAAGCTTAATAACCTTGTTAGAACCATATAAAGGATGATAGAGAGAGTAAACATGAATGAGAGAGCTTACCCCAAAGAAAACCAAGTATCTCCTCAAAATAGAAACCAAAACCAAAATCAAAACTTTAGAAGAAAGCCCCCTCAAATAAGACAGAGAAAAAAGGGAACCTGATCAGAAAATAAGACCTCCCTTCCAAGAAAAATATGTTGATGAGGATGAGGGAGTGATAGAAGAACCAAAGAAAATTCAAATCAATCTAATGGGAGTAAATCATGAGGATATTGTTTTCCTCACTGAGGAGGAACAAGGTATGTTTTCCCCAATCCAACTTTAAGAAGAAAGCATAGAATCTGAAGACTATAAACAAGGCTTCAAAAATGCCATAATGGAATTACATAGGATATGACCTCAGAAGCAAGAGAAACCAAGACACTCCTAGGAGAAAGAAACTAGAAATTTCTGCTAGGAAGGCCCCTGAAAATAATCCTAAAAAGACAGCAGACACTTCAAACAAAATGGTTAAAAGTCTTGATAAAAATGAAAAAAACAACAACCAACATAATGGCAACCAAAGCAGCACTAGTACATTAACTAGTGGCCAAAACAAAATAGTTTTAACTGAGTTCCTAGATAAAAATCAGCAAGTTGAAATTGTTGTAAGAACAGTGTTTGAGAAAACTGAGTTAAATTTTCCAAAAACACAGACACCCTTCAGTATTGAGAATGAGATTGCGAGGATAAAAATTTCCATACCTCTTACTAAATTATTTGGCCAAGATGTATATAGAATCCAAGTTTTGAAAGCTTTAAACATAGGAGAAAATGTTGCTTCTGTGAATTTAAATGATGACAAACCTGAGCTTCTGTTTGGACCAAAAGTAGAAGGTAAATTTCAGAAGGAGGTGTACCTCCATTTTATGTCAGTTTGAACATTCATGACAAAATCCTTCACAATGCCATGTCAGATTCAGGAGCTTCACATAACCTCATGTCAAAGGTAGTTATGGAAAGACTAGGCCTTGAGATAACTAGGCCATATAAAGACTTGTACTCTTTTGTCTCCAGTAGAGTTAAATGTTTAGGCCTAATCAAAGATCTTTGTGTTAATATAGCACAAATACTAGCCAAGAGCCTAGTAATGGATATTGTAGTGGCTGAAATTCCCCCTAAATATTGCATGCTCCTTTCACGCTCATGGGGAGCTAAACTTCAAGGCACCCTCCAAATGCACATGACATATGCTACCATACCAATCTTTAGTCAACCAAGAAGAGTATATAGGGAAAATCACATGAAATACATGGTTAACAGTCAAGAAAAGCCTAATAACTCCCCTCTCTATTCTGTCCACACAAACCTTGATTCATTTATCCTCTACAATGATGAAAACATTAATGAACGAGTTGCAGCAAATAAAAAATCTGTGGAAAAAGAAGAGGAAGAAGAAGAATAGTTAGACCAAATAGAAAATGAACAACATAATGCTAAACATAATGGAAAACCTGAGAATGAACCTCTATGGAGCATGGGCTTCGATGGTTCTTGTGGTAAACCTGGATCTAGAGTAGGTGTTTGGGTACAAAACACATAGAACAAACATGTAGAGGTTCATTCATATAGGATGAACTTTCAATGCACCAATAACATAGAAAAATATGAGGCACTCCTTCTAGGGCTACAATTACTCAAGAAATTAGGAGCCAAAAGGATAGTTGTCCATGGGGATTGCGAGATAGTCATTAGGAAAATCAAGGGAGAATATTCAACTAAACATCCTAGATTAGGAGCATATAGGAATGATGCCCTTGACCTCGTTAAAACATTCAAAGAATATGATCTTGCCTTTGTCCCCAGAAATCAAAATATCCTTGCCAATGGACTAGAATTTGCAGCCACTACTTTTCAGAAACCTTATCATAACAAACAATACACAGTACAAGTCAAATATAGACCAATTGTCCCTGATAACATAAAATATTGGCAATTTTGAAGGTGACAAACAGATTGAAGATTTCCTGCATTCCAGAAATGAGTTTGAAATGTTAAAATCAGACTCAGATCATGAAGAGGATGTTAGGTCCCTATATTAATAGTATAGTCCCTTATTATTGTTAGTGTAACCCCCTTATTGTTATTATTCTACCCCTAGAACCGCCATATTGTTATTATTGTGCCCTTAAATTATTATTTTTAGGCTGACTAGGATTACATTGTGGCCCCACTAGGATTACATTGCGGCCCCATGGACTCCTATATATAGAAAGGAGGTTTAGTAATTTTTATCATCCAAGAATTGTTCATTCATGTAATGTATTGGAGGTTGCCCCCTTGAAGTGGCTTATTTCTAAGGCGTTGATATCTCTTTTCTTCTATTTTTGGAGCTGGTTTTGCAACATTTGGTATCAAAGCTTTGAAATTCTAGGGTTTCGCTGCTCCAAACAGGTCATTGTGGAATTTTTTCTATAATTTTTTTCTACAAAGGTTCAGAATCAGAAATTTTTAGAGTGAAAATTCAAAACATTCAGGAACATCGTTGCAAAATTTCAGAGCTTGGTTTGCAATATTTTTGGAGATATGATCTTTGTAAGTTAGGTCATTTTGCAGGCTCCTGAATTTAACCTAAACAAGTCATCGTGGTATTTTCGTAATATTTTTTTTTCTACGAAGGCTCAGAAGCTAATATTGTTAGAGTGCGAAGCTGAAATATTGAGAAACATCGTCGCAAAATTTCAGATATTGGTTCGTAATATTTTCAGAGATATGATTTGTGGAAGTTAGGGATTTTTCAGGCTTCTGAATTTCATCTCAAAGAGGTGATCGTGGGAAATATTCATAAGTCTCTCTCTGAGCATAAAATTGGAATGATGTAAATAGTGGCCGCAATTTCATGGACTATAGTTTTCGTTCTATAAATTTCAGAGCCAAAGGAGGATACAGTGACACGTGGCAAGTCGTACAAGTTCGCTCTACCAAACCAGTCCAAAATTGGGTCAATGTGGGATATTGGATATAACTTTGCCTTGAAGAATCAAAATCAGATAAGACCTATAGCATTTGAAAGAAGCTTCAGAGGGCTACTACAGGGCTTAATTTCAGATATTGAGGATTGCAAATATAGAGATAATTCAATTTCAATATCGAGCTCCTAAAAAGCAAGATAAAGGTGTGTATTTTGTTTTCCGAATTGCATAAGTCTTGTTTGAAGAATCAAGTTGAATTGATTCCAAGGGCATATTGTAGAATAGATATTAGTATTGGATTCTAAAATGGCCCCTAAAAATAATTCAACACCCATTAATCCTTTAGAAGGCTCTACTATGACTCATGAAGATGAAGAATGGCAACATGACATATCAAAATTACAAGAGCAAGTGCAACAAATTTCGCTCTCGCAAAGAAAACCAAAAAATGAAATGGAAGTTTTGAAGAAAGGCGTGGAAACTAAGATGGATGGTTTGAAGAAAGGAGTGGAAGCTAAGATGAATGGTTTGGAAGCTAAGATGGATGGCTTGGAAGTGGGCATGGAAGCTAAGATTGATGAAAAAATGAAAGAAAACATGGAAAACATGAAGAAGGATCTAAAAGTAGACATCGAAGGTTTGGCAAAGTTGATAAAAGAAATTTTTCCTAATGGTGAAAATATAGTAGAGGAAACTCATGATGAGAACAAAATAAATGTTAATCGTGATTTCATAAACTCTAATTTTGGAGGCAAGAACCACCATATTCCGAAAATGGATATGAGGAAGTTTGATGGAAGGGATCCTGTAACATGGATACTACAGATGGAGCAATATTTCGATCTCAATAATGTGAAAAACACACAAAAGGTACGCATTGCAACTTTACATTTAGAACAAAATACATTTGTATGGTATCGATGGCTTTGCTCCCGTAAAATAATTGTCACTTGGTCAATTTTTACAGAGGAAATGATAGCACATTATGAGGATACAAAGAGAAACACTTTCTTTAGCCAATTGATAAATCTCAAACAAAAGGGTTTAGTGGGGCAGCACATTGAGGACTTCCAAAAATTGAATATAAGGGTAACTGATATTCCAGAGGAACACAGGATTGATCTCTTCATAGGCACTTTAAAGGATAACATCCAACATGAAGTTCGCGTTTTGGAACCTGATTCATTGGATAAGGCATTCAGGTTGGCAAGAAAAGTTGAATGTAAAATTATGGCGACAAGGAAGCCTACCACTCAATTCTATAAAGAAGGAAGTGTTGCTACGCCTAGATTTCCACAACCTACGAGGTTGACACCACAACAATTGGAAGAAAAAAGAGCAAAAGGGCTTTGCTACAGTTGTGATAGCAAATACACTAAAGGTCATAAGTGTGCTGAGAAGAAATTATTTTACGTAGATTGTGAAGAAGAAGAAGAAAATGAACAAGAAGAGGATATACACCAGGAACCACCCCTAGAAGAGGAAGAAATGAATCCGACCATATCGTGTAATGCACTGGCAGGAATTACCACTCCTCAAACTCTCAAGATAGAAGGACATCTAAAGAAGAAAAGGGTAATAGTGTTGATTGATTCAGGTAGCACCCATAATTTTATTCATTATAAGGTAGCCAAGGAATTAAATTGTTTCCTATACCCAGCACCAGAATGTCAAGTGATCGTTGCAAATGGAGGAACTATAAATTGCTCTGGAAAATGCCATAATATCAAGCTAACCATGGGGGAATATGTATTGACTAGTCCAATGCTTTCCATTCCTATGGGAGGTGTTGATGTTGTACTAGGAGTACAATGATTACAATCTTTGGGGACGGTAGCTTTTAATTTTCAAGAACTTTTCTTGAATTTTTTTTCAGAAGGAAAGGAAGTTGAATTACGAGGTATTGCAGGGAAGCCAGGAAGGATAATAAGCTCTAATGTCATGACAAAGCTTCTAAAGAAAGAACAACGAGGCGTAATTGCACAATTATGCTCACTAGAAATTCCAACATCAAAATCATCTATTCCTGCAGATCTCCAACAAGTCTTGGACAATCATTCCAAGGTGTTTGAAACTCCCAAAGGACTCCCACCTATTCGTGATCATGATCATGCTATTCATTTGATTCTAGGAAGTGTTCCTCCAAATATCAGGCCTTATAGATATCCTTATGTCCAAAAGAGCGAAATTGAACGTATGATTGTAGAAATGTTAGAGGCAAGTATAATTCAACCTAGTCAAAGTTCTTTCTTTGCTCCTGTATTATTGGTACACAAGAAGGATGGATCATGGTGCATGTGTCTAGATTATAGGGAGCTCAATAAGCTCACTATTAAAGATAAATTTCCCATTCCTGTGATTGATGAATTATTGGATGAATTACATGGAGTAAATTATTTTACCAAGTTAGACCTTCGATCAGGATATCATCAAATTAGAATGAAGACTAAAGATATTCCGAAAACAACATTTCAAAATCATGAGGGTCATTATGAATTTTTGGTCATGCCTTTTGGCCTTACCAATGCACCTTCTACATTTCAAGGGTTGATGAATTCCATTTTCAAACCCTTCCTTAGAAAATTTGTGCAAGTATTTTTTGATGATATACTAATCTATAGCAGGTCTTGGAAGGATCATGTTGAACATGTTGACAGGGTGCTCAAACTATTGCAGGAGAAACAATTATATGCAAAAACATCCAAATGTTTCTTTGGAGTACAAGATGTGGAATATTTGGGTCATATTGTATCTCACGAGGGTGTTAAAGTAGACCCTAACAAAATTAAAGCCATTAAGGAATGGAAAGTCCCCACAAACATAAAGAAGTTGCGAGGATTTCTCGGGTTAACAGGGTATTATCACAAGTTTGTTAAGAATTATAGGAGAATAGCAGCACCTCTAACAACATTATTGAAGAAAGATGCATTTTCATGGACTCCTGAAGCAACTAAGGCCTTTGAACGTCTTAAAGAGGCAATGTGCCTAGCACCGGTCTTAGCTACACCAGACTTCACAAAAACCTTTATTGTGGAATGTGATGCCTTGGGAAATGGAATTGGTGTTGTTTTAATGCAGGAAGGAAGACCCATTGCTTTTGAAAGTCGTCCAATCAAAGGAAAGTATTTACAGAAACCTATTTATGAGAAGGAAATGTTAGCAATACTCCATGCACTAAAGAAATGGCGAACTTACCTAATGGGAAGACACTTCAAGGTAAAAACTGATCATGATAGTCTTAAACACTTTTTGGAACAAAGACTATCATCAGAAGAGCAGGAAAAATGGGTCACAAAGATGTTGGGTTATGACTTTGAAATAATCTACAAAAAAGGAAAGCTTAATGTTGTTGCAGATGCACTCTCAAGAAAGAATGAAGAGGTGGAAGCATTGCTTTGTGCCATTTCTATTATCCAACCAGATTGGATAACTGAAGCAAGAGATGAATGGAAGAAGGGCAAAGATGTATGGACATTCATTCAAAAGTTGCAGCAAGATCCTAGTACATCTGATACATTTAGTTGGAAAAATGATTCCTTATGGTACAAACATCGCTTATATCTTTGTAAGAATTCCCAACTAAAACAAAAGATTCTTCTGGAATTGCACACTTCTCCTTTAGGAGGACACTCAGGATTTTTAAAAACTTACCACAGGGTGAAGAAAGAATTTTTTTGGGATGGCATTAAATCTGATATTCAAAATTTTGTGGCGGAATGTTTGGTTTGCCAGCAGAATAAAGTGGAAACAATTAAGACCCCGGGACTTCTACAACCTTTATCCATTCCAAGTCAACGTTGGGAGGAGATTTCAATGGATTTTATCACTGGTTTACCTAAGTCTGAAGGAAAGAGTGTCATCATGGTGGTAGTTGATAGACTTACCAAGTATGCACACTTTTGTGCATTATCTCATCCATTTAAAGCAAGTATAGTTGCTACTACATTTATGGACACAATTCAAAAGCTACATGGAAACCCAAGGGTTATTGTGAGTGATAGAGATTCCATTTTTACTGGAAATTTTTGGAGAGAGTTATTTTCTTGTTTGGGTACTCAATTAGCTCATAGCTCATCTTATCATCCTCAATCCGATGGTCAAACTGAGATAGTAAATAAATGTTTGGAAGGATATATTCATTGTTCTGTATCTGAGAAACAAACACAATGGGTCAAGTGGTTACCTCTCGCTGAATGGTGGTATAAAACTTCCTTCCATACTGCAGAAAAAATGACCCCATTTATGGCACTTTATGGATATCATCCACCATCCATCACATCATTTTTAAGAGAAAATTCGAAGGTTAAAACAGTGGAAGATCACATCGAGCATCAACAAGAAGTGCTCCAACTCTTAAATGATAACCTGAATTTTGCACAAAATTGAATGAAACAACAGGAATATCAACATCGAAGTAAAATAAGTTTTGATGTAGGAGATTGGGTATTTTTATGGCTACAACCATACAAAAAAATTTCCCTCAAGCAAGCTAAGAACAATAATAAATTATCACCAAAGTACTATGGTCCTTACAAGGTGTTGCAAAAGATTGGTACTATGGCATACAAATTAGAGCTTCCTGCTTCTTCACGAGTGCATCTAGTTTTTTAGAGAAGGTTATAGGTGAAAATCTTCCAGTTCAAACAATATTTCCAGAACTTGATGGGGAAGGAAAAATCATATTGGAACCTGAAGCGGTCATGAAAACAAGAACTCAACAGCTACGAAATCGATCAATTTCAGAGTATCTCATCAAGTGGAAGAACTTACCCACTGAAGATTCTACATGGGAGGATGAGAATTTTATACAGAAGCACCCAGAGCTACTCAAGCGTTGAGGACAACACTTTTTGAAGGAGAGGGGCATGTTAGGTCCCTATATTACTAGTATAGTCCCTTATTGTTGTTAGTGTAACCCCCTTATTGTTATTATTGTACCCCTGTAACCCCATATTGTTATTATTGTGCCCTTAAATTATTATTGTTAGGTCGGCTAGGATTACATTATGGCCCCATGGACTCATATATATAGACAGGAGGTTTTGTAATTTGTATCATCCAAGAATTGTTCATTCATGTAATGTCTTGGAGGTTGCCCCCTCGAAGTGGCTTATTTCTAAGGTGTCGATATCTCTTTTCTTCTATTTTTGGAGCTAGTTTCACAACAAAGGACTATTCTGCTGAGTAACAAACATACAAAGAAGCCAAAGATGGAATCCACTGAAGCAAATGTAGAAGAATGAAATATAGGCAGTGAACAAGAGCCCAAAATCATAAAACTATCAAAGACATTGTAAGCTCCTATAAAACATAAATATATTGAGCTATTTAGAGAATTTAGTGATGTGTTTTCTTGGAGTTATGAATACCTGAAGGCCTATGATACTGAGATCATTCAGCACAAGATTCCTCTCAAATAAAACCATAAACCCTTTAAACAGAAATTGTGCAGAATAAACCCTGTCCAATTTCCACTAGTTGAGAAATAAATAAGAAAAATGTATGATGTTGGAATAATAGGCCCTCTTAAATACTCAGAATGAGTTTCAAATCTTGTATCAGTGAGGAAGAAAACAAGAGAAATTAGGTTATGTATAGACTTTAGAAATTTAAACAAAGCCTCCCTAAAAGACAACTACCCTTTACAAAAAATGGATCACATACTACAAAGGGTAGTGGGCTCCAAAAGGATATCTTTGCTTGATGGCTTTTCAGGGTACAATCAGGTGCTGGTACATCTAGATGATCAACACAAGACAATTTTCACTACACCTTAGGGTACCTTCATGTATGTTAAAATTCATTTTGGGTTAATGAATGTTGGAGACACTTTTCAAAGAGCCATGGACATTGATTTCTCTAAATACTTAGGTTACTTCATTGTGATATATCTTGAAAACATCACAGTATACTCAAAAAATAATGAAGAACACCTAGCTCACCTAAGAAAGGTCCTTCAGAAGTGCAGAAAGTATGGCCTGTCTCTAAATCCCAAGAAAACTTTGTTTGGCCTTCAATAAGGGAAGATTTTATGCCACATCATATCTAAAGAAGGGATCAAGATTGACCCAAAAAGGATTGAGGAAATATTGTAAATAAATAACCCAAGAAACATCAAAGAGATGAAATCTTTCATTGGAAAGATAAATTTCTTAAGAAGGTTTATACCAAACCTTGCAGAACTCCTAAGGAACACTACTAACATGCTGAAAAGAGAAACATGAATCAAATGGACCATAGAAGAAAATCAATATTTTCACTTGGTGAAGCAATCACTTCCACAAACACCAGTTCTAATCAGCCCTGAATTCACCAAAGGTTTCTTCATTTTCTCCTTTGCATCAGAGCACACAGTTGTTGTTGTCTTACTACAAAAGAACATAATGGGACAAGAGCATCCCATAGCTTTCTTCAACCAAGAATTGAGAGATGCACCTCTGAAATATAATATCATGGAAAAACAAGCTTTTGCCTTAGTCAAAGCCCTAAAATATTTCAAAGTGTACATTCTTCATTCACGCATCATTGCATTTGTGCCTCACACAATGGTTAAAGACATACTTACACAATACCTTGATGGAAAAAGATGTAAGTGGATTGCTGTCATCTTGGAATATCATCTGGAAATCAAGCCCACCAAGCTAATCAGAGGACAAGGACTAGCTAAACTCATGGCTGAAACAAATTTTCAAGCACTGGACGTAAATATGATTCACTCACTGGATGAAAAAGAGGAGCTGGAGACTCCACCTATTGAGGAAACATTCCAACTCTCCTTGGTATGTTGATATATTATATGTGCTTTTTAATCTAAATGTTCCCCTGGTTTGTCCAAACCAAAGGCAAAATTCGTGAAGTTAAAGGCTGTAAATTTCTGCATTTTAGATAAAATTTTATATTAGAAAAATTCTAGTGGTATATTGCTAAATTTTTTTCCTGAAGAAGGTGCAGATAAGATCGTGGAAGAATTTCATGAAGGAGAATGTGGAGGCCACATCTATTAGAGAACCACTGTCAATAAAATCCTTAGGGTTGGTTTCTATTGGCCTACCCTCTTCCAAGAAATCCACAAAATGGTAATTGCCTGTCATAAATTCCAATTCATTGAGGGCAAAAGAAAACTACTGCCATTGCCTTTACATCCAATTTTGTTGAAGCTCCTTTTCAACAATGGGGTCTAGATTTCATTGGATAAATGCACCCTACCTCCTTTTCCCAACATAAATGGATCCTCACTGCAACTGACTATTTTACAAATTGGATAGAAGTGATCCCTTCCAGGACTTCCACAGACTCGTTAATCATCAAATTTATTGAAAGTAATATCCTATCCAAATTTGGCTGCCCTAGGAAAATCATAACTGAAAATGTTGTTGCCTTTAGATCCAAGAAAATGGTGGTTTTTTGCCACAAATATCAGATTACATTGGGACATTCTATAGCTTGCTACCCTCAAGGTAATGGGTTGGTTGAATCCTCAAACAAGAGTTTGGTGAACATTATTAAAAAGCTGTTGGAGGAAAACAAGAAGTCATGGCACAATAAACTGGTTCATGCATTATGGGTAGACAGACTAACAAGTAAGAAATAAATTGATATGTCTCCCTATCAGCTAGTCTATGGAACAAATGCAGTCTTCCCAACAAGCTTGGGAGTGCCAGTAATGAAGCCCATTCAAGAAGTGTAGTCTGAATAAAATTACATACAAAGAAGAATGGGTCAAATCATTCAACTGCAGCAAACCAGAGAAGGAGTTTACAATAGAACACAACTTCTACAAGAAAATATCAAAAATATTTTTGAGAAAAGGACCAAGGCAAATGATTTCAGCAATGGAGACAAAGTTCTGAAATGGGATTCAAGAAGAGAGGACCATAGGCAAGCATGGAAAATGTGACAATCTATGGAAAGTCCCATACATCATCCATTCTGCAAGAGGCAATAATGCATTTTTTCTGCAAGAAATGGATGGAACAGAATTGTTTGGAGGTCTTTTCAATGGTAGGATGTCAAGCATTAGTTTAGTTGAGAAGCTCAGTTTAAATTTTTCTTCATTATATATTTCATTGTTGAAACAAAAATCTTATAAATATGGATACAAAAGAAGAAATAAAAGAAGTAAAGAGGGCAGATAAAAGAAAAAGGTAAATCCCCATACCAAAAAAGAATATTTATGAAAGTGTGCAAGTCCAAATGCCACAATCCATGAAAATCAAACTACTTAATCTTGATTCAGTCATGCTTTTAATTTCATGTTGATAGTTAGTGAATAAGAATATGTCAAACTATTTAATCTTGACAGATAAGTAGATTAGGTAGAGAATAAAGAGCTCATCATTCTAATTTAAGCCTTTGGAAGTTATAAGCGTAGAAATAGATAGTTTTTTCTTTCAAAAGAAAAATGATGTCAAGGGATTTCTAGTCTAAATGCACCCAAAAAAGGAAGAAAAAATGTTAGACTAAGAGTGATGGGTAGGTAGAAATACTTTTCAGGAAGCATGATGTTTTATTTCTAAAGGCCAAAGTCACAAAGGTTGCAGCAGATCAACATTACAAATTTGAAAATCAGCTAAGTGGATAAGGCACTGATCTACAAAATCCATAGATCTAATATCTAAGATTCTTGACACCTCCTTAAAAGGAGCTGCCCTCCCGAGCTGGAGCCACTGTTAGTCTCCTGTATTCACAGTATCACTAGATGACTATGGATTTTCTACAATCTATTGAAAATAAACATTCCCTGACTAAAATTTTATTTTCAGAAATCTCACTGCCTTCATTATATTCTCTTAACCTATTCACTATCTCTCATTTTTCCTCTCTCGATTACCCTGATGGTCTTAAATTCCATGTTTTACCATAATACCCTCATCCTTACCTTTTTTCCCTACCTAAAGACCCACTTAAATTGCTAAAAACCCCATTTAACCTATCCTTTTCACTCATCCCCCTCTTTCCCTTCAAAACAATGAAAAAAAACCCTTTTTTCATTGTTTTTGAATAAATCATATATCATTCGGGTCCCACTCTCATTTTAAATAAACTCTGTTTATTTACAAAACCTGACTCTTCTTATCAAACCCCCTGCTCTAAAAAACCTTACCCTCCGCTCATATAACCTGCGCCCACCTTATATTTAAGTGCCCCCTCTTAAATAAACCCCGGGCCCCGCATTACTAAACCTTCGCGCTATATTCAAAACCAGAACTCGTGCTTAAAACTCGAGACCCACCTTCTAACTCACTCGCAACCCATTTCTCACCTGACCAACATTGGATCCCAACCCCATGATCCAACGACCATCAAGCCATATTGCGATATCAAATGTGCGAAGGTTAAAAACCCCTGAACCTTGAAAAATGGGCGATATTCCCACCATCTCATTTGTCGTGCATCATTCCCTAGGCCATATCACACCCGCACAAAAAATACCATTTACCACCCGAGCCCTATGTGATAAACCAGTTACCATTTTTCTGCCTACTGCAAAACCACCAACCCGTTCAAAAAATTTTAAACCCTGTGCCTTTCATTAAGCCCTGGTCCTCTAAATTAACTCCCACAACTCCTTCGACGACCCAATAAGCCATAGTTTTTAATTGTGTAGGTGACCAAGGTATGATAAAATGCATAAATTTCTTTTCTAAGTTCCAAAAACGGTTAAAACAAACTCTCTGGGTGACGATCCAGTAGTTTTGTTTATCAAAAGGATTAGAAGCACAGGATTGAACAGAGGCAGCAAATTTTTTTCGAAGGACAGAGAAAAAGAAATGAAAGAGTTTATATTGGCTGCGCAAAGATAAAGGGAAGATAAGAACACGGTCAAAGGGACAATAAAAGGAAAAAGAGATTAACGGTTTAATCAAAAGTTAAAGTTAAAAGTAGGATTAGAAGACAGAATTAAGGACTAAGCACATATGACATATGGGTAAAAGAGAGATCAGAGATAAAAGGCAGATTAAAATGATTAAACATAGAAAATAGAGTTAAGGAAGAGACCAATCCAAGTTGAGGCCAAATCAGAGGTTTATAGAGCAAATCAAAGGAAAATTAATAGAGAAGATAGATCCGAATGATAAAGCAACTCAGCAATTACTTCTTCAAAAGAAAATTTTCCACCTATAGCCTTATTTCACTTAAATAAAAGCAACTACAGTTATTGAAGCAGTCAGATATATTTTTAGCAGTTCAACAATTATTGTAAAAGTTAATGATAAAGCCAAAAAGTGAAAAATATCCTAAAGTTAGCTCGACAGTTAAGTTAAATTTTATTATTACAGTGATTCAGTCAGTAATATTTTTCCTTAGGCCTTGCATGGTCTTAAAGGTCAATATTACATTTACTTTGTAATAACTACATTCTGAAACCCTAGAATAGGATCACCTCCTCATTTCCGGATAAATACTTCATGTATTGTTCATTGTTATTGTTGGTTGGTGGGTTGATTGTTGAGCCAATTGATGAGTTGCTAAGTTGGATTTGATCAGACTCTAAGCTGCAAAGATTGTTGCACTGGAGTATTGTAACTATTTTGGACATCAGTAATACAAGTACGTTCACAGGATTCTTGATCTATGTTAATGGTGTTTTTATCTTTCTTTGTCAATGTTTCCCTTCTGTTTCCCATATTGTCCATCATTTCTTTGATAAAAGAACAGAAATTTTAGGTTAAGATATGTTATTTTTGCACCTTAATTTTGTCTGATTCTTTCATCTTAATGTTTTCTTCTGCAAGGTCTGATTACAGAATTCAGGGATGTCCTGCTCTTTAGTTCCACCTAGCTTGTTGCCTTGAAGTTTACTTAGTAGAGTCTAGCCAAAGAAGTCTATGGTTTACCATGTCCTTTGGTTTTTATTAAACTGTTGCTTTAAAGGCCTTCTTTGAAGTTTGTTTAAAGAATTATTAACTACTCCTTAGTCTCACTGAACTGTCGTCTTGAATGTTTTTTTTGTCTGAATGTAATAATTAGAGAATGCTTAACTACTCTCTAGGATTATTAGATTGTTATCTTGAAGTTTACTTAGTAGATTCTAGCCAAAGAATTTTATGGTTTGCCCTGTCCTTTGGTATTTATTAAACATTTATCTTAAAGGCTTTTCTTGTTTGAAGTATAATTAAAGGATTCTTAATTGCCCTTTAGTTTTACCGATTTCACAACTTATTGTCATTCATATTTCATCTAATTTAAAAGATCCACTTGATATCATTAGCTTGCCCTATGAAAACCCTTGCAGAGTTGATGTACAATTAAAACCTTTTATGACTCCATATCCTAGTGGATTAATACTTCTCATGATCTATCTATTCAACTAAAACACTCAATCAATTAATCAATCAATCAAACAAAAAAACAAAACAAAAAAGTACCAGAACTTTATAAGTAACCTAAAATCAGAAACATAAGCATAAAGATAAAATCACTTTCATTACAAAACAGAGAGAGCCCTCTCTGAGTCCAAGAAGGCTAGGTCCCTTGAAACCAAAGTGGTTTGATGTGGTTCCTTGCAAATCTTGCAAATCATGGGGAGCCAACACTTAGAAACTGAAATTTCCAAATTAAAAGTGTCAATACCTTTAACTAAACTTGTCAATAATAATCATTATAAGTCTGATGTAGCCAAACTATTAAAAGTTGATTCTTCATCCAATATAATTAATTTCGATGATGACCAAACTGAGCTTATCTTTGGTCCAGAAAAAGATGTTCAGTTAGAGGACAATGAAGTTCCCCCATTCTCTTTGAGTATGAGAATCCACTAGAATATCCTTCATAATACCATGCTTGACTCTGGAGCTTCCCACAATTTGATTTCAAAATCCATTATGGATAAATTGGACATAGATATCACTTGTCCTTACCATGACTTGTATTCCTTCGATTCAGGAAGAGTTTGTTGTTTGGGTCTTATTCAGGATTTAGTAGTTTCCCTTGAGAAAATTCTAGCAAAGAATATCTTGATGGATGTGGTGGTGGCTGATATACCACCACGGTTTGGTATGTTGTTGTATAAATAATGGGGAGAGAAGTTGAGAGGTAGTCTGCAGCTAGACTTCTCTTATGCCACCATCCCAGTTTTCGGGAAATTGAGAAATTTGTACCGGGAAACGAAGATGAAGTACATGATAACCAACAAAGAGAGGCCTAATAATCATCCAATAAATGTTGTAAATACAGATTTAGAATATTTCATTTTGTTCAATGATAGTTGTTTGAATAATGTAGATAGTCAACTTGTAGAAGTAAAATATGTTCTAGAGATTCATAATTGCATCAGAACAATTATAGAGAAGGAAAAAGAGAATCTTCCCAGTGTTTCAGAGTAGCCATATGATAAGGTGGAGGAAAGTTCAAATGAGAATCAAGAAGCAGGTTGGACAATTGAGACAAAATAACAATCAAAATTCCAGCACTTGGAGGATGAAAATGGTGTATGGTCCATGGATTTTGATGGTGCCTTGGGGAAAGACGGGGCAGGAATTGGAATTTGGGTCTGCAGCCCTCTTCATCAACCTAGTAAGGTTCCTACAAATGTTATATTATGTTCATACAAACTAGCTTTTTATTTTTCTAACAACGAAGCAGAATATGAAGCATTAATCACTAGTCTCAAGATTTTGAAGAAGTTAGGCACAAGAAGAATTTCAGTATGTGGCGACTCTGAAATTTTGATAAAATAGGTGAAAGGGGAATAGTAGGCCAGGCATCCACGAATGAGAGCATACAGGAATGTTGTATTGGATATCCTGAATATGTTTCCAGAATACACTTTGAGAGTAGTACCAAGAAATCAGAACCTCATGGAAGATTCACTTTCTACAACAACAAGAAAAATCCTAATATTTTCTAACAGAAAATTTGAAATTCATGTGAAGAATTGGCTTACATTTCCTGATAAATTGCGATATTGGCAAGTATTTTTGGATGATCGGTAAGTCAATAATTTTATACAAAGTGAAGGTGAGTTCAAAAATTGTGAAATTGACAAATTTTATGATAAGGATGATCAGGTCATCGAAGCAACTCAGGTTAATATACTAGATTTGAAGGGCAACAATATTCCAAAGGGTCTCATAGCTTTGGAATATTTTTTTGATCAAGATGATGTAGTGAGGAAGCTAACATTGGTTCCTACAAAAAAAGGTGTGGAGAACGTAAACATTGGGATTGTGGACAAGCCCAAGATGTTCAACCTGTCCAGGTCTTTGTCTCATGAGGTAAATAACAAGTATATTGATTTACTTTCTAACTTTTCTGATGTTTTTGTGTGGGATTATGCAGACTAAAAGGTCTATAATTAAGACATCATACAACACACCATTCCAATTAAGCCCGATCAAAAGCCCTTTTGGAAAAATTTGAGAAGGATCAACCCAAGTTTGTTGCCATCAATTGAAAAATAAGTAAACATGCTCCATAAGTCAGGTATCATTATTCCTATAAGGTTTTCTAATCAGATATCTAATTTAGTCCATGTAATAAAGAAGACGGGTGAAATAAGGCTTTTCATAGCTTCAGAAATTTAAACAAGGTGTCACTGAAATATAATTATCACCTTCCCAAAACGGATCACATCTTACAAAGAGTGGTTGGGGAATCTTGATTGTCTTTTCTTTATGGATATTCAAGGTATAATCAGATTTTAGTACATGAAAAAGATCAGGAAAAAACTTCCTTCACTACACCTTGGGGTATGTTCAAATATGAAAAGATGTCATTTGGGTTCAAGAATGCAGGGGCTACCTTTCAGCGTGAAATGGATATATCATTTTCAGATGAGAAAGATGTTTTCCTAATGGTATATTTAGATGATTTGACATTATTTTCCCATTCTTATTATGAGCACTTGTCTCACTTGAGAATTGTTTTTCTGAAATGCAGGAAGTTCAAAATATATCTTAATCCAAAAAAGATCTTTTTTTCCATGGAGGAAGGAAAACTTCTTGGTCACATAAACTCTAAGGATGGAATTCGGATTGACCCTTCTCGGGTTGAGGCAATTCAACTGATTGATTTTCCACGGAGAAATAAATAAATTTAGGCTTTCAATGGTAAGATGAATTTCTTACACAAATTTATTCCAAATTTGGTTGTGCATCTTCGGGAAATTACCAACATGTTCAAAAAGGATAATGAGGTAAAGTGGTCCGAGGATGCTAAGAAGTCTTTTAACATAGTTAATTTTGCTTTGACTACTGCCCCTATTTTAGTAAGCCCAGATTACACTATTGATTTTATTATATTATCATTCACCTTCGAGCACACCATAGTTGCAGTCTTAATGCAAAAGAAGGACAAGATAGAACAAACCATTGCATTTTTCAATCGAACCATCAGGGTTGCAGCTCTTTGGTACAATATCATAGAGATACAGGCTTTGGCTTTGATAAAATTGTTGAAGGATTTTTGTGTCTATATTTTACATTCTCATACTTTGGCTTATGTACCTAATGCAACAGTCAAAGATGTTCTTATGCAGATAGATCTGGAAGGAAGAAGAGGGAAATGGATAGTAGTGATGTTGGAATATGACCTCGAGATCAAGCCCACAAAGGTGACCAAAGGTCAAGTTTTAACAAAGTTTATGGCTGAGTCAAATCTACATGTTTTAGATATCAATCTTATTTCAGCATTGTGCGATGAAGAACGGGAGGTCACTATGGTACAGGTATCTGATATGTTTCTTTCGTCACCTTGGTATTCTGATATAATATATGTACTTCAGCATTTGAATCCTCCTCCAGGCATGACTAAGAGTAAGGATAGGTCTTTAAAGTTGAAAGATTCCAAATACTGCATTTTGGATAACACCCTTTATTGGAAAGATCCAGGAGGTTTATTGTTGAATTGTTTAGTTGAGAGTAAAGCCCAAGAAGTTATCAATGATTTTCATAAAGGAGACTGTGGCGACCACCTTTTCTAGAAGACCACAAATAATAAAGTATTGAGAGCAGGATACTATTGGCCAAATCTATTTGTAGATTTGTACAAAACAGTGATGAGTTTCCATGAGTGTCAAGCTTTTCAAGGTAAGAGAAAACTTCTTCCATTACCACTGCAGCCCATTTCAATTCATGCACCATTTCAGCAGTGGGGATTTGACTTCATCGGAGAGATTCACCCTACTTCATCCGCATAGCACAAATGGATATTGATAGCCATCGACTACTTCACCAAATTGATTGAAGCGATCCCAACAAGGCAAGAAACAAACCTTGTAATTATTTAGTTTTTGGAGACTAACATATTGTCTAATTTTGTTTGTCCTCATAATATTATTACCGACAATGCGGTAGCATTCAAATAAAAAAGGATGGTTGCGTTTTGTGACAAATATAAAATCAAGTTGGGGCACTCAACTGCCTACTATCCGCAAGGTAATGGTTTAGAAAAGTCCTCTAATAAATCCTTGATCGATATCATAAAGAAGATGCTCGAGGCCAACAAGAAGAACTGGCACAAAAAACCTATGAATGCCTTGTGGGCAGACAGGGTGGGTAGTAATAAATCTATTGGAATGTCCCCTTTTCAGTTAGTTTATGGAATAGACATTGTTTTTCCTACGTCACTTGCTGTCCTGGTTATGAAATTGCTGCAAGAAGCCGAAATTGAGGAGAATGATGTGCAACGCTGGATCAATCATATGATCCATATTCAACAAACGAGAGATGAGGTATTTCATAACACCTCAAAGCTTCATGAGAAGATAAAGAAGGTGTATGATCGTAAGACCAAAGTAGAAAACTTCAAGCTTGAAGATGTAGTCCTTCGGTGGGATGTAAGGAATAAGGAAAAAGGGAAGAACTAAAAATTTGAAAACATATGGAAAAGGCCCTACAAAATCTCAGCTATTCGAGGGAAAAATGCCTATCTACTACAGGAGATGAATGGAGAAGAATGCTTAGGAGGACCGGTCAATGGTAGGATCCTTAAGCATTATTATTCTTGATGCATTTTTCATATTTCTTAATATCATTGTAAATATCAGTTTAACTTTCATGAAAATTGTGAAACGGAGGATCACCAAAGTTGTTGATCAGCGGTTGTCATTGATGTCAACCCAAGAAGCACTAGGGGCTACCCTGATCTTGCATGGTAGTTTTGACCTAAAAAATTACTATATTCTGGGTCAAGAATAATTTTTTATGGTTTCTACTTGTCGAGATGTTTCTGTTGATATATGGCACGCCATGTAATTCTTCACGGTTTGAGAGATATTCATGTTTGAAGTTTGTAACCCTAGCTAGTGGGCTAAAACCCCATGGGGTTGTAGCATGGGTCATCGAAAATTCAATAATTAATAATTTTTAAGCTCCTAAAATCCCTCCCATGTTCACTTATTGAAAACCCTCTCAACCTAAGCATTTATATAAATTGTGATCCTCATATCCTCCTTATGTAGGGATTTCGCTATCTGAAACAGGTCATCGTGGAATTTGCACTATAAATTTTTTTCTACAAAGTTTCAAAAGCTGAAATTTTAATGAGGTGAAGCTGAAATCCTGAGGAAGCTGGTGCAAAAATTTCAGATTAGGCTGCGCAATATTTTTGGAGATATGATCTGTGGAAGTCAGTGTTTTTATAGGATCCTGAACTTCATCTCAAAGAAGTGACCTTGGGAAAATCATCATAAATCGCTCCCTAAGTATCAGATTGGAATTTTGTTGAAAGTGGAAGATATTTCACAGACCATATTTCTAGTTGTATCAATTTTATATCTGAATGAATAAATAGTGACACATGGCATGCCGTACATGTTCGCTCTACTGAAACATTCCATAATTAGGTCACTGTGAGAGATTGGGCATAAATCTTTCTTGAAGAAACCAAAATGGGTCAGACCTATGGCATTGGAAAGAAGACTCGGAGGAATACTACAGAACCGAACATCACATATTGGAGATCTAAAATAATAGAGATACACTAGATTCAATATCAAGCTCCTAGAAGGCAATAAAAAGCTAGATCATGTGTTGTTAAGGGCTACAGCGGACCAAAATTTCTAGGGAATCAAAGCAAAGCAAGGTGCAACAGAGGGTAGCATGGAAATAAGAACAATCAAGGTGCTAAATAGTAGCAATAATTTCACCACATGAAGACTTCAAGTGGGTAGCATTGCATACAGTCACTGTAAAGGCATCATTGTACTAAGTCAATGTAAATACATCATTGTAAAAATTGTACTAGTGTCTATCTTCCAAGAGTTGAAGAGGCAATGTCGGGAGGTCTAGGATCATCATTAGGTGGTTGTTTCATAATTGGGGTTATGGCATAGTGTGTCTTCATCTTCTACATCATTCTATATCATTGTAAAGTGGATCATTTTCCCTGGTACGGGACTCCATTCTTCTTTTATTCTTCTATAGGGTGGTAGGGTGTTGCTAGGCCGGTGCATGAAGCCACCAACAGGTTCAAGCCTGTGAAAATTTCAGGGTTGTAGGGTCGTGCTAGGACAGTGCATGAAGTCACCAATAGGCTCAAGCCTGTTAAAATTTCAGGGTGGTAGGGTGGTGCTAGGGTGAGTTGTAGCTCATTGGGTGTTGGGGCATCCATTCAGTTGACTATTGAAGAATCTTGGGCATTGGAGCGTCCATCCAGTGGGAGCTAGAGAAGAATGCTTTTCTATATTCTAGGAAGTTGGATCTTTATTTTCAATTGGAGTTGAATATTAAAGAATTATTAGAAAAGCATTCAGGTGGTTTTTGTCCCGGAGAGGGTTTCCACCTTAAAAACTGTGTGCATTTGTGTTCCTTTTTTTTACTGCTAACATTGTACAAACACTGATAATAATTGAAGATTAACTAATGCTCTAATTGAAAGGAATACAGATTCACCCACCCCCCCCCCCCCCCCAAGTATTTCCAACAATTGGTATCAGAGCTTGGTTCATTCAATAACAGTTTAACAACTGGAAGGAGGTCATGGAGCATACCAAGAATGGTGTACCTCTATTCAATGAAAATAATTATGCACTCTGGAAAGGAAGAATGGAGGTCTATCTTTTGGTGCAAGGTTACGAAGTATGGGACACTATTCAAAATGGATTTACATCAACCGCGGATGAAAAAGGTAAGAAGAATTTGGTAAATGATGCAAAAGAAAAGAATATTATTATCAGTGGACTTATTGAATCTACTTATCATAAGGTGTTGGGTTGTAAAACTGCCAAAAATGTATGGGACAAGCTTGAGAATATATATGCAGGTGACTCAAATTTCAAAGAAGAAAAACTTCAAATATATAGAGAAAAATTTGAGCAACTTAGAATGAAATAAGATGGCAACATGACTGCATACTTCCAATACGTTGATGAAATAACCAATAATATGGAAGGATTTGGAGATCCAGTTGATGAGAATACTATTATATGAAATATTCTTAGAACGTTACCAGGGAGATTCAACCCAAAGGTATCGGTCTTAGAATACAATGGAAATCTAGACAAACTCAGCAAAAGGAATTACATGGAGTTCTCATAGCATATGAAATGAGACTTGATGAAGAAGAGGGTACTTCACATCTAGAAATTGCATTCGTTTCATCTAAGAAAACCAATACAGACAAGCAACCTTCAATTGAAAAACATGGACCTGCAAGTGTGAAGAAAATGGAGATGATGAAGAAGGTCTTTCAGATGAATAATATGCTTACTTTACAAGAAAACTAAAAATTGGTAAGGGAAAATTCAAAGGTAAACCTCCATTGATATGTTTTGGTTGTGGTGGTTTTGGGCATTTTGCAGCAAAATGTCCGAACAGAAGTGATGGAAACTCAAAAGGAAAGAAAGGCTTTAAGAAATTCAAAAAGCAAGGATCCAAAAGGAACTTTCTCTCTAAAGAAGATAGCTCATCATCCGATGAAGACAATGACAACGAAGAAGAAGACAATGAGAGAGTATTGTTTATGGCCAAGCACAATAAACAAGAGGTATCAAACAATGAAGAAGAAGGGTTGACCATAGAAGAATTTTCTAAGGAAGCAATCAAGCTTATAAAAGATCTCAAGGCTGAGAAGATCCATTCCAATACTCTAGAAGAACAAGTTCAAGGTCTCAAAATTGAATTTTAAGAACACAAATGCATTGAAGAGTCACTTCAAAAGAAGTTGGAAGAAAGCAACCAATAAAGGGAAAAATTAGAAGCCGAAGTAGTCTCGCTGCGGAAGGAAGTGAAGAAAGGAAAAACTATCCGAGACTATGCCAACAGCTCAAGGGCATTGGAAGAACTAGTCAACAATCAACGATCTTACAACGACAGAACTGGCCTCGGTTACAAAGAAGAAGAAGCAGGACCTTCTACAACAAAATATAGTGAACCTATGAGATCTGACATGCATGTATACTTCATTGGACAAGATTCGCAAGAACAACCTTGGAGGACAATTCCTTGATGAATATTTTCATCTAGGTACCAACATATTTTTGTGGCTATTATTATTCATGTGGAAAATTTGGTCATAAATTTGTAGAATGTCGCACGTATCCTAGGAACCAATACAATTCCAGGAGATCTGTCAAATATGAACCTCCCAAGGCTCAGCAAAACATCAATATATTTTAACATTTAAGAAATAATATTGAATGTTACAAATATCAAAACTTTGGACACATAGTCAGAGACTGTAGACTTGAAAATCATCCAGAAAAATATTCGAAGCCACAGAATGAACAAACATGGAAGAAGAAGACTGATAATTGTGCTCTCGCTCTCAAAACTCAAAACAACAAAGATGTGTGGTATGTTGATAGTGGTTGCTCAACACATATGACTAAAGATAGAAAGAAATTTGTATCTCTGAAAGAGAAGAAGGATGGAACCGTGTCCTTTGGAAATGATGGATCTTCAAATGTTATAGGATTAGGTAACGTCACTCTCGGAAGCAAAGATGCTCTAGCCAATAATGTTCTATTAGTTGAAAACATGAATCACAATCTTCTCAATGTTGGACAAATGTGTGATCAAGGACACACAATACTATTCAACTCCACAAAATGTGAAATCAGGAAAGGCAGGTATGGTCAAATTGTGGCTATAGCAAGTCGAGCTCCAAATGACATATATGTTTTGGATGAAGCAACTAAATCACATGTACTAGCTAAAGACAATGATATAATATCGGGTAGCAATGATGATCGACTAAGTAAGAACTTTGCTACAAAGATGCATTTTGAGTTTGAGATGTCTTTACTTGGTGAGCTGACATAATTCTTCGGGCTTAAAATATCTCAGCAAGAGAAAGGAATATTTATATTTCAAGCCAAGTACATCAAGGAAATGCTCAAGAAATTCAAAATGGAAGATTTCAAACCCATCCTTACTCTGATGGTAACAGGTTGCAACTTGAGCATAGACGACCCATCTAAAGATGTGGATCAGAGGTTGTACAGATCCATGATTGGTCGTCTTCTATATGTAACAGCCTCCCAACTAGATTTTATGCAAGCAGTTGGACAAGTAGCAAGATTCCAAGTAGCACCAAAACAATCACATATTATTTCCGTCAAAATAATTCTTCGATATCTAAAGGGAACAGTAGAATATGGCTTGTGGTATCCCAAGGGTAACAATCTCATTATTCAAGCCTTTACAGATGCATATTGGGCAGGAAGCATTGATGATCATAAGATTACTCGTGATGTATTGGAATATCTTCGCCAGAAGCTTGGGATTCTCCCAATTTCTCATTATATTTTCCTTATTCAGAATAAAAAGGGGGAGTGGAAGTGTGTACAGGTCCGCAGGATGGTTGTGTGCTAGGGGGAGTTACACTTTTCCATTGATGTCAAAGGGGGAGAGAATGTTGTAGGAAGAGGTGTCATGATCGCAGGGGGAGTACTTGTGTTTCCATCAATGCCAAAGGGGGAGATTGTCAATCAGCAGTTGTCATTGATGTCAACCCAAGCAGCACCAGGGGCTACCCCGATCTTGCATGGTAATTTTGACCTAAAAATTACTATATTCTGGGTCAAGAATATTTTTATGGTTTCTACTTGTCGAGATTTTTTTGTTGATATATGGCATGCCATTTAATTCTTCACGGTTTGAGACATATTCATGTTTGAATTTTGTAACCCCAGTTAGTGGGCTAAAACCCCATGGGGTTCTGGCATGGGTCATTGAAAAGTCAATAATTAATACTTTTTATGCTCCTAAAATCCTTCCCACGTTCACTTTTTTAAGACCCTCTTAACCTAAGCATGTATATAAATTGTGATCCTCATATCCTCCTTATGTAGGGATTTCGCTATCTGAAACAGGTCATCGTGGAATTTTCACTATAAAAATTTTTCTACGAAGGTTCAGGAGCTAAAATTTTTATGAGGCAAAATAGAAATCCTAAGGAAGCTCGTGTAAAAATTTCAGATCAGGGTGCCAACATTTTTGGAGATATGATCTGTGGAAGTTAGTGTTTTTGCAGGCTCCTAAACTTAATCTCAAAGAAGTGACCTTGGGAAAATAATCATAACTCCCTCTCTGAGTATCGGATTGGAATTATGTAAAAAGTGGAAGATAGTGCATGGAATTTAGTTTTCACTGTATCATTTAAGAGCTGAATGAAGAAACAGTAACACGTGGCACTCCGTACAAGTTCTCTCTACTGAAACAGTCCATAATTAGGTCATTGTGAGAGATTGGACATAACTCTCTCTTGAAGAATCCAAATTGGGTCTGACCTATGGCATTGGAAATAAGACTCAGAGGAATACTATAGAACCAAAAATCACATATTGGAGATATGAAATAACAGAGATACACTAGATTCAATATCGAGCTTCTATAAGGAAAGAAAAATATAGATCATGTGTTGTCAAGGGCTACAATGGACTAGAATTTATAGGGCAGCAAAGCAAAGCAAGGTGCAACAGAAGGTAGCATGACAAGAGTAGAAATCAAGGTGCATAACAACAACAAAAATTTCATCACATGAAGACTTCAAGTGGGCAGCACTGCATAGAGTCACTGTAAAGGTATCATTGTACTAAGTCATTGTAAATACATCATTGTAAAAATTGTACTAGTGTCTATCTGCCAAGAGTTGAAGAGGCCATGTCGGGAGGTCTAGGATCATCATTAGGTGGTTGTGTCATAGTTTCGGTTATGGAATAGTGTGTCTTCTTCTTCTACATCATTCTATATCATTGTAAAGTGGACCATTTTCCCTAGGATGGGAGTCCATTCTTATTTTATTCTTCTATAGGGTGGGAGGGTGGTGCTAGGCTGGTGCATGAAGTTCTATAGTGGTGCTAGGGTGGTTCAAGCCTGTCAAAAGTTCAGGGTGGTAGGGTGGTGCTAGGGTGAATTGTAGCTCATTGGGTGTTGGGGCATCCATTTAGATGACTACTGAAGAATCTCGGGCATTGGAGCGTTCATCTAGTGGGAGTTGGAGAAGAATTCTTTTCTAGATTCTAGGAAGTTGGAGATTTATTTTCAATTGGAGTTGAATATTAAATAATTATTAGAAAATAATTCAGGTGGTTTTTGTCCCTGAGAGGGTTTCCACCTTATAAACTGTGTGCATTTGTGTTCCTTTTGTTTACTGCTATCATTGTACAAACACTGATAATAATTGAAGATTAAATAATGCTCTAATTGAAAGGAATATTGATTCGCCCCCCTCACCCCCACCCCCCTCTCAGTATTTCCAACAGAAGCTTCGAGCCCGAAGTGAAGGATATAAAGTTTCATTGGTTTTTTGTTGTTTTCAAGGTCGATTCAGTTAAATTCAAGTTAGTCTAGAGTCAATTTTTAAAGTCAGTTTTCAGTCGGTTTGAGTTTGTCACAAATCAGTTTGAGTTTTCAGTTTTCAGTTAGTTTTCAGTATTTGACTCCATGCCCAATGGATAGGCACTTGGTCTACGGTGTTCTTGGCACCTCCAAGGAGATACCTTCCCCAACTAGAGCCAATGTTAGTGTTAGTATTTTAATCCTTCCACGAGTGATCAAAATTGACTCTTTCATGTAATTTATGGGTCCCACTCAGAAATGTTTTGTCATTCCACTATATTATGCAAAAATTTGGTCACTTGGTGCAGATCTTCATCAAAGTTCACTCTTTTCAAAAATTTCATTTCATCACTTGCTGGCTCACTTTTTCACTTGTTGGGTGCCCATTATTTCATGAGATTACATCACCTATTCAACCATGTCATCATGAATTCCAGCCAATCAAGGTTCCCATTAGGTCTTAGGGTTTTCAAGGTCCAATAACACACCAATTCCATTGCATAAGACCAACAAGTAAGAGAGTGATCAAATAAATTCTCTTTACCATGTAAAGATGATTTGTAAGGAGTAATTTTTATTTCAAGATGTATTTTCGATTTCAAAATGTAATTTTTATTTTTCATTATGTAATTTTATGTCACTCAATTTGTAATAAGTTCATGGCTCCCAAGCTGCCAACTCAGATTTCCATATGCCAAAGCATCAAAATGTCAAAGTTTAAAGAGTTCTTAATCCATCAAATGATCAACTGTCAAAGAATGAAGTCATAGTGAAAAGGTATAGTTTCAAATTTTAAAGATGAATGTGAATAACGTAAAGTGGGTCCCAATTCCCAAAACATCAAATCCACCAAGTATAAAGCTCACCAAGACATCAAATTCACTCTTATTTGTTCCTCACAACATCGATCCACCACTTCCATGGCTCGAATTTCCAGTTTGAAGGGAAAAATACTTACTTCTTTGGTGTTGTTGTGCCCCTGGATAAGAGGCGTTGTGCTCCTGTAACTAGCATTGCCCACGTGCTAAGTGCGTCGCGCTCCTATCAGAGAGGGTGTTGTGCTCCTCCCAAAGGTGTTATGCTCCTGGCCTTTTTTCTCAGCAAGATCTAAACTTAATTCAAATTACTTCTAACCTCTAGCAAAGGCTCTCACGATATCTTAACAAGTAAGTAAGACACAATTACCACCTCCTTGCATTCTTCAAGAGAAATTTTCATGGTGTTTGAGTTTTCATGCAAAATTTGGAGTTTGCCTAGTTAAAAACCCTAATCTCATTCCCTCATTCCCAATTTGATTCCCTAAGACCTCACATTTCCTTCCCACATCACATTGAAACCTATCCATACCCCTACATTACTATATCTTTGCCCCTAAATCCCTTTTACCCTAAACCGTAAGTCCTAGGCATTTCAATTTCTTAGGCACCCATTACCATCAAACCTGTAGTAAAATTACCATTTCCGATTCCCTAAATATTTTAAACCCCCACCACCTGCCTAAGTTTACTGACCCCTTCCCCTATCTTCCTAATTTCTCCTACCCCATTTCCCACTCCTATTTCCTCATCCCTAGGGTTTCTAGACCAAAATACCATGGAGGAGGAAAACAAAGACTACGTGGAGGAAGAAGAGAGGGAAGAGAGAAGGCCACATAAGGGAGGAAGGATTATTAAACTTAAGCCCACCAACACTAGAGAACTAATGGCCTCTCCCATGGATGTCACTTGTTTCAAGCATGTCGGATGCTTCAATTTTTGTGAAATGATACAAAAAGTCCAACACCACCCTGTTTTAAGTAGACTTTTCATATAAAACCTTCAAGATAATCAAGTGACCCTTGCTAGTGTGACTTTCACCATATCCACAACCATCATTTGCAACTGCCACTAGAATTCCAAATGTAGGTGAGAAGTGGTTCAAGGACAAAGACTTGGATGATCACTATTATGAGCCATAAATTAAGACAAGGTACAAAAATGAAGGAAAGAGAGTTTTTCCTTTCAATTACCTCCTTGATAGGTATTCCCCCATTATGAAAATCTTCATGAAGTACTTCTCTTGTGAAGGTAGGCTCTCTAGACTTTACACATATCATATTAGATTGCTCATGCACTTCACAAGGGTCAAGATGCTCAATGTTCCATATTATCTATTCAGAAGCATTGAAAAAATGGCATAAATTGTAAAAAAGAGAGATTATGACTAGTAGATGAAAAACCTCTTTCACCACTCTCTCATCAAGATCATTGTCCTACATCACCTTAACTAGTTGAACATCTCAGGGGAAAATTTCATTGCCAATGACATCTTCACTGCTCCACAATTTGAACATGCTGAAGATATGCCTCCCCCATCTCATCCTACTATATATATATTCCTTCGTATCAGCTGAAAACACCTACTTATTCATCAGCTCAGCCTACTAGACCCATTTAATCACCATCATCACCATTTCAAAGTCAGATTGGGTCATCTAGCAGACCTATGGTAAACAAACCTAGAAGGGCTGAAATGGGCACATTGGCTAGAACATATCAGAGAGGGCATAGGAAAGTGTTTGCTCCACAGATTTTGGAAGGGGCCTTTCCTTCTTCATTGTAAAATCAGGTACAGAAAGGAAAGAAAAAGATGACAGAGGCATATGTTCATGAGGAAGTCAGGCTTGAGGAGGAAGACCTTCATGAGACAGAGACAAAATTTTATCTTGTTGACTTGGATGAAAAAAATGATTATGACACTTACTTAATTATCAAGGAGAAGGATGCCCAAATTAAAGAGCTTTAGACTAACTTAGATAGATCTAAGTTTTTCATTTATGTTCTTGAGCTAGAAAACAATCAACTCAAATCCAAGCAGACAATCATGGAGATGCAACTTCTCAAGGAAAAGAGAGAAGAAAAAAAGTCAAAGTTCTTGCTTGATGAGGCTTCTAAGAGATATGGTGAACCTTATGAGGAAGAAGAGCAAGTTCCAAGAAAGAGGCCAAGGACCAGAGGCCTGAAAAGAGCTTTAGAATTAGAGCAGCAAAAGGAACAAGAACTAGTAGATGAGCTCACCTTGAATGAGAAATTTTACATATTGATAAATGAGAACCAAGAGCATTGGTTTGAGAGGGTTAATAACCATATTTAGAAGCTCTTGGAGAATGCAAAGAAACATAATTACAAAATTATGGATGGCAAAGCACTATTGCAAAAGAAACCAAATTGCAAGGTCTAAGCTCAAGAAGGTTAAGTCAAAGCTTGATAACCTAATCATGCAAGAGGAGAAGAGGAAGCTTGAATCCTTGCTAAAGCCTCATTCCATGGTTTACACACATCATCAGCAAAATATTCTACAAATTTTGGCAAAGTTTTGGGCAATTTTTAAGTTTTTCGAGTTTTTATGCATTTCTTGACAGTCACTAGACAGTTTGACTACTAGGAGCGCATTGACCTAGGCATTGTGCTTCTTCTAGAGACCTCCATTGGTCAAACCAAGACCACAAGTGGATCCATAATGATGCAGAAATGCATGTTAGCAACTTTTCTAAGCAAATTTGGGCAAAATGGTAAGCAAAAAAGTCAAAAAACACCTAAAAACCCATGTTTCCTCCCTCTTTTTGAGCCTGGCGCTGCGCTCCTAACCAGTATTTGGAGATTGATTTTTTGGAGGGTCAAATTTGGTCAATTTTGGAAACTAAGCACAGATCTGGAAACTATCTAGGACAATCTTTCCAATGAGCTATCTTGAGCTTGATTTGGACACTGGGAACCCCTCCAAAACTTGGATGCAAGATGACATTGTGCTCATGACACTAGCACTACGTTCCTGACCAGGGACTAATAATTTTGAATTTTCTCTGAAATTTTTTACTTTCACCTTGGAATATCATGTTTTTACCAATGTAATTCATGGATGTAAATGTAATAATGATTTTTTACAATTATTTAGCGGTAAATACATTAGCTAAAACTCTTTGAAAGGATTGATGAATCAGTTTCACTAAAGTTAGGGATGAATCAGTTTGACCACCCTACACTTTAAGTTTTAATTATGAATTTTGTGGATTAGCTTCACAACTCAGGGATTTGACCCCTAAGGTTGGGAGAAGTTTTTTCATGGCTATATATTTCATTTCTTAACTCATTTCAGAGGTTGGATGTTGTTGTATTTCAGAGGCACTAATGTATTCATATTTTGGCAGGAATCTATTGGATGAGTTACAACTATTATTTTTGGGATTCATGTGGTACTGTACTTTAGCATAGTTTCTTATTTTGTTTCATATGTATGAATGTTTTGTACTTTCCATGTTCATTCCAGTTCTATGATATGTTTGATTATCAACTTTGATAGGTAGAATACATCTTTTATGTTATGTTTTGGGAGAATCACCATAATTTGTTTCAGTTCTTTAGTTTAAAAGGAATTCATGCACTGTCATGCTCTTTTTAGCACCTCACCAGTCTGATCCATCTCACCCTAAAGCCCTAAAGTGTTAGATTTCTTACCTACCTTGCCCCATTATATGACTGCAATTCTAATCTTATTTTCCCTTACCTAGTTACCTCTTTGACCTAATTCACTCATCTAGCACCCAAATCAACCAATCAAAACCCCTATGCTACTATACCTAGCCTAAAACCTAATTGATCCATCCCTCTTAGCTGTGACCCTTGGAAAGAGCCCTCTCCTACCTAGTAGGGCTAGCTACTTGGCGAGAGATTGGTCTGTAGTTACCTTTGCTGGTCTCTTCTTAGCATCATAGATTCGATGGAGTGCTAAAATAGTGATTAACTATCATACATATGACAAATATTTGTATGCATTGGTGCAAAGTGTGAAAAATTGGAAACATTATTTGATGGGTAAGGAAACAATCATTCACACTGATCATCAACCATTGCAATCCTTGCAATAAAAAACAAAGCTACAACAAGCGAGGCACTTCATATGGATGGGTTTCTTACAATAATTCCACTTTGTGATAAGGTATAAGAAAGGTATCTATAACAAGGTTGTTGATATTATTTCTAGGCCCATTTTTAGTGCATCCATTATTCTTAAGCATAATTCTATCATGCATGAGAGCTATGTTGAGAAATATGGTTTAGATGATGATTTTAAGGATGTATATGTGACTTTGTGTCAAGGTAACCAAGTAGAGAAATTAGATTATCATGTGCATGATAACTTGTTGTATCATCTTGGAAATATATGTATTCCACAGGGAGAAAGAGTCAACATCATTAGGGAAGCACATACTTCTCTTATTTCTGGTCATTTCAGTGTAGGTAAGACAGTGGCACAATTACAGAGGTATTTTTACTAGCCTAGTATGCTTGAAAGTGTGTCACGATATGTAAGAGGATGTTCTTTATGTGTTGTCAGTAAGCCTAGCAATAGAAATTTGGGATTGTATACTCAACTTATGGTACCTTCCTGTCCATGGGAAAGTGTTTATATGGATTTTGTAGGAGGTCTACCTATAACAATGTAAACTTTGAAACAGGAACTATACACTAAAAATGGGAACTCTAGCAAAAAAACCCCAAAAAACATGAAAAACAACCCAAAACTGAAAAGAGTGTATTCGAGAATGAGGTTTTATTCTTTTAAGGGTTAATTTTTAACATTTTTTTAAAATGGAAGTAAGACCAATTTTCATGTGCCAAATAGATGTAAAAAACACACTAATATTGGTGCTAGAATACCATTTTTATTTTCTAGCTACAAATTCAACATATTTTTAGTAATGACGTTAAGTATAAAATAATGAGATTTTAAACAAATTAAAATTCCAATCATTTTTATCCATGTCATTTAACATATAATGTCATGACATTAAAAATCCCTAAAATTCTGATTGTTTTCAACCATAATGTTAAATATAAAAGATATTTCAAAATTTTTCACCCATAGAATTAAAAAACATTAAATTTTCAACATATTTCAACAATGATATTATGAACAAATTATATGACTAAAATAACCCAATGAAACATAAATTATTTCTCCAAGTTATTGATGCATTGTGAATATTTTAGACAAATGAATTCATCATAATTAAAACATATAATCCAACAAACATAAAAGTGACTCATAACTTCATGTAAAATCATATGGAATTTTAAATATCATTTTCATTGCTCAATTAAACCATAATTTATATAAATTGTCTCACAAAATTATTCAAAATCACTCATATTTTCTTTCACACAATCAGAATTCACATCTTCAGATGAATGACTGGATGCAGATGAAGATGTTCCATATTCTTCTCTTTCATCGACTAGTGCCTCAGCTGAGTCAACATGAATGCCCACCACTTGAGGTTTCAAAAGTATTCTAGATCTACTACTAGGTTCAACAGACTTCCATCTCAACATTGTTTCTTCCAGCAACAACCTCTTCAGAATCTTTATCGTCCTGGAGCGAAGAGTTCCTCTCTTTGTTAAATTGAATTCATAAACAAGTATATCAAATTCCTCCAATGTTAAGAGGTCTATGCGGCGATGAGTTATATTTGTACCCTTTCTTTTTCTATTTCTGCCAACTTTTTTATCAACTACCATCTCTGGCTTGTACACACCATTGAATGGGTGTGTGTTTGTGTCATACCAATGTACTTCAACACCTGTAACATCTTCATTTTCTGTAATGACCTTTTTAACCTTAGCAACCTAGAATGGATAGCCATGTGGATCTTCATGTGCTAACACTGCGATCATGAAACCCTCCTTAATATCCTGTACTGAACCCCTGTGAATGTATTCCATGACTTCACGTTGTGCATGAGATCTTCTGGAATGAATATACATTTCTCTTTCCTCCACCTATGTGTAATTAATAATACCTTGTGATTGTTGTTGTTCAAAAATGTTTGTTTCCCACTGTTCATTTGATACATTTTGTGCCAAATAAATGGAGTCTTCAAAAGCATATCTTCATTTGTTGTTCTTGAAAGGATATCACTATGATCATTGAAAAAGGACTCCCAACAAACTGAATCGGCAACATCAAAGTACTCATATGTATATTTAATGGATTTTTTAATTTCTTCCAAGAATTTAGAATAATCTATATCTCTCTTCTGCCTTCGTGCATTATTAACTTTACCAACTTATTGTAATAACAATATATTTGAAGAAAATATTGGATGATCTAGAATGAACTTCAAAAATTTCAAACTTGATGATGATGCCCATTCTGCAATAGTTGAATACTTCTTGCCCCATATAAGTGTTTTCCCATAAAATATTTTGATACGAAATCGATGTTGGAAGCTAATGTCATTAAGTTTTTCAATGCATTTCTCCTCACCATGTGATCCCAAAATAAACCTTCGCATGTCAAAAATTTCTTCTAACACGTGAAAAATAGGCTTTGGCATATATGATTTCTTAATACATTCAATTAATGATGGCAATCTCCCACCATCCTTCCTCCTCAATGTTACCGAAAAATGGATGAGCATCTGATCAATATGGTCGTGAGTGTGCCCAACAAGAAGGAAACCAACCTTTACCTTATGAAAATTCTCAATTCAAAAAGCATGTTTAGACATCCAAAAACTATCTGATCTTTTTTTTCGTGACAAGTGTTGTCTAATTGTACATACAAAATTTTAGGAAGATTACCACACCAATGAGAAACCACATCATGAATTATGGTTACTGTCATATTTCTATGATTATGAATATTTGGAGCTATGAAGTAAACTCTCGGCGACATTTTCAGATTGAAGACCATACAACAGACCAAGTGAAATTGGATAAAATTTTCCTCTTGCAAATTTTTGGGTGTGCAAAAAAAATGTGGTAGAAGTGTTTTCTTCTGGTCCATACCATCAATTATCAAACCCATATATTTATTTGTATGATCATAACACTTCTCTCCATGCTTGTACAAATTTTTCGTTTCACTTGTTTGTTGTTCATGATGCTCTTGAAATGATTTGACAATGGAATCTACACATAACATAAAATAAAGCTATTAATAAATACATTTTCATAGGTGATCACTATACAATTTAAAATAATAATGTTATGAAATATTACCTCTTTTTGCTCCTTTAAATTTATCCCTTTTTTATTTTAGAGAATCACATGCGTTGAAAACCCCCATCTGTGTCTTCTTAGGAATACGAACATTGTTGAATTATCTCCTCCATATATGCACTAAATATTGATATGTAATAAAATGACCATTTCCTTCAACACATTATGCATATTCCTTGTATAAGTTTTAGATTCATCATCTTGAGAAATTACCTAGAATATGTATTGTATCTATATTTGGAAAACACTCTCCATTTTTTGAAAATAAGTCTTGCAGCGATAACATTACAATGTTTTCTAGTGGCCCAAACTCTCATTTATAACGAACTTTTGAATAATATGTAGGATCCTTTTCCAAATTATATTGGATTCTTGATAGATGAAAATTATCAATTGAATTAAACATTCTGAAAGACTTTCTATAGAGCAATAAAGACCCAATATGATAATCATAACCTGCCAGTGTAGATTGCATGCACCCCACTAAATATGTATTCTTCATGCTTTTATTCATTGAAAAATATTTCTTCCTTTTCTCCAAAGAAAAATTGAAATACATATGTTTCAAGAAATCCATTTTACAACAATCACTTGAAATGAGATCACTTATAGAACTTCTTCTCGGGAGATATTCTACTCTACCCCTTGTATAACTAGAACATCTTGGATTGATACAAAAAGGTCTACTCCTACTCCTAGATACAATATTTGTTAGCAACATCTCCATGATTTCATCATTCTCTGAACAAGCATTTCCATCATCATTAGGAGGAATAGTATTCTTACTATGATCATTTTTAATATAGTTAGGAAATTTTGTTGGGTGAAAATATTGTCGTCTAATAATTTTCCAATCATAAATTATCATACCCGAGGAGTTCATAGGCTTACGAGACACATGCAAAATATATGCAGAATTGAAGTCAAATTAACCTAATGTAATGCTTGGAATTGAAACACACTACTAAATTTAAACACACGACTTGAAAACAATCACACGAATGAAAGAAAATTGTAGAGATTAAATTATCCTATAACTGTGAAATTTCATTAAAAAAAAAAAAAACAAATGACAACGCATGTTAGAAATGAAAAACAATAGATAACAAGAAACAAACACATGTGAGCTCACATTAACAATAAATAAATATCAATCTATTACATCACAATGACTTACAATCCTCTCCAACCATGACTTATTCTCCTAACTTATTTTATTACATGAATCGAATTATTGAATTATGAATTCCTTCTCTTCTTCCTCTTCCCTCCTCTCTATGGAGAGAGAGCACTCCTATTTATATATATGAGTTTCTTTGAAAAATAGAAAAGCAACTCATAAATACAACTCCACTTTTCTTTCAACCGATTTCCATAATTACAAAATATGATCCCTTCAAATCCTCACACAAATCTTGGATGGGATATCCATATCCTCATGATCTTCTCCTTGAAATGAGCTTGAATGATTATCTCCTCAAATCTCTTTGATCTCTTCAAATCCTCACACAAATATTGGATGAGATATCCATATCCTCATAATCTTCTCCTTGAAATGAGCTGGAATGATTATCTCCTCAAATCTCTTTGAATAATCCTTTATTTAAATATTCCTACACATTACAAGGCTCACACAACTTTGATATATATATATAGATATATGAAAATATATTAAATTTCTAATAATTAATCACAAATTCTCTTAAAATGCATGAAAATAAATAAATTGGAAAATAATGAGGGAGACCCATATTTAACATGAAATTAGTATGATAAATAGTGAATGGAGTAATATAATATGGATAAATGTGAGGAATAACTAAAGGAAAAGATGATGGAAATATGACATTTCAGAGACTCGACATTCCCCCCAGCTGAACTTGTTGCATGTCCTCATACAACCTTGCATGAATTTTCTTGTAAACTTTTGGATTCTTAGCTTTCGATTTATGTGTTTTTAACAATAAATCATTCCATGATGTGAAGTACATGAGTAGAAGCTCATATTTCTTATGGTTGGTTCGTGTGTGACAACCATGAATATGAAAAATGTTGCTTCTTGTGTTAAAAACATTCATTTTCTTTACTTTGTTTGCTGCAATAATATTTTAAGCATGCATGCACTGGAAATGATAAGCTATTAATGTACATAAGAAAGCCCTTTTCTTCGTGTTTGTACATCATGCCAGTATATACATCAATGTTTTTGAATCAAGTGAAATAAAATGTAATTGGAAGAGACACGTTGGTTAATGGTAAAGAAGATGAAAAATGAAATTATGAGATGGTAATGAGTATTGTTTTCCCTCTACCCCCCCCCCCCCCCCCTCCTCTCCTCCCCAACTGAAGATGTGTTATGTTTATGAAAATGAGAAAACTAAATGGAACATGGTGAGGGGATTTTCCAAATTCATTCATTTCTAGCAATTAAGGAATTATATTATTAAATATTAGAAAGAAACATACCTCCACTTACCCAAAAAGTTGATGAACTATGCAATAGGAATGTGGCTGATGTTGTTGTTGGATCATGGAGAATGTGGTTGTTGCTGCTGGATCATGGATCAGAAGATGAAGTTTCAGAGTGTAATTTTGCTATTCTCATATGGTTGAAAACATATTGCTGCAAGTGCTGATGGAGTCATGAAATGTATATACTCTTCACCTGCTACAAAACCCGATGGTACAATTCTAGTCATGCAAATAAAGGTGTTGATGTTGAGCATGAAGAGAAGTCATTAGGGATTACCGACCATTAATGGATGCCATTAACTAATGCAAGGAAAAATCACCATTAATTTCAATGAGTGCGAAGATACCCAAGTACATCTTGCGAAGTGTGAAGCGATGATTTGATGTCGAGCCACTTGCAAGATCCAACGACCAAGAGACATTGATGTATTCCCATGAATGTCAGTGAGAGAACTTGTTATTAAGGAATAGAAGCCTCAAGGTACTAATAAGGACTCTATTCTCTATCCCAGATAAGGTTCTAAGGTCAATGGGTCAAGACTTGTTGAAAGGTGGTCTTTAAGGAACCCCACATCAATGAATGCGAGTTCGTAAAAAAAATTTGGTAGGATTATAGATAAAATATATCACGGTCAAACAATTTTTATGGTAAGGAAAATAGAGCAATGTAGAGAGCTGGATGGTTTATTCGTAAGGCAAAAAGATGAATGAAGAAAAAGGCAAGAATGTATGTGACTCAGAAAAGTAGCTATGTGTGAAGTCAGGATCGATAAGGCAATGAATCAGTGGACTCCAACATGGATGACTAATGAGCTTTCAAGGAGAAATGTGGGTAAAAATATCATGGCACAAAAGATTTCTGTGTAGTGGCAAATGTCACGACATTTCTAATGAAGAATTAGCTCCTCCAAGATTTAATGATGCATGTTTTGTTTTGATTTTTGGAGATCGCGCCTGCATGAACTTGGATTGTTTGTGTACCTGTAAAATATGAATACAAATCCTGCATGAAAACTATGAGAGATTTTGAAAAACATAAATGAAGAAATGCTAGCAACCAAAAAAAATGAAATGAATCTTTCTTACCTGTTGCCTTTGTGGGAAAGTTCCTTTGAAGTGACTCCAAAAAAAAAGTTAGCATAAATTGTTTTCAAGAATTATGAAATGTCCATTTGCAATTTTTGTTTTGTTTATATATATATATATATATATATATATTTAATACTTTTGATTTTTTGATTTATTTTATTTAAGTGTTCACACAACCCTTTATGAAACAAAGAAAATCATTAGCGAAAATCTCAAGCACGAAATGAAATTTATCTATTCAGACGGGACACATTTTTTATGTATTCCTAGAGTCATAAATCTTTAGTCAATTTTTTTTTTTTTTTGGCAATGAATTATTATTGTGTTGTTCTGCTAACACTATTGACACTTTGTTCTTCATGTTGTGTTTTGCCTCATAAACTAAATTTCAACTCCATTATTTCATAAAGTGTTCATTCAAAGTTTTAAATCTTTTTATTTAGTACAAAATGAAAGAACTATTGTATGTAAAGAATTGACTAATCATCTTTAAAGCTTGATTAGGCATCAATCTCCTTGAGTGATCTACCGTTTTTATATAACAATTTCGAAATGCAGAAAACCTGTGATAAAGAATGATGGAAGTTATTTTTCTCTCTGATGTCAATTTAAGGAGAGCTGGAACAGAATGCATCCCCTCCTTCTGTGGTCTTTCCTCAGGTTATCCTTCATTTTGTCATTGAATCAATTACGCTACAAAAAGATCAAGTAATGAATATGAACCAATAATTGTAGCAAATTCTCCGTGGAAACCAAAATCTAAGCTAATCATTAGAGTTTCGTTGGTGAAAATGCATAGTTGTACGTTAAGAGACTGCTATGGTTAAAGAAGCTAATAGGATGCGATTGTTGGTACTTCAAAGAGAGGTAGCAGCATTTCCATATGTCGAGAATCATGGGGTTACTACAGCAACGATTCAGATCCATACCTTGAATGCTTGTTCTACGTTGGAAAACATGCCTAGAGCCTCCAGTTGTCATGGCACCGATTCTCAATTTTCGATTTTCTATCGTCTATTGACCCAATGTATCAATTTTTGAAGTGCAAAGCAGAGAGTTATAATTAGCATGTAAATGTGGTTTTTGAAGCTCAAGTGGGAGGCCAATATTTTCCAGATGTGCATCTGTCTTATTCAAATGCAGAACTTTGTGCTTTTTTTATAAGGGGAAGGATATCTCGAGCCAAAGTCGGCGGTAGTGAAGCAAGCGGGCAAACTCTTAAGCACCCGAGGGCCTTAGATATGACCTAACACCACCAACTGCACCATGCAAGTCCACAACACAATGTTGGTGCAACCATGAATAATCCACTCCTTCTCACCGTGGGTAGGCATGCCTCAGTCTGGTGAGTTCTATCATCTCGGATAGAGTTGTGAAGATCCATAAACCACTGATGAAGCTTTATAATCCAATACCATAAAAATCCTGGGACAAGGCAACCAGACCAAGAAAATCGATAAACTGCAGAATTTAAAATAAGAGAGTATCTCAAAAGAGGGAACAAACCATGAGAAAAGACATATGCACATAGAGTGCTGTAAAAATATTTACGAGTATTGGTGATAGAAATTTACGAAGCACCCATAATCCACGTAAGCGATAAAACCATCTGCTTTGACTTGCTCGAACTTTATTCACCAACTATCATCTGTAAGGGGTTCCATTTGACCCAAAAATACCAATTTCATCCATATATTGAGAAATATAAGCCCAAAAACATGATACTTTCATCCACAAGAACCCGCAATGGGACTACCACCAGGAGATCGAAAAAAAGTCTGATGAAAACATGTATCACGATGATCCATAATGATAGAAGAATACAACTTTTCAAAACTATTATAGACCATTTTATGAACTTCATGAAAATAACTCTGAAGCTGTGAACTCTCAAATAGTATACTAAATATCTAACTCTAGTTGTCGTAGTCCAGAAGACATAACATCATATATTGAAGGCATAAAGATCTTATCACCGACTTCTATGGGCGCTTTTGTAAACTCTCTTATCAAAATCTAACACAGCCTACTGGAATTCGAATTCAACGCGCAACTATGGTATCAAGTCACCATACCACCCGTCATGGCTCCATCGAATAGTTTCTCCAAACCGGTTGTTAATTCTGCCAGACTTACGAGTGACTCTCAAAATTGCCTCCACCATATTCGATCCAGCGATAGTGAAATCATAATTCGAATATCTTGGCACGATATCTTCATTATTCTGCAAACAAAAGCCTGAATCTTCTAATGGATTTTTGAGGATTTTTTCCCTGCCAAACTTAGCAAATGCACACAATTTCTGGAAAATGTCTAGCATTAGAATACTCTTCCTTGATTGCATTCTTAAATACCGTTATTGAATTGATAAGCAGTTAGGTTTTCCATCCTTGTATCTGGGCCACCTATCAATTTTAATTGCAGAGGTAGGATCACACCTCCGCATCCAAATCCATACCCCGTTGACTTACCAGATATGGAAGCATAGGTAGCATCCTTTTAAGTCCTGACGCCCCTCTCCCTAGTTAAATATCCTCCTATTGCAGATCCAAATAAATCATGATCACAGAAGCATGAGTTGTATTATCTCTAGCTCCTTTAGGATGGAACTGGGTCTAAGTAGTGGTAGTCATGGTTTTATTCGTTCAATAACCATATCAACATCTATGGAAGGGAGGGATAGAGCGGGGCTAATTGGTAAACTCGTAAGGTCCAAAACGTGAAGCGTATTTGAGCCCTTCTACTCTATTGATTAGTAAGTATCCAACCCTAAAATAGATCGCTCATCCCAACTTATTGATGCTCTGGTTCGAGCAGATTCACCTACTTTAGTCAGCATTTGGAGTTGAATCAGATCTTTGAATGAATTTTGGACTGGACAATCGAGATCCCTTGTGCATAGAGGACTTGTTTTTGGTGTGTGCATGTAGAATAATCCATTTTGGTGCTAAAGATGGAGGGAGCTACCCAACCCATTTAATTATTTTGAAAATTTTATTGATTGAAATCGATGAAAAAATTATCATCAAATGGAGACAAACTGATTTGTAGATCTAAAGATGAAATTCATGTTGCAGACCTTCAATTTATTCATTCCACATCCTACTTTCTAAGCGAAAATGCAAGAGGAGAGAATACTTATTCAAAACTGAAAATAGCATCCTACCTACTCTATTCTAGTTGGAAATTAGCAATCATTACATGTAATTAAATTTCCAATGTAACCATTCATGCAATAGTAATAAAAATATATTAATTTTCAATTTCAATAATTTAAAATGAAAATATACCATAATGATTGCATTTAATGGTTGTGGTTGTGATTTAGCGAAATAAAAACAAAAACGAAATTGATCTAACCTGGAATTTTCTTGAAACCATCAAAACCATTTCAATTTCAATAATTTAAAATGAAAATATACCATAATGATTGCATTTAATGGTTGTGGTTGTGATTTAGCGAAATAAAAACAAAAACGAAATTGATCTAACCTGGAATTTTCTTGAAACCATCAAAACCATCTTTTGATAAGGTTTTCATAGCCGTGATTTTCACTCTGATTCGGATCATGCTACAACTTATCTTTTTCCACCTCAATCTCTTGTTTGAATAATTTTTCCCCATAAGATGTACAGGGTACAGGGTTCTTTGAATGTTGATTGTTGTTTACTTCTGGAGGAGTAGTTAAGATTTTGGTTGTCGTCAAGATCTCTTCTTCGCAAGAAGAGGAGATCTTGACTCTTGCTAGGATCCGAGTGAGTTGTTCCAAACTTATACTCATCGTTAAATCATCTTACTGATACATATGGATTAGTTGGAAAGGAGTTCTTACAACACCCAAAACTTAAAATCTCAATGTAAAACTAATTTATAAACTAGTTGCATAAACTACTCTTGTGAAAAGCCACACTTTGAAAAAATTAAACACTCTTTGCTGGAAAAGTAAACACACTTGCAGTTATCAAGCAAACTATGATAATATAGAAAGCAATAAATAACAACTAGTGATTTAGTAGTCAAGCAAGAAAACTAGGATAAATGGTAAGCAAGAAGTTTAATGACAATCAAATCAAATCTAGGAAATGAAATCACTCTTGCAGAAAAGTAAACTAAACTTCAATTCATCGTGCCTCCCCGGCAACGGCGCCAAAATTTTGGGTGAAAATATTGTCACTAATAATTTCCCAATCATAAATTATCATCCTCAGTAGTTCATAGACTTACGAGACACATGCACAATAAATGCGTAATTGAGGTCAAATTAACCTAATGTAATGCTTGGAATTGACACACATGACTTGAAAGCAATCACACGACTGAAAGAAAACTGCAGAAATTAAATTATCCTAGAAATGTGAAATTGCATATAAAAAACAAATGACAACACATTTTAGAAATGAAAAATAATAGATGACAGGAGAAAAATACATGTGAGCTCACATTAAAAATAAACAAATCTCAATCTATTACATCACAATGACTTACAATCCTCTCCAACCATGACTTATTCTCCTAACTTATTCTATTACATGAATCAAATTATTGAATTATGAATTCCTTCTCTTCTTCTTCTTCCCTCCTCTCTATGGAGAGAGAGCGCTCCTATTTATATATATGAGTTGCTTTGAAAAAGAGATAAGAAACTCATAAATACAACTCCACTTTTCTTTCAACCAATTTCCATAATTACAAAATATGATCCCCTCAAATCCTCAAACAAATATTGGATGAGATATCCATATCCTCATGATGTTCTCCTTGAAATGAGCTTGAATGATTATCTCCTCAAAACTCTTTGATCCCTTCAAATCCTCACACAAATATTGGATGACATATCCATATCCTCTGGATATTCTCCTTGAAATGAGCTTGAATTATTATTTCCTCAAATCTCTTTGAATAATCATTATTGAAATATTATCACACATTACAAGTATCACACAATTTTTGAGATATATATATATATATATATATATATATATGAAAATATATTAATTATCTAATAATTAATCATAAATTCTCTTAAAATTCATGAAAATAAATCAATTGGGAAATAATGAGGGAGACCCATATTTAACATGAAAATGGTATATTAAATAGTGAATGGAGAAAAATAATATGGATAAATGTGAGGAATAATGAAAGGAAAAGAGGATGAAAATATGAAATTTCGGAGACTCAACAAATTCACCACCATCATTGTTTGAAAAATATTCATTACCATCTTCGGCGACATGAAAAATTTCAATACCTTCATTTGTGGTTTTGAAATACTGACTTGGAGGATATTCTTCACCATATTTATCTTGCCCTTCATCACTTCTACTCTCATAGTCCATAGGATTAGCAATATGTGGAAATTGTGACTCTCGATTTATTGGAAATTCTTCATCATGACCTTTGTCACTGCTACTCTCATAGTACATATGATTAAGAATAAGTGGAAATTAAGACTCTCGATTTATTTGAAATTATTCATCCTGCCCTTCATCACTATTTCTCTCAAAGTCCATAGGGTTAGGACTAAGTGGAAAATGTGACTCTTTATTTACTAAATTTTTTTCATCCAGCCATTCATCACTATTTCTCTGATAGTCCTTAGGATTAGGAATAAGTGACAAATGTGACTCTCTATCCATTGAAAACTCTACATCCTTCCATTCATCACTATTTCTCTCATAGTCCTTAGGATTAGGACTAAGTGGCAAATGTGACTCTCTATCCACTGAAAATTCTACATCCTGCCATTCATCACTATTTCTCTCATAGTCCTTAGGATTATGACTAAGTGGAAAATGTGACTCTCTATCCACTGAAAATTCTACATCCTGCCATTCATCACTATTTCTCTCATAGTCCTTAGGATTAGGACTAAGTGGAAAATGTGGGTTTCTATTCACTAAATATTCTTCATCCTTCCATTCATCATTATTTCTCTCAAAGTCCTTAGGATTAAGAATAAGTGGAAATTGTGAGTCTCTATATTTTGGAAATTCTTCATCCTTGCCTTCGTCACTGTTGCTCTCGTAGTCCATAGGATTAGGACTAAGTGGAAAAATTGAATCTCTATTTATTTGAAATTTTTCATCCTGCCCTTTGTCAATGTTTCTCTCATTATATTTATCAATATGAATAGTGTGGTTACGTGATGAAGATGTTGGTGCTTCATAAAACGAAACTTCAGTATCATAGGAATCCATAACATTAAAACAAATTATGTTGAATGATGCATTAATGATCTCTCTCCCACTGATAATATATAGCTGAAAGAATGAAATTTTCCCTCCAAAATTTCCCTCTCAAACTTTTTGGCCAAAAATTTTCACTTGAAGTATCTCCCTCCAAATTTTATTTATACGATTTATTTAAAAAAAAACTACTACAATATTCTCTTGAATATTGACCCTAATTTCGATTTAAAGTTCCTACACATTTTTCTTTTAATATTTTTTTCCAAATTAAAATAATATTAATCAAATTATATAACATTTACTTGATTATAGATTTTATTTTTTTAATATTTATCATAGTTTTTATCCCACATTCACCCCACAAATTTTTCTTTTGTAATTTTTTCTTTATAATAACTTTCATTGTCACTATTCCTCACATCACATCAAGATTTCTCGCGGTTTTGTTTAAAAACTTGGAACGATTTTCTGGAGCAGCAATATCACTTTTGAAAGGTTAGTTCCACTTCTAATTATACCATTGGATGAGGAATTTGACAAAAAAAAATATTGGATGCCAAAAAATCAATTTTTTTTTTTTTTATTTAATTCTTTTCTTAAGTTGCAACTTAATTTTTTATTTTGAAAATTAGTAAATTATTAAAATAAAGTAGAGTCAAGTTGAAATCACATGGAGTACATATGATTCCCTGTTGGGATTCGACACGTCGACAAATGTTCCTTAATACTGTGGATAATCTGGGAAGCTCTTTAATAAATGATAACCACAGGAGCTTAAAAACCAAAATGGAGTACATATTTTAAAACCTTATAAATTTACCAGAAGTTACCTTTCAATTATTTTGGTATGTACATCTGGATTACCATATAAAACCAATTAAAATAAATTTATTATTTAAAATTTAAAAAAAATTCACACGGACATGGTGGGTGGGCCCGCCTGGGGTCAGCACCTGGTCACTGTGGCCTGGGAGGGTGCTCTCACCCGGGAAAGGGACATCGTGTTGCAGGCAGACACATCCATGGGCGGGCATTTGCCTGAGTCCAACGACAATCCTCAGGTCAACACCCATCCATGGGCGCGTCCGCTCACAGCACGACACCCACACGAGTGGACGCGCCCATGGGCAAGCATCTACTTGAGCCTAGTGAGAGTCGACCCTCCTCCTTGGCAAGGGGAAATTCTGAGAATTGACGCCCAAAATATTAAAAAAGAAAAAAAATCTAGGGCTTTAGGGAGATGACATGTAAAAAAAATTAAATTTTTCTTCCAGTGGGGTTGGGGAGAAAATGTAAAAAAAAAAAAAAAAAAAAACTTTTTTAAAGGAACTTGTTTTAAATTCGGGGGGGGGCAATCAGCCCCCAAAATATTTAAAAAATAATAATATATATATATATATATATATATAGCGGGGGGGCAATCGACCCCCAAAATATTTAAAAAATAATATATATATATATATATATATATATATATATATATATATATATATATATATATATATATTTTCCCGGGGGGTTTAGGGAGATGATATGTAAAAAAAATTAAATTTTGTTTTCTAGTTAGGGTCGGGGAGAAAAGGTAAAAAAAAAAAAATTAAAAAAATTAAAGGAAATAGTTTTATATTTTGGTATTTTGGATGAATCTAAATGCACAGAAGACTTGGATGCGATGTACATGTTTCTGGTGTATTTTAGTTTTTAAATATTTCTTTTTCGTTTGTTTTGTTTATGTAAGATATTTATTCTTTTGTGATTTACTAATTTATATTTAGATATATATGTTTGCAGGAAAATGGTATCACAGAAGGTAGCGGGGGATATTTATGGACCAAAGTGAACAATTGCATAATATAAACTTGTAGGTGGGCTCTCAAAAAATATTGCTAAATGAATTCCACCTCAGTTAATTACTGAAAATGTAGGAGATGTTGCCACAAAAGAAAATAAGTTGGTTTCATACTGGAAGAAATCAAAAGAAGCCAATTGTACAAAATATGCATTGTTTCTGAAAGATATAGAAGGTGAATCTCTACAATTATATCTATATGCTAGTAAGAATTTTGATGCTGCAAGTTACGAGTTGGTGGGAAAAGTAATAGAACTATATATTTTTTCAAATACTAAAAATGTTTGTATACTTTCAAAACCGCCCAAGTCACATGATAAGCTTAGATATCATTTTACATTGGTGATGTATAACATGGGGGAAGATTCTTCAAGGATATGCAAACAAATCATACATAATATTGCATAGAAGATTGTAAGTATTTTTATTTACACTTATGTGTTTTGCGTTATTCTAACAGTATCATTATATTTTTAAGAACTTACTTATTATTGACATATTATATTTTTTTTATAGGATTTTTCTGAGAGCATTTCAATTATGTTGGGGGGAATCTATTATATAGAGCGAGATTATGTGAATGTTGTCGCCATTTTCCATGAACATGAAGAAGAAGATATGGGAAAGAAGTAAAAGGAAATAATTCATGATGCTACAAGACTATATCAAAGGTATCAATCTAGTAAAGGTAGACATGTGTTACTTTTGAAAATGAGGAAATTGAAGTTGAAGTTGAAGATGAAAAATGTCTTGCCATTATTGAGGATCAGATTAGAATTGAGGTTAGAAAGGAGAAGAGCCATAAAAAAACAAAAACAAAAATTCCCAAGAATGTATCCTTTCTAGTCTATGATGAGGATATTGCTTCGGTTGAAAAGGATATCATAACCAATAAGAGGAAGAAACAAAAAATTTCTCATTCTGAAAAAATCATGGACAATAGTGATGGTCTTAGTGAAAACTCAAAAGTAAGTAGGGAAATCATTACACCAGGAGCTGATTTAGATGATGTCGTTATTAAAAAAACAAAATTCCATTCAACATCATTTGACGAAGAAGAATTTAATTGAGGGTGGTCAATCATTTAATCTTATTGTCATTCAAGTCTACAAGTCATATGAATGACAGTTCAAATATCAAATTAGAAAGCCACGCCACTTGCATGTTCACAATTTGAAAACATTGATGAGGTAAAACCATTTTGCACATGTGGTTGATTATGTTCTTCTTGTTGATCCAATTTAGGTTTCTAACAAAAAATAATTTGACAAGTCAAAATGTTTTGAATACAAATATTATGTACTTGGGGGACACCATTATGTAGAAGCTCAAAGGAAATCGATGGAGGAATATCCCAATAACCCGCGTTTTGAAACATAGAAATATATCATTTATGTTAGTTTAAAAGATACATAAGAAAATTTATTGGCATGGGATCATAATTCAGATAATGAGTATAAGATGTCTATGAATTTCATCCAAAGGGTCATATTTATTCATATTGAATTTGAAGAAAAATGTGGTGGGGATAAAACAAAGGTTGATCATGCATTTCGGAAGGAATGTTGTATGGAAATCAGTTATCAAATTGAAGAAAAAATAAATTCAAAAGGTGGAAAAGTAGATTTTGAAATATTCAGAGGTATGGATAACATTGTCCAGTTAGCATTTAGAACTGGAGATATGTGGGAATTTATTGATCAAATTTTTGAGTTGTGGGAGAACGTTGGCATAAAAAGCCAGAAGCTCAAAAAGTCTAAACCATTGATATGTACCAACGGTAAATCAGGTCCTGAAATGAATCTCCTTCCAGAAGATATGACTATCACACCTTGGAGATCAACACAAATAGTGAAGGATGAAAAACTTGTCAAAACAATAATATCTCGTGTAAAGTCAGGAGAATTATCAATGGAGGAAATGTGTGAGGAATTTCAAAAGTAAGTTTGTTATTTTTACTTATTTATGGATTATAAGTTTCTGTTAAATATAATATATTGTTGTTGGTAGTTTTTGTTATACATATCATTATATTAACATTGTTTAATTTATTTATTTAGTCACGAGGTTTATATGAGAATACAAGAATGCATGGTTAAATTGTTGAATGAAGATAGTTGGGATGATGTTGTACACAACTACCCAAATTCAAGTTCTACATCAGTGCTAAATTTTTTTATCTTGCATTTAAAAAGGTATGTTGATTTATACATTCATTTATATTAACATGTATATTATTTTTATTTTATAACTTATACATATATTTGTTTATTTCATTAAAGATGAAGAAGGATGCAAATGGAGCACCTGATAGTTTCAGAAGCTTTATTGAAAAAATAAAATGGAAAAGATGAGAAAACAAAGTCTTAGTGATGTTGAACTTAAACTTAGTCTTAATCGTTTCATTTGGAATGGGCTCCACACTATCCAATATCAAATAATATTAGGTGATTGTGAAAACATTCCAAAGCATATAACTAAAAAGGACTATTCCCTAGTTATTGCAGATATTTGTCATGGTTTCAATTTCCCAAACATTGAATATGATAATGCCCCTTATACTTATCAAGCTCTTAGTAAAGTGGTTGCAAGATTTCTAGAAGTCACAACAGCACCATTTTGGAGATTTGTGACATTTCATTCAGACACACAATTGGGGTTGTTATTATCAAGCTTAAAGGGAAAAGAAAAGTCAAGGATGCAGCTTACATGGAAAGACATTGAAATTTTATGTTTTATTAATGTTAAAAAAATCATTTGTGTACAAGTTAGTTTAACTTTTACAGTTTCATGTTACTGGAAAAAGTCAAATCTTATTTTTTACGTAAATCAACCAATCATAAGTGAATGAGAGTTCATTCAGGTTGAATTTTGGACAAAGGATGATATCCATAAGCTTATTCTTTTCAACAAAGTAGATGGAAAGAGTCATAACCAAGTACTAGTCCATGATGTTGTTGTAAAAAAACTAACATATGAAGATAAATAAGCAAAAGGAGAGATAGTTAACATATATAAAAAACCATAGTCATTGATTAACTATTTTTTAGATTTATATTCAAATGAAGGAGATTGGGTTTTGGATTTATTTTCAAGCTTAGGTAAGTTTTACTATATAAAAATGAATTTCACTATTTTATTTTTTGATTTTTATGTGTTTATACTAATTTTTCTAAATTTTTTCTTTTGTACTTGATGATTAGGTACAACACTAGTATTTTTCTTACAAAAAGGAAGAAATTGCATCTCCATTGACAAAGACCCAATACAATACAAATTTATTCACCAAATAATTAATGATCTTCAATTTCTTCGAGATGCAATGCAAGAAGTTGGTTTGAGGAAAGTGGATATTAATGAATTGCATGTGGAAAAAAAAAACAAAGGAACCTCAACCAGCGTTAGATGTAATGATTTGGAAGGCATACTTTGGGACATTCACAGACATCAAAGATCCATCAGAAGAGGAAAATGATCAACTGAAGCCAATAATGAAAATATTTTGGAAGAAGACAATAACGAAACTCTTGAAGATGAAGAGTTTGGGTTACATGATATTATTCATTAATTTTAGTTAAGCTTCCAAATGAAGCTCTTTTTTTGTAACTATTACTAAATTATACTTGTAATGTTTTGACTTTGAAATTTTATGAGAATAATAAGTATTCAATTATTGTTATTATATGTTTTCTATTTTTATAATGTGATTTTCACTTCATTTTTTATGTGAATCATTTAAGTTTTGAAAAAAAATGTTATTATTATCAATTTTTGACATAAAATTCATAAAAATTGCTAATTTTTATAATTTTTTTGTTAATTTTTTCCTATAAAAATGGTTTATTTGACATGTCACTTAGCAAAAATGACCCAAAATGTGTATTTTTTCAGTTATATCTATATTCAAAATGTATATTTTTATGTAAATTATTAAAAATTCTTGCTTTTTAGTGACAATTATTTCATGTGCAATGAAATATTATTTAACAATATATAATTAGATAGAAGATCGAAACTTTAAATTTTGGCATTTTTTTAACACTGAAAAATATCAAATATCTCACTACAAGAAAAAAATGAAAAGAAAAACAAAAACAAAAATACCTGAAAAAACACTTTGAAAAGATATGTAAGTGACGGGAAGAAGATGAGTACTTCAAAAATTGTTAAATTTAGAAAATTATTATTATCATTTAATATGTTAGAAAATTTAAAGTCAAAAATAAGACTTCTAAAAAAAGGGGATGATGCTCGCATCAACACTTTTCAAAATCAACATAAAAATCACTAACATTTAAAAAATAATGCTTATACTTGGTACATAAGAAAATTTAATGAGTCAAAAACATGCTAAAAGAAAATTAAGAGTATTCTGAATCAACACTTTTCAAAATAAGACGATTTTTTTCTACCTAAATAAAACGGGTACTCGTTTCCATTCTCGTTTCAAAGTTTATGTTGTTCTATGTCTAGGAGAGGTCATGATTATATTTATGTAGTTGTGGATAGGTTTAGCAAAATGTGTATTTTGATTCCTTTTAAGGTGCAGGTTACAATTGAACAGACTGGACAGTTGTTGTTTCAGAATGTATGTGTACATTTTGGGTTGCCCACGTCCATTATTAGTGATTGAGATTCTTGCTTTGTCGGTAAATTTTTTTCAAGCTTATGGGGACTCATGGACACCAAATTGAAAGAGCACAACATTCCACCCGCAAACAAATGGACAAACAGAAGTGGTGAATTGAATTGTGATACATCTTCTTCATGGTTATTGCAGAAAGCATCCTAAGTTGTGGGATGAACATTTTCACTGTATTCAACATGCCTACAACTGGGCCAAGCATTCATCGACTCAAACATCTCCATTTGATGCATGCTTGGGATACTTACCAAAATTTTATTTAGAATTTATCTTTGATAAAGATGTTGTTATTGATGGACATAGTGACATAGATAAGGCCAAAAGAGTCTTTGAACAATTTCAATTGGTGCATCAGACATTTCAAGAATAATTGGAAAAGATTCGAGCCAAGTACAAGAAAAGACATGATAAACATCGTTTGGATCAAAGTTTCCAAGTGGGATATGAAATTTGGCTTCACATTAGCAAGGAAAGACTCGAATGAGAAGGTAAAAAACTGAAACCAATCTGATATGGTCCATTCAAGATTTTAGAAAAGATTGGTAATAATGTCTTCAGGTTGGATTTTCCTTCATATATGCAAATCTATGCAATTGTTAATGTTGAGAATTTGAGATTGTATGAGCCTCCTTTTATTGAAGATCAATGACAGAATGTTTAGATTCCTTCAATTGAAGATTTCTCTCTTGAATATCTTAAAGAATTGTAGCAAGACACCATCCTTGATAGGAAAACAAGAACTTCAAAACGAAGGAACGTGGAGTACCTTCGTGTGGGGATAAAAGGGACAAATATAAGAAAATACCAATGGATTGAGATTGTAAGGGTGAGGGAATTGTACCATCATCTATTTGTTCACTAAAAATGATCTTTCAGAGGTCCAAAAACTTCTATTGGGGAGGAATGATCCAGTGGATCAGTAAAGTGCTCAAAATTAAAAGTGCTCAAAACTAGTGCCAAAATGTAGATATTGTCACCCAAAATCCAACGCAAATTGAATCGCTCAAAACTGATATTATACATAACTGATATTGCATTCAGTTTGTTTTCCTAAACATCTAAAAAAATTTTGGAGGGTTATCAGGGACGCTGCCTAGGCAAGGTGACTAGACAAGCTGACTATATTTTTAGGACCAATGGCATCTCGCAAAGTTTCCTTGTCGTATTGGTCGAATTGTACTGCATTTTGATTGGTTGATGGTTGTGGTGAGTTGGTCCAATAAATGGAGGCCATGTGGGCCAATGGATGGTCACCACGTGGCCTCCCAACATTGTATTAAAATTATGGTTAAGGGCCAAATTGGCTTCCCAGAGGTTCAAACGTGCAATTGGTGGAGTCACAACACATACTCTTATCGCTTCACCACGGGTAGTTCTTAACACCTATAGTGGCACATATCTATTTATTGTTTAATGGTTGGGTTTTTGGGGGATGGGGTTAGGGTTAAGACCTGGTCCTCGGTCACCTCAGACCCACGAGATCGTAGCTCAGGTGCTGGGGGCTACAGCCTAACCCCGACCCCAAGCCATGGTTACACCACATACCACAGTTCTGAGCATGGTTCAAGTTACCATTGGGGTGGAGATAACCCAAACCTCGGCGTAAGATATACCATGGTCAAAGCCCAGTTAAAATTTGGCATGGAAAGTTTCAAACCCAACCACGGTAACAGAGAACCATACCATGGTTGAAGACACAGTTAGAACCTCGACGGAATTTAATCAAACCATAATCAAAACCAAGGTCAATTGTTGGTGTAGATATTTGAACTGTCCTGGATCTAACAACAGGAAACCTGACACATGGCTAAATATTATATGCTCACAGGGGTCAATGGGAATTTAAACCAAGCAATACAATGCACCCAATCTGACATGAAGCTCATAGGCACAGGGCGAATTTGTCGCTCAACGGTGTCGTAAATGGTGGAATTCGTAGGATGGTTAGCATGATAGTGAAATTTGTAGATCAGTTAGCAGCAAAACTTCACCACAACAAAACTTCTTTAGTTTTTGGCCAAATTGAGCAGGGTTTTTTACTATTTTTGAGCCATTGGAGATATTATTTTTTGCATTATGAGCATTGTAAATCCATTTAAACACATATTTGAGCACTTAGTGAAAGAGGCCCAACATTGGAAGCTAGACCAGGAGATGTAGCCCAGGAGGGGTGAACTCCTTCATCATTTGTTGTCTTGTGTTACTGTTATGGTATTGTTGTCTTTGTTTTTATGCTGTAAAAATGAGTTTAAAACACTTAATTTATGTGCTTTTGCAACTTGCATAATTTCCTAAAAGACATAAAATTTAACTTGAAAATTTCATCAAACTTAAATTTTTCAAATATAAATCAGTCTATAGTGAAATTATGATCCGTTATATAACTTAACTGGAATATTTCCTCTTAGCCTTTCAAAGACTCATTTTCGCCTTGAATCCTTCTAAATATTTCATCTCTAGTATCCATTTCCCTTTAGTAATCTTGATATTTGTTTTTGAAAAATTAATGTTCTTCAACAAAGGCTTTGATTGCATACATAGAAGAAAATAACATTCCTAATTATAAATTATTTGTGTGTATATCATTAGTTTTATCTCATTCACATATATTTAGAAATTGTAATTATTTATTATTATTACTATGAACTTATATGTTTAGTAGAAAAAAAGTTGAAACCAAACTAAATTTTTTTATAGGACCATATACTTACTATATCAATGTTTTAAAAAAAAATCTTTTATGAATGATATTCATATAAACCATAAACTTGTCACATCAATATCTAAAATGTTTCTTTTAAAAATGACATTTACTACTTGAAATCGAAATAATAAATTTTAAATAAAATTACACATGCAATGATCATCTTGGAATTGACGTAACAATTTTCTGAATTTTCAAATGGATGGAGTTTTCAGTTAAGTGGATGAGTCTTTGTTGTTAAATCACTTCTTTTATTGAAAAAACACGGATTCAATTATTTTTATATTATCAGGGTCACGGGTTCAATTATTCCAACATTATCGGGGTCATGGGTTCAATTATTTCGACATTATCAATCATTATATATAAAATGGATAGATCCGCGTCCATGGCTTGTGTGCCTCTGCACTCATTTCATGGTATTTTCTTCATTGATGAAGGACATGGCTCTTATTTTCCCCTCAAGTATCAGCTAGCACTTTGGTTTCTCCTAATTATTTTTCACCCCCCTAGCCTTCTGTACTTGTCAATTTTACCTTCATCTCTACATTTGATTAACCCCCTAGACTTCGTTTGTAGTCTTGCTGACAACATGGCATATTCGTGGGAAGATGAGGTGGAGTACCCATCTTGCACCATATCCCTCCCATGTTTTTTCCCTCATCAATAATACATATCATGTTGATGGACATACAAAATAGGTAATTTATAAGGCCCATCAATCCATTTGTAAGCACATAAAAACTATGTTGAACCCACCTTTTTCACCTGATGATACATTTTCCTAGTTTAATGGGTTTTTAGAGCAGTTCAAGGTAGTTTTCATAATTATGTGCCTTAACATGTTTATTGTACAGGATTTTAAGAGATATTGAGTAGATTCCAAGAGATCCAACACTAGAGATAACTTTGGGACTTTTTCCCTGCAACAGGAAGGCCTACACTTGGCTAGCTTCGAGCATTTAATGCCTCTTCTTGTTTTTGTGAGGTGGAATAGGAGCAGGATCCCATTTTCCATAAATTTTTGGAGGGAAATGAAACCATCCTCTTGAAAAAATTTCTCCGACTCTATTTATATATAAGAGACTCAAGTATCATAGTAGGTAATATATAGAAAAAAGGAAGAATAGGAAGAAATATTAGTTTTGTATTTTCAAGCAAGTTTTGCAGTCCTCTAATGTGAAGAAAGTTTCTTAGTTATTGAAAATGGAATTTTATCTAATATCCTAGCTTGGATTTCCTTTAAAGAATCTAATCATCCTTGGATTGGGCCCACTCCATGAGTTTTAAAGACCTCTTGTACTTTTGTTAGTGTTATGTGTTTATTCATTTTCAAGCATTTCTAAAAATTATCTTTTCATAGTTCTTGTGCATGGTTAAGTAGAATATTTTAACAAACATTCCTCCTTAACATAGGTTATTTTTGTATTTTTTTAGTAGTAGTAACACTTACTAATTCAATTTTAGGTCTTAAATCACTTTATTTCTCTTGTTTCCATAAATTTTATTGTTCACTATTTTTTTGTGTGACTATTTTTACAGCTACTGGAAACACACACAGTTTGATTTCATTAGGATAGTGTTGCACCAGGTTTCATTGAGATTTGATTAGTTTAATGTTTTTTTTTGGTAAGTTAGGTTGTTCTATTAATTTGAAAAATAGAGGAGTTACATATGCTATAGTTTGGGTTGGCAAGTTGTGCTTAGCCAATCCCAACCTTAGTTACACAGTTTTGAGGCTACCTTCGAGGAGGAATCCAACCCGAAAAAAACTTAAAACAAAAAATTAAATTACACGCAGTAGTGTTGGAGTATCTAGATAGCACAAAATAAGTGGTAGAAAAAAATCACTGACGGCAAGATTGACAAAAAACATGGTAGATTTGTGCATATGCGTAGACTTCACTATTCATATTCATCATTGTTGTTGGGGACCTCCTCCTCGATGGGGCAAGAAGGTGCCTGTGCAGTGGCTTTAGTCGAGTCTTCCAATATATGCCTAGGTGTGTGGACTGGTTCGCAAATGATGGGGGAGTCTGGATCTACGCCATTGGGGACATGCATCTAGTTTCCTTTAGAATCCATCAACCAGATGTCCGAGTCATCATCCTCCTTCTCTTGTACCAGAAGCGGGTTAGTTTCGCAGTGATGGGGGTGCATCTGGGGAGTGATGGTAGACTTTTACGATCCACACCTTCCTCTCTGTGCAGCTTGCCTAGGGGCTGCTTCCTCCTGCTCGATATCAAGGCTTCGTTGCTCATAAAAGCCGGAGGAGGAGCCTTCCATCGACTCTAGTCAATTGTCCTCTCCATGGTGATAGCAAACAGGGAGAGCTCCTCGTTGTCTGCCTCAAATATTTCTCTGACGAAGTCTGGGGGCCATGGCTCGAAGAGGAAGGGGGGAGGTGTTCAGGTAGGAAAACACAGAAGGGCAATCAGCACAGGGGTGCAGGGGATCGAAATAGCTAGGGGAGAGGTGCGCAGGAAGGGAAATAACATTCCATAAGGGACTGCGCAGCTCAGCTCTGAGAATAGAGATTCATAGCCTTTTGAATACCGGGAGATGTTGAAGCAGGGGTAAGGAGGCGAAAGGAAGAGATAAAGTGTTGTGGTTTGAAAGGGGTTGTAAGCTTATTATTTTAAAGGGGTTAGGATGTGTGCGAGGAGGATAGCAATGAGTAGGCCTCGCACGCAATTGTGTGCCATGATCTTTCACCTGAGCAGGCTCGAGGGAAGGGGGATGGAAGAAATATGTGTTAATCATGATTATTATTTATGGTGATGGGTGCGAAGGGAAGCCCTAGATAGTGCAACACAGTTCCGATCATCTCGTAATCATTCCTGATTATCTGAGTCTCGTGCGGATGGCTAATGGTTTGAGTATCCGCAGTAGGTGAGGCTCTGCACAGAATATCTCTGTCCTCCAAGGTGCGTGAGATGTGGTTGTCAAGCGTGTCAATTCTATCACCCACATCCAAGGGAAGTAGATCCTTCTGAATGAAAGTGTGGAAGTCTTGTCTGAGTGGTTCCTCTTCAACCTGAGTTAGGGTGGAGTGATGTAGCTCACAATTGATTTCCAACCCTTTGTTCGCAAGGAGATCCGCAACAGAGTTGGCCTTCCTACGAATGTGACAAAAAATAATGGCTTTGTGGTTGTGTATCAACTTTTCTAAAATCTTGATCTTGTGGGCAAGCCTCCAGCTTTTGGATACTTTAGAGGAAGTCGTTCCTTGGAGGATTTTTGTGGTTGCCAAGGTTATTATTTGCGAGTATCCTTCCATTTCCAGGGGGAAGTAATGAAATTCGATGGAAATTTGAATACCCTATATAAGCCCCTGCAACTCTGCAGAATTATTGTTGTCCCAACCTATGTTCCCGTAGTAAATCTGAAGAGGGTCTCCTTGGGAGTTCCTGATAATACCGCCGAATCCTGCATTTCCAGGGTTGCCTTTGGACGCACCATCGAAATTACATTTGAAGAAGCTGTTAGATGGGGGAGACCATTTTTCCGGAGCATGGGTTATGCCTACGCTTCTAGGATTGATGTCAATGGTGTATTAAGACTCATTTTCCAATTGTTCCATATATGGCACTCTGCTGTAGAGGTAGGAAGGCCCTCCTGACTCCAAGCATCTAAGGCCAAAGTTTCAGATAGGTTGTTTTGGATCCTGTCCCAGAGCTGATTTGATGTGGATGTCTTATCTTTGAATATGTGGATGTTTCTTTCCTTCTAGATGTTCCAAATGACGATGCCCAAAATGATATGCTAGAGTCTATTTAGCAGCATGCTAGTATAAGGAGTGTCTTGCCAGCTACTGATAGTGTTGGTGATGTTCCCCCTTACTCGGTTGGAATGACAACATAAGAATTCAATTTTGTCCCACAAGAAGTTGGCAGTGGGGCATTGGTCCAGTAGGTGGTCGATGGTTTCCGAGTTGTCCTGACATAAAGGACATCTGGAGGGTCCTACAAACCCTTTCTTCAAAATATTCTCCCATGTGAGGATGTGTCGTTTACTGAGCAGCCACAGGAAGGTGGCTATTTTAGGCCATAGTTTGGCCCTCCATATATTTTTCCAGATCATTTTTGCTAGACAGGGGTTATGCTGATGAAGTATGTTGTAGGGTTCCTTGGTTGAGTAGTTTCCACTAGGAATATGCCCCCAACGTAGGATTTCAACTCCTATCTTTACTCAGATTTTTATTTTGATACTAGGATCCTCACAGATGTCTATATGGCCCTCATTGATCCAGTCCTCTTGCCATCTGCTCATGTGTATCCCTTTCCTGTAACCTTGGGAGGTGTCATCCAGCCAAAAGTCATGTACATTATGTCTTTTCCTGCCTTGGAGATATACACTCCATAGAGGTGTGGGGAAGGTGGAGGAAAATTTTGGCATCTATTGCCATGAATCTTCCTATAATCTTGCTTGGGTACCACTTCGGAGCTCCCAGAAGCTGTGATTTTGTATCATCCTTTTTTGGTTACTTGCTGCTTTCCATATTTGGGATCCACTTGGGTCTATGTTGCATCTTATGAGATCCTCCTTTGGCTAGGAGTGTGTGTACTTGGCTGCCCATAGGTTGGCCCATGGAGTGTTAGGTTTGGAAACCCATTTCCACCAGATGTTAGTGCCCATTATGTTATTTCTGTGCTCAGGGTCGCACTGTCCTAATCCGCCCTTAGTTTTAGGGGTACATACATCCTTCCAATTGACTAAAGCCCATTTATTTTTTTCCTTGGTGCCTCCCAAAAGAAAATATCATTGCAAGTTGTTCATGGCTTTAAGGGCCCATTTGGGGGCTGCCAGGACTAATAAGAGGTAGATGGAGAGGGATTGCAGGACAGATTTAATGAGCACCAAACAACTAGCAATGTTTAGGGAGCGGTGGGTCTAGTTGGATAGCTGGGTTTCAATTTTGTCCAAAAAATCTCTCCAGGAGGAATGATTGATGGTAGAGTCAGACAAAAGAGCTCCTAGGTATTTGGAAGGAAGAGAAGCAATGGAGAATCCAAGGATGCGGGAAATAGTAAATTATGTGGGGGGGGGGGGGGGTATGAAAGAAGAAGATATTTGATTTTTTCGGGTTGACCTCTGTGTCGAAGGCTTCAGAGAAGAAATCGAGAATGGATTTGAGGGAGCGGGCTTCTTGGATTGAGGGGTAACCCATAATCATGTTTTCATCCACAAATTGCTGGTGAGAGGAGGGAGGAAATTTTTGGAGGGGTAAACCAAGTAGAGCGCCTATCTAGACAGAGATTTTAGTGAGATGGCCTAGTCCTTCTACCATAATGATGAATATAAAGGGAGAGAGAGGGTCCCCTTGTCTGATACCTCTTGAGGGGTTGAAGGTTACAGAGGGGATGCCATTGACCAAAATGGAGAGGAGAGGGGAGGTAATGAGACTCATGATCCATCGAACCCAGGTGTGGCTGAAGCCAAAGGCTATGAGAACTTTTTTGTTGCAGTCGCAACTGATTTTATCAAAATCTTTTGATAGGTCAATTTTCAGAAGCATGCCTGGATTTTTGGTGGTTTTGAGAGAGTGAATGACTTCATGGGTTAAAATGATGAAATCTAGAATTTTCCTTCCTTCCACATAACCTGTTTCTTCTCGGGAGATGATTATAGGAAGGAGCTGCTTCAGCTTGTTAGCTATTACTTTAGAGATAATTTTGTAAATGAAAATGCAAATGGATATGGGTCTATACTTGGCGAGGCTGCGTTGTCTTCTTTTGGTACCAAAGTGATGAAGGTGGCATTTAGTGTAGGTAAAATCCAATGAGTGGTGTGTGATTCCTCCACTATGTCCCAGACATCGTTTTGGATGGTCTCCCAGAAAAAATGGAAGAAGTTGGTGGTAAATCCATCTGGACCAAGAGCTTTCCCTGCCTTTAGCTAGAAAACTTCTTCCTCCAACTCAACTATGGTGGTCGTTGTGAAAAAAATCCTGTTGTGGTCATTTGTTATGAGCTTAGGAATGTGTTTAGTGATTTCCCCAATGGCCTCATGCCTCTAGTGGTTGGGTTATTGTAGAATATCCTTGAAATGATTACGTAGCTCCTCAGTGATGGCCTCTTGCATTTCCAGCCTTTCCCCAGTTTGGTTCTTGAGGGTAGTGATTCTGTTGTGCATCCTGTGTTGAATGGTGGAACGATGAAAGAATTTGGTATCTCTTTATCCCTATTTGAGCCAGTTGATTCTTGATTTTTGTCTCCATAGGGCTTCTTCCTGGTTCTGTCTTTCTTCTAGCTGAATAGTTAAGGTTTTCTCTTGAATTTATGACTCAGTTGTTTGTCACTCCTGGATAATAATTTGTTGCAGTTTCTTCTTTTTTTCCTCCAATTCTTTTTGTTCTGTGAAGATTTTTCCAAAGGTGGTTTTATTCCAGACCTTCGGTTTGCCTTTGAGTAGTTTCAGTTTTGTCTAGAATTGGTGAATTTTAGTACCTTCCGGAGATTCTAAGGAGGACCACCATTTGGAAACCATTTCCTTGAATCCCAGATGCCGGAACTATCAATTTTCAAAGTGGAAGGGTTTAGGAGCATGCTTACCTAGTCGTGACCATTGAATTTGTATTGGCCAGTGGTCAAATCCTGCTGCAGGGATGATGGTAGCATCTATATCACCTCCGAGCCAGATGAGATCTTCTGTGATGAGGAAACTATCTAATCTTGAGGTTGTCTAATGGGCACCTCCTCTTTTGTTGTTCCATGTGAAGATTCCATTAGAGGTGTGTAGATCTATGAGGTTGTTACTGTGGATGAATTTCTTGAATCCGTTACTATCTGATTCCAGATGCATCCTTCCTCCTTTCTTTTCCTGAAGATTGGTTATCATGTTCAAGTCTCTCCCATGATCCAGAGTGGAAGGGCTCGTTGTTTGTTGATTTTCGTTAGGTTTTCTAGGAGCGCCAAGTTTTTTTGGGAGTTTTGTGGAGAGTAGACATTTGTGAGCAGACCATGGATGTCCATGCCAATCAGGTGAAAGTTGGCTTGGATGAAGTGTCTATTAGCATGAAAGTTCTCTAAGGAGATGATTTCGGGGTTCCAGATGATTTCCAGGCCTCCAAACGCCCTGTTGGCATCAACCGCTATTATATTGCTTCCTTTCCAAAAAATTTTGAAGATTGTGTCCAAAGTAGAGCTGGAACATTTGGTTTCTTGCATGTAGAATATTACAGGGCATTCCTCAGTAATCCTTTTCTTTATAATGTTGTGCTTGGTGGGGCTGTTGAGTGCTCTTATGCTCCAAGATATGAGCTTCATGGGATATGACTGGAGGTAACTGCGAAGAATCTATTCAGCTTGGGGAATCTCCCGGAGTCCACCATTTCTTTCCTAATTTCTATGGTTCTTTGTAGGGTTATTTTCCTGCCCCTTTTACGGGACTCTTTCATGAAGTATAATGAGCGTACCCCCCTAGATACCCAAGGAGGGGAGATTCTGTGCTCTGGCAAGGATTTCTTCCATTTTTTGTATTTTTTTCTCTAAGATAGCTTTGAAGTCCTTCTTATTGCAAGTGTACTCTAACCCTATGAGATCCAAGCCTTCCAGATCTATGCTTTATGGTTCTTCCTCCATGGCTTCTAGGATTGTCTCTGTGATCCATGTTTTTCCTTTTGACATATTGTTTTCCTCTGTGGAATTTGTGTTTGGTGGTTTCAGGAAGGTCTCAAGGGGGACATTGTCCTGTTGAGCCTTTGAGGACTGGGCCTGCCCCTTGGAGGTATGCCTAGCTGTTGGAGCAGGGTCCCCTAAAGCTGCGAATTTTGTACATTTTTGTATATTTTTGGTATTATTTAGTCTAACGCAGGGGTTTTAGGGTGGGTCAAAGCCCTGAATGCATTGTAATAGGTCAAGGGTAGACCAAGAATCCACAAAACATGGTTTGCAGACCATTGGATGCATAGGTTAAATAGATATAAATAGATGAATGTTTTGAGTCTTAAGATAGAAAATAATGGATATTGATGCTAAGCACAAATTATTAGATCTGTTTTCAAGTTGTTTGGGTAAGGACTACTACTGGCTATGTGCATGGAGATCCTCAGTCCGACTCTGTGCGGACCCTGTTGGCTGTGTGCGCCGGCAATATTTTGGGATTGTAAGTGGGTTTTGATATTAATATATATGCGAAGTACTGTTGGATATCTGATGCTATCTGGATCTGTTTGGTTATGATTGATGAGAACTTGGGCTATATGATTAAGTTGCGAAAGTGTCTGTTTAATTCCTGCAAACTGTGAAAGTATCTAGGTTTCTGGTATATGTATATAGGATCTGTTAATTGTTGCGATTATAGTGTACTGTCCTAATAATTGGTATTATGCACGTGGATGCGGAGGTATTTCCTAGATCTATGCATGAGAATAGCTTTGTTATACTGTGGATTATAATTTCAATAGCTTGCGAATAGTTTTGTTTAGTGCGAACTTGATAGGTTGGGAACGCAGACCTGCTTGACTTACCTAATCTCTCTCAGGGTGTGGAAACTTGGTTCCAGCACCCTCCCATACTGCTTCAGCTGAGATTTTTTCCTACGCAAGAAAATCACTACCGAAAGGGCCAGTAGTATAGGGGTTTGTTGGCAAACCTTAACCTCTGAAGCTGGGTCAAGACCCCTCGAGCCAACAAATGGTTCCGTTTCCAGGACCAGGAGCATTTTGAGAGAGGGATCGGGTAATGCCAAGAAAAAATTGGAGACTTGAGAAGAAAGAGATCGATGAGTGGTTTGAAAAGCAAGTTCAGGAATTCACAGTGAAATAGAATCGCAGTGCAAAGTTGACTGCAGAGAAGTGGAATAATAAGTACATTTTCACGAAGATCTATGAAATTTTCTTTGTGACATTTTCAACCGAGCTCTAGGAGTGGCTAGCAAGGCTCGTAGATTTCCAGAAGTGTTGGAAGGACAAGCAGATCACACAGTGGACTCCATATCTGATCCAGTAGTTATAAAAAATTGATAATACCATCACGTGTATGGTATATGATTGGGTAGATAGTGTGCTGGGAGGATTTGTGACGAAATTTGCAATTGACCAATTTGTGTCCTATTCTGAGGCAAAACGAAGGTTCTCCAAGGGTTTCTGAGGGTAAGTTTATAAAAACTCTGTCATTATTGATTAAGATCTTATTGTACGAAAAGAACATTTTGTGCAGCCATATAGAGTGAATGAGCTCTGATTAGAGCAAGGGTACAATGCGCAGTGGTAAGTACTACAAAACTAACCAAGAAGGAGACAAATATGTCTATATTCCAGTAAGGGATTCGGATACGCAAGAACCTCCAACTACACCACTGTCGAGATAGCACAGGGGTAAGAAATCACCTGTACCTCCTCCCCCACCAGAAGACGAGATGGCCTCACACATGAAGCTACCAACCTTCAAGGGCATCGGGGATGAAGCTATGGATCGGTTCTTGTTTGTCGTAGGATTGGTATGGACTGTGCAGAACGTGGCCAACAATTCTATGAAGAGGGCACAACTATCCCTTGCCTTTGAAGGAAGGGCCTTAAACTGGTATATGGGATACATAGCTCCGCATGTGAATGCGACCATTGAATATATTAAGAATTCCTTGAAACAACACTTCAAGAAGCCTAAGTCCTATTCTCAGATAGTGAACGATCTAAAATATTTCAAGCAAGGACCGTTTGAGTCTCTATGGGAAGCTGACCAACGGTTAAAGAAGGTAATTAGAGAAGGAGGATTTTTGTATGATGACAAATAGCACATGAAGAGGTTCATTGCTATGTTTCTATCCCACATGCGCGTACCAATGGGTCATCAAGCCATTGAATCGCAAGAAAAGTCCTTGGAGATTGCTATGAAGCTGGAAGCTGTGCCAAGAAATGATACCCAGTTAGGAGTAAAAAAAATACATGGACAGCTAGAGGAAATGCACATGGAGATCCAGAATCTGCGGAAGGAGCGAGGAATAGAGGCTAGCCCTAACAGATGGTGCATATGATGCAGGGTGAATGGCCACACCAAGGATAACTTTCTGCTGCTAGCAGACTACATGCAAGCCGAGGGACCCAGCCCATTGCGTCCTAGTGAAGCTGCGGGACCAAGTGGGTCGGTGCTGTGGTGTGATGATTGTCGCGTTACTGGGCTGCATGATACCAACCATTGCCCCTTCCTTGCCGTATATGTCCCTAAAGTAAACCAACAATGGTGCAGTTTCTACAGATCTGTAGGACATGATGAGAAGAACTGCCAGACTTATGATCTAATGATAGACCAAGGAAACCTATATAGGGTATAGTCAGATCCTTCCTCACCAAGATCCCCCTCAGGCATAGGTGGCTCCCCAGCTAGGGGCAGGGGAGGGGGCCAAGGTGGAAGCGCAGGTAGGGGAAGAGGAAAACTGATCTGCTATAATTACGAAGAGGTGGGCCACTTTTTAAGGGACTACACAAACCCAGCAAGGCAATCCTGCAAATACTACAGACATCTGGACCATGTGATCAAGGACTACCCGATTCTGATAGCCGAGATGCAGGAAAAGTAGCAGACACCTACGCAGAATGTACAAAGGGTTAAGGCAGAACCTTGAGATGAGGGGCCAAGAATTAATGTTATAACACGCAGCGGCATGGCCACTAGAGGAGCTGCAGAGAAAGCTGAGGAAAAACCTCTTATTTGAAAAGTAGCCACTAAACAAGAATTTTTTGGACTTACAGAAGGAAAAGGAAACCTTTTTCGCAGCTCACCGAGACTTTGATAAGGATAAGGCATCTCCTCCTCAAGCCCCCGTGAACCTCAAAGCAGATGCTGAGGTCAAACCATTTATGTAGGCATGTATGAAGCTGCTGCGCAACCAAAGGGCCATAGAAAGCCTCCAATATTTGATAGACAGTTGCGCAGAAAGAACAACCCCAGCCATGGAAGTTAAGGATGTGCACAAACTATACAAGCATAAGAGGCGCACTCGTAGGGAGATGTGGTTAACCGTGCAGATTGTTGATTACGAGATGGATTAGGTTATTCTAGACCTAGGCTTAGATGCAAACGTACTACCTAAGAAAACTTGGCAGTGAATGGGAGAACCCAAATTGGAATGGTCCACTATCTAGCTGCGCATGGCCAATCAACAGAAGATCATACCGTTGGGGAAATTATCAAAGATCATGGTAGATATCGTAGGAGTTAAGGTCCATGCTGACTTCGAGGTCATTCATATTGTATATGATGTGAACCCTTATCTTGCGCTCCTAGGATTAGACTGGGCCATAGATATGGGCGGTATCATGAATTTTAAGAAAATAAGCATGGTATTTGAAAATGACGGTACACGGGTGATAGTACCATTAGACCCTACAAAAGGAGAATGATATACAGAGCCGGTGCATGAAGAAGAATACGTGGACCATATTTATAAGTTAACTACGTGGGACAAAGATTGGATCAATCCCATAGCCGATGGTATACTCTGATAGCAAGTGTTTCTCTAACTCCGACGTGGAAATAGAGAACTGGCAGAACCAGTTACATGATGTATTTGCGTTGCGATGTCTTAGGATCACAAAGGACTTTCGATGAATCTCTGCAGAGGTAAGAGAAATACCCTACTTTAATGGTTCTAGTAGTATTAAGGATTTTTTGCGAGTGTTTGAGGCTGAGGGTCCGCGAGAGTGAAGGCTATGGGCCCTGAATCTAGCCATGCATGCAAAACCTGCCAGGTGATGGGATACGCATAAAGGGGCATTCCATGATTGGGAAGAGTTTTGGGATATGATGATCTTACGATTTGAACCTCCGACCCACTTGTGCATAAAAACATTCCTTGGCCCTGGAGACCCACGCGAGCATATGTTCACTTGGATGGAAAAATGGTGTGACCAGACTACAAAAGAATGGGTTCACATGTTTATTCATGCCTTGGGACCAATTTCCACCGCATGGTACTTAGATGCGGAGCTACATCAGCGCACCCTCCACTGGGAATCATTAAAGGATGAGTTTGTAGGGACATTTGGGATAACAGGGGGAATGGAGGCGCTTGACATTGCTCTTTAGGATATAGATACCTTCGTATTTGATGAATCATGCCCTTACATAGCACTTGGGGTACCGACATAGGAAACACAAATGCATGATATTTCCAATTGCCTATGAAAATTGAATGATGTCATGTACGTGATCCCTTTCCTACGCTGTTCTCAGGCGAAATCCTTGATAGCGTAGGAGGGCAAGAAGTGTACTCATTTATGGATGGGTTCTCAAGGTACCATCAGATCAGAATTGCACCTGAAGATCGTAGCAAGAATATGTTTTCCATGGAATGGGGATCCTTCCAGTATACAGTGATGTCGTTTGGACTCAAGAATTCCCTTGCTATCTTTTCACAAGTAGTAGTCGCAGTGTTCAAAGATTTCATCCACAAATTTTTGGAAGTTTACTTTGATGATTGGACTGTCTTTGGCTTAGTAAAGAAGCACGTTTCGAACCTGCCCATGATGTTGGATGCCTATATAAAGCACCAGATTTCCCTAAATATCAAGAATTGTATCTTCTGCGTACCCTTTGGAATCTTGCTCGGACACATAGTGTGCCGAAATAGACTGATGGTTGACCCTACAAAAGTTGCAGTGATCATAAATATGGCAGTCCCTACCACTGAGAAACAACTTCGTTCGATCCTCGAACACATAGGCTACTACAGAAAGTTCATTCAGGGGTATGCACTGATCACAGGCCCTATGGAAAAACTTCTTCAGAAGGATGTTTCATTTTTTTGGGATGACGAGTATCAAAAGTGCTTTGAGTTGCTCAAGGAGAAGATGGTATTTGCGCCTATCCTCATTTTTCCCGATTGGGTGAAGGTATTCCATGTTCACATTGACACATCTGGAATCACCCTTGGAGCGGTCCTAACACAGCCTGGAGACAAAGATATTGATCACCTAGTTGCATTTACTAGTCGGAAACTCTCTGGTGCAGAGCATAACTATTCCACCGCGGAGCGGGAGGGATTGGCCATGGTATATCAATTACAAAAGTATTGGCACTATCTATTAGGGGGACACTTCAAAATTTTTACAAATCACTTGACTTCGAAACACCTAGTGAATAAGCCTGTGTTTGGGGGGGGGGGAATATTCCGATGGCTATTGTTGTTCCAAGAATATGACTTTGAGATAATTTTCAAGCGAGGAAATTTGAATGTTGGGCTGGATCACTTGTCCTGAATTGAGACTAGCGAGGAACCGAAAACCTTGGAAGAAGGATTTCCTGATGTGAAACTGCTTTCTATTAAGGTAATTGATGCGCATTTTGCTAACATCATTCAATTCCTAACTACCGGCATAGCACCTACGGAGTATTTGGTGCAACAGAAGAAAGAATTGGTAGCTCGCGCTGCAGATTTTACCATCATCGTAGGTCATTTATATAAGATGGGAGATGATGAAGAGTTAAGGAGGTAAGTTTTGGAACATGAATGACATGCTATCTTGGCAGAATCCCATGATGGGGTAGCAAGAGGTCACTACACAGGGAAAGAAACAATGCAGAAGATCTTACAGACTGGATTATGGTGGCCTACCCTGCATAGTGACTCTCACGACTATTGTAAGGCCTGCGATACCTGCCAACGCACCAGAAGGTTGTCCCGTAGGCATGAAATACCCCTTCAACCGCAAATGGTCCTGCAAAAATTTGACAAGTGAGCCATCGATTTTGTAGGACCTATCAACCCACCCGGAAAGAAGACAGGTGCCCGTTACATTATAACTGCTACTGATTATGTAACTAGGTGGGCCGAGGCACAAGGGGTAAAGGATTGCACTGCATATACCACTACGCACTTCATCTTTGAGCAGATTCTAACCAGATTTAGATGTACGAAAATCTTGATGAGAGATAGGGGTACGTACTTTGTCAATGAAACAATACAGGCCTTGATGGAAGAATTTCAGATCCATCATGCGAAAAGCACTCCATATCATCCTCAGGTAAACAGAGTGGTCGAAGATTTTAATAAGGTCTTGGAGCATGCACTGACCAAGGTCTGTAACACCGATCACAACGACTGGGACGTGTGCATCCCATCTATTTTGTGGGCCTACCGAACCACCTATAAGAAGTTGACAGGGAAAACACCATTTCGTATGGTTTATGGAAAGGAGGCCATTATGCCCATGGAATATATTGTTCCTAGTCTGCGCATCACAACCTTTACAAATATGGCAGAGCCTGATATCATGGAGGAGTAGTTAGCGTAGCTTGTGGCTATGGAGGAAGATCGCTTCATTGCCAATTTCCATCAACAGGTTCAGAAGGCTCGGGATAAGGCATGGCATGATCGACATATTCGACAAAAGTCCTTTGTGGAGGGTGAATTAGTGCTACTGTATGATAGACATTTTGCGAGACCCCTGGGGAAGTTCCGACAGCACTTTCTAGGGCCCGATGCAGTTAAATAAATCACGGATGGTGGGGTTTTTTGATTAGCCACCCTACGTGGCGATATGCTACCTGGCTATGTCAATGGCAGCCAACTCAAACCGTATCGGATCATATGACTATATGGCTGGAGTAGCTGTATAAAATGTGCTACACCCACCAAGGAAGGTACAAACAGAAGGTACCATGATATGCGTAGGTTATGGCCACCGACTTCGAAGCCCAGAGGGGTGCGCCAGACGTGCAGGAATCGACTCGGAATGCAGCAGGTGCACTGGCTGCATGGGCATATGGGAAGTCCGCTGGGAGCGCAGGGGTGCGCTGAGTGCATAGGAGGTGTGAAAACTAGCCATTGGAACAGTAAAATTGAGTAAAAGGCAAAATTTACCGTTGAAGGGAGCGGGTGGCCGACATTTAATGAGGCGATTTCTGGATATTTTTTACCATTTACTTGATGGTAAGTTCCAAGTGAAGTTTACCCAACCATTGGTCGATCACAAAGGCTATAAAAGGAGCAGGATAGATCAGACAAAGGTTTCGTATCACTTGAATAACTTGTACTTGTTGTGTTTATCCTTAACGAATTTGTGATGTAAGAATTTTTGTGCCCATAGCGTCCCTTTCATGTTTGAGCAATCTAATCACTCTGACGGTAGACACCTAGGGTTGGGATTCATTTTTCATGCCAAAATGACGGCCACTAATCCTGCTGAACCCTTGGCACCAGTGACCTCGGCAGGAAAAGAAACTGAGGAAGTGGTGGAGATTGATTCCTAGGCTGAAGAGGCCCTCTCCACGCCGAGCCCAACCACAAGGAAAGGAAAGGAAAAAGCCCAAGGCTCAAGAAAATCCGTGAAATGGGTTAGGGTGAAGCCTCGTACTTCCCCGAGGAATGTAAAATCGCCATGAGAGACGCCCCGAGCATGCTCTGCCCAGGAAGAGGCCCAGACCACCAAACCGATCAACTGGTTACCTCCCTTCATTCGGCCGCGTAGGCCCTCGATGTGCACGCCGAAGAACCTTGATGGCCTCATCACCTACCTATAGATGCCACTGACACTGGGAGAAGTCCCCGTCATTAGCGAACCTTTTGGAAGGCTCCATGGGATAAAATTTGATGATCACAACTTGGCCAATTTGGAGGCCTTCCCTGAGCTGGCACTCGAGTTATGCCTTGACATAGTTCAGGAAGATGACGGGATAAAGAATTTCCCCATGCGCTGGGTGTGTGGATTGGCCTAGTTCAGGCTCCTGAACCTACTAAGGTGCCACACTTCAGCAACTATAATATCACAAACTGTCTGGTACGTCAGTTGCTCGCCTTTGTTCTTGATGGTTGCCTGTGGATCCAGGATAGAATCCCCATCGATGCTACGCTTGTTCATCGAATTACTGGTCTTCCCATGAATGGAAAAAACCCTCTGGAGCGCGTTGGAAAGAAGTGTGAGGGGGAGACTGCTGAATACATGCGCAAAACCTACCATGTGGAGCGGAATACTTGAGGCTTCATAATAAAATCCATCAGCAACCAAGGTACGCAGTTGGGCACCATACTTTTGGCGTGCAAGATTATGAGAAAATTATAGGTTGCCTCTTTCCCTGTATACATAATTCAGTTAGCAGGCCAATGTAGAAAAGAGGTATGCTTCAACTGGGCCCAGTACTTATGCGATGAGTTTCTGGCCAACGTCCGAGAATCCCAGTAGCAGGAACGAGCCTTTTTTTATTCCTGGTTGTTGCTTCTCATAGCGTTGGTCGCCTGGGAAGCACCTGAGGAATCAGTCTTCCCTGATCTCACCCAAGACATGTGAGATGGGGTTCGTTATGTGAACTTGTGGGACTCCAAGGATGCGCAGTGCATCAAGGACAACTAAGTCTTCTGGGTCCTCTTCCAGAGCAGCTTGGCAGTAGCCACAAATTACCGACTGCGCTTGTCTCCCATAGTATATGATAGATACAAGAGCATTGTGGCCTTCCACGTAACTATGCACAACGTCCAAATTCGAGGCCACAAGTATTCTGTGTGGATTTCACTCCCTTATATGGTTGCAGATGAAGAATTTGACATTGTAATTGTGCTATGGCCTCCTCACTGGAAGCTTGGCTTCACAACAAGTGCGAAGGGCACCAAAGGCACAAGAACAACGAAAGTAATCCCACCTTTCATTTCCAAGGATACCGGAGGGCCAAGCAAGGGCACGGGGAAGGATGCGGGAGCTACATCACAAAAGGGGTCGCAGCCTGGTAAGAGTACAGGGAAAGGCACGGATGCCACAGTATAGAAAGGCGTGTAGTAGAATCTTGATACTGAAGGACAAGAGGTAGGAGGTGTTGACTCCCCTCGAGGAACAAAGTGGATGACCAACCCTGCTAAGGGGACAAGAAAGGAGCAGCGCTCCCAAAAACCTGAGCGTGACGAAGTGGTCACACTCATTAAATGGGACCTCAAGAAAATTGCAGATGTGGTTACATTGGCTATGGAGGAAAAATGAATGGCTCTAGATGAGCAGCAGTGAGCTGCGGTCGACACACTTCAGGCCGAGCTCCGAGCTCTGTAGCTGAAGATAGACACACTGCAAACTAGTATGATTCAGGTATGAACACCCTCGGCCACTAGCAGTGCAACACTTGTTACAATGGAAAGTTGCCTCTGTTCCTTGCCCAGTACAGCCCTCGCAATAATTCTTCCTCACTAAGGAGAACAAGTCTAGGCGTGCGTAGAAGTACAACTAGATCTAGCTAGGTTGCCTCATGAAGCATTACAGTTTCTCCACACCTCCTTGTTTGAGGAAATTCAACATCGGGACCATCAAGTACACCAGCGACTTAGTGTAGCTGAGCATAAAATCGATGATAATAATGCTGAAGTTTCCCAGGTACAGGCTTCCTGTACCCTCGCCACTGCACAGCAAACGGAGATGGAACACTTAATTAGCAGACTCTACATGGATGTTACAGGAGAGATCCCAGCCACAACCACCCCCTAGGCCAAGATTGAGGGGTTGATCGCAGCTTTGAAGGCCTACAGGATGGAGATTCAGGTGGTAAAGACATAGATGGAGTAGCAGATTGCAAATTTGCAAGTTAATGCAGCTAGAGACACCGCCAGAGGTATGGGCCCAGCGAGCTGCGCTGGTTACCATAGCTACAAATGTAATTACAGGAAAAATTTCTCTGGGCGCCCAATTTCTAGATACAACCATGCAGTTATAGACCAAGGTACAGCATGATCCCATCCTGCGTGTAATCAACTAGGACCTATGACAGAAGGAAGAGGCATTCAAGCAGCTAGAAGCTACCATGCCTACTTTGGTTCCTGCCCAATACTTGGAACAACTGTGAACTAGCCATGCCCTTCGGGATGATATCGACAACCTCCACCAGAATAAGAAGACTCTTAGCGATCATCTTAAGCCATGGGCTAATGAAGCCATCAAGCTCTCACGGGATATTGATGTTGATGTTAAACAATTGAACCTGACTCTGGAGAATGTCACCGCTACAACAGAATGCTTGACTTCACAAAAGGTAGTAGATATTGCTTAGAACGCTGCTGCTCAGAGTGAAGGAGTGCTGACCCCACTAGTTGAGGTGGTAAAACTACTACAGGAACAGGTGGAGACCCCACCATCACAGTGACTCAGGACGAGTCACAATATTGTGTTGGGGGACTGTTGGAGCAAGGTCCCATAAAGCTGTGAATTTTGTATATTTTTGCTATTATTTAGTCTAACGCAGGGGTTTTGGGGTTGGTCAAAGCCCCAAATGCATTGTAATAGGTCAAGGGTAGACCAAGAATCCACAAACCATGGTCTGCGGACTGTTTGATGCGTAGGCTAAATTGATATAAGTAGATGAATGTTTTGAGTCTTAAGATAGAAAATAATGGAGATTGATGCCAAGCATGAATTGTTAGATCTGTTGTCGATTTGTTTGTGTAAGAACTCCTACTGGTTGTGTGTGCCGAGATCCTTAGTCCTGTTGTTTGTAGACCCTACTAGCTGTGTGCGCAGGAAGTATTTTGGGATTTTAAGTGGGTTTTGATATTAATATATATGTGAAGTACTGTTGGATATCTGATGCTATCTGAATCTGTTTGGTTATGATTGATGTGAACCTGGGCTATATGATTAATTTGCGAAAGTGTCTGTTTAATTGTTGCGAACTGTGAAAGTATCTAGGTTCCTGGTATATGTATATATGTTCTGTTAATTGCTCCGATTATAGTGTTATGTGCTGATACTTGGTATTATGCACATGGATCCGGAGGTATTTCCTAGATCTGTGCATGAGAATAACTCTGTTATATTGTGTATTATATTGTCAATAAGCTTGCAAATAGATCTATTTAGTGCGAACTCAATAGGCTAGGAATTCAGACCTTCTTGACTTACCTACTCTCTCTCAGGGTGCGGAAACCTGGTTCCAGCACCCTCCCATACTGCTTCGAGTGAGACTTTGGCCTGCGCAAGCAGGTCACTGTCGAAAGGGCTAGTAGTATAGGGGTTTGTTGGCAAACCTTAACCTCCCAACCTGGGTTAGGACCCCTCAAGCCAACACCATCTTCACTGACTGGTTCATTTTAGTTTTCATTTAGCTAATTTAGGGCTTCGAAGCTGTTGCTAGTCATGGGTCCTTTTTTATTCTGCTGAGGGGTAGCTCCCTTATTGTGCCTTTTTTTTCTTTCTACCTTCATGAATCGTTCTTCTTCTTGTTCGTTGGATTACTTTTCAGCCATATATTTCTTGTTTAGGGGACAGTCTCTGAAGATATTCCCATGTTGGTGGCACTTCCTACATCTGAAAGGAATGTGCTCATAATCTACAGTTTGTGTCCATTCAAATTCTTCGTGCAACATACTTACCTCCCCTTGTAGCGATTCTGCTAAGTTCATATAAACACATATGTGAGCATAGCTTGTGTAGCGATTTATCTTAGTCTCCTCGGCAATGTTGACATACTCTCCTAGGGTGTTGCTAATGTCTCTGCGGGTTAGCTCATCCTAGTAATCTTGGGCGAGAGAGTAGAGCTAGATCTAGACCGGTGACCAGGAGAGATCTGTTTTTCAGGGTTGAAATGCTTCGTCCAGGGTCTGAGGTATAGACCTGCAGTGTTGAAAAAATAGGGGGGCCCCATCCATGATTCTATCTTTGTCTTCTGAGCAAGTGAAGAGCACATTGAAGAAACCTTTAGTGCATAGTTGTAGGTCGATATGGCCTTTGGGTTTCCATTTCGAAGCAATCCATCCTATCAAATATTTTTACGTGGGCCAGAAGCCCATGAACTTTCCTATTAGTGCGTGATCCTTCATAAACTGGATTCTTCCATTAATGCAGTGCACTGGGAGTTCGATCATTGTTTTCTTGGAGTTATTTGGTATGCGTGTAGCTGATTTAGTGTTTGTTTATGCTGCTGCTTATGTATTTTTCGACTGCGCTGTGGGTATCACCCTTGTAGTTTCTTGAGATAGGCCAGAGTTGTGTTGATTGACAGTATCAGCCCCTTTCATAGCCCCTGTGGGAGGCTGACCTGTAATGGGGGGAGCAGTTGTCCCCCCACTAAATTCGGTCATCGGTAAGCCTAAAACTGTCTAGGAGTGGAGTCACGGCCTATCATTCTGGGGGTGGGGGTCTACCTAGGGTAGCCAACACTGAGACCAGCAAACCCTAGGTCATGAAGGTCAGCTTGGTGCAGAGCTCTGCTTGATTAGTTTAATGTTATCATCTCCTAACATCTTACGACTTTTCATCACCTTATAATCTCATTATGTTTGGTTTACGCACTTGATGGTCTGTCTCGGGTAGAAAAAGAAAGACTCTTGTGGCAGCCTATAACTGACCCTCCTTACTCAATTGGATTTTTAATAAACTCATAGTTTGACCTATTTGAAATATTACAACACCTTTGGTACACTAATAATGAAATTTGGAAGTATAAATATTGCATAATATGCCCTTGTCAATATCTTTCTGAATACTATTTTTTTTTCGCAAAATTAGGTTTTTTATTCTTAGTCATTCATTTTAGCAAGTGTGCTTTCTTTTCATTGAAATTAGCATAGATTTGAGTGTGATTTCCTTTTTTTCAAGTCATTTTCTACAAATGTATGTTTCCTCTAACATAGCTTAGTTAGCTTGGTATTTGTGTATCTAACCTTCATTTCAATAGTTCCACTGGCATAAAGTTCAACAAGAGAAGAAGATAATGTCTTTTGTACATACAATGGTGACCCTTCTTAAGTTTGTGTGATCCCTGGGTTGATAATTAAAGTTCATACACTTGGGAGCTATAACAATGTTGTTGCAACAATGAGGCCTTTCACTTTTTGGCATCATTGTTGGGGAGGTGGAAAAGTACTTACTATCCTTTTCTTTAGTTTATTTACTCTTTTCATCTCGTGAAAATAAGAAAAAAAACATTCACATATTTTTAAAAAGTACAAAAAAAACAAGTCAATTTGTTTTTCAATTTTTCTATCTTTTATGCCTCGAAGAATTAAGTATGATATAGAAAATTTTCTACCAAGAATCCCCACTTCCACTAGCATATTTCCCTTTCCAACTGACTGTGAGCCTCCTTCACTTTCCATAGGGACCTTTGAGGCCCTTTTTAGTGAGCAAGCAAGATGCTTTGAGGGGCTTGTAGAAGGAGAAGAAACTTGACACCCCACCAAAACTATGACTGAAAATAGAAAACCTGAAGTGTTTACATTTATTTTAGAGAAATAGATCGAAAAGAAAGAATGAAAAACATTAATCCATTTGTGATCCTAGACTTTTATGGTTTGATCAACCAATATCATGACACTTTCATGTTTGAGTTTGATGTTGTATTAAGGAATTATGATTACATTATCGATGAGAAAAAGCTGAAGTTGTTTCCTTCCACCTTGAAGGATGCAACACTTCGATGGTTTAGGTGTTGTAATATTTCAAAGATGTCAAACCATGAGTATTAAAACTCCAATTGAGTAAGGAGGGTCAGTTATAGGCCGCTACAAGAGTCTTTTTTTTGCTACCTGAGACAATCCAACAAGTATGTAAACCAGACATAATGTGATTATAAGGTGATGAAAAGTTGTAAAAATGTTAGGATATGATAACATTAAACTAATAAAATCTTAAGGAAACCCCGTGCAACATTATCCTAATGTGCTTAGGAGTGGATTGATGGGCCTTATAATTTACCTATTTTGTAGGTACATCAACATGATATGTATTCTTGATGGGGGACAAAATATGGGAGGAAGATGGTGTAAGATGGGCAATCCACCTCATCTTCCCATGAATATGTCATGTTGTCAGCAAGACTACAACCTAAGTGTAGTGGGTTAATCAAATGTAGAGATGAAGGGAAAATTGACAAGTACAGAAGGTTAAGGGGGTGAAAAATAATTAGGAAAAAAAGTGCTAGCTCATACTTGAGGGGGAAAGAAGATCCATGTCCTTCATCAACGAAGAAAATACCATGAAATAAGTGCAGAGACACACAAGCTGCAGATGAGGATCTATCCATTATACACACACACATATATAATGCTTGATAATGTCGAAAGAATTGAACTCTTGATCCTGATAATGTACAAATAATTGAACCCGTGACTTTTCAATAAAAAAGTGATTTAACAACAAAGACTCGTACACTTTAACTAAAACTCCATCCATTTGAAAATTCAGAAAATTGTTGCCTCAATTCGGAGATGATCAATGCATGTGTAATTTTATTTAAATTTATTATTTCTATTTCAATTTGTAAATGTCATTTTTGAAAGTAACATTTTAGATATTGAAGTAATAATTTTATGGTTTCTAAGAATATCATTCATAAAATAAAATTTTAAAACATTGATATAGTAAGTATGTGGTTCTATAAAAAAAAATAGTTTGGTTTCAACTTTTTTTTTCCTACTAAACATATAAGTTCACAGTAATAATAATAAATAATTACAATTTCTAAATATATGTGAATGAGATAAAACTAATTATATACACACAAATAAGCTATAATTAGAAATGTTATTTTCTTCTATGTATGCAATCAAAGCCTTTGTTAAAGAACAATTATGTGTGTGTGTGTGTGTGTGTGATATTCCTAAATTAGCATGCAGCTAATTAGAATATTATTTTTTGCTTTTATCATTTAGATAGATGAATAAGTGGGTAGGGAGACCCATAAATCTCCTTAGTAGGAATAAAATCCCTCTTAATGTGAAAAGGGGTCATCTTGATAGATGGAAAAAGAACCTCCATTTGTGAACAGGGGCTAGAGCATGTGGAAAAGGTCAATGTTGACCAAATCAATAGCGCTGGTATGGAGAGAGTGGATCATTAATGGGAGACAACGCAGTGTTAATGGGAGATAGTCTCCATGAAAGTAGTGGCTTTAATGAGTGGGACCCAAGGTGATAAGGCTCACAATGCATATAAGGAAGGGAAAGGAAACCATAGAAGGCATGTTAGATTATTATTGATTTTGATCTTTTTAGATATGGATTTGTCAAGTGACATTTTTATGCATGCTTTTGTTGTTTAGCAGGGTCTGATGTACTGTTTAGTATAAGGGTGTTCTCGAGCGGGAATCCCACACTCATCCTCGGGGGACCTTGAGTGCCTACATAATCCACATTCTGGCATCAGTCCAAGCTTCAATATTTGACTACAACACAGTTTCTATTCAGAGTTGTGTTGTGTTACAGGGTGTTGCAGTGGAGCAGTGATAAGGTCAATTTCTTAGCTATTTTTCAGTGGAGGAATCATTCCTTCCATTGGGAGTCTAGAAAGGAAGGTCCAGGAGATTTATTACATATTTTGGCACCAGGCCAACATATTTCCACCTCCTACAGCACATTTTCTCTCAAGGACTGTGTTATTTTATTGAGTATTTGTATTGGGGGTTTCAGTGCCTCATTTGGGTTGTTTTCTTTTCAGTGAAGGGATCGAACTTTCATTGGTAGTATCTATTGGAGGAGATATATTAATTTAGATATCAATTTCAACCACCTCCATCCAGTTATGCAGTTGTAGCTGCAATTTAGCCCTAGGGCTGCATTCCAACATTTTGGTATTTTGGGTATTTCTAGAAACCCTTTCTGGGTTGTCCTGGAAAAGTGTATGGGAACCTAGATCTACACTCTCAAAATTATTTGAGCTATATAATAGAAGATATATATTTTATATCTTTCTTGTAGAATTTTATGCCCTAAAACTGCGTTGTCTTGGCTCACGACATTTCTATAGCAGATGTTTCTCATGTATTGACATATTTGCTTAGTGGAGGTTTGTACTGTATTTCTTGAGAGACTTGGTCCTCAAGATCTTGTGCCTATTATTTGTTTATATGTTTAATAAGATGGCTATACATTTGTCTCATATAATGGTGTATTGATTTATTCACTGCTATTTCCAGTATTTTTTTCTATATTCCTGTCTTTTCCATTTTGGAATATTACAGGGTATCAGAGCATAATCTTGGCTCAGCCTATGAGTTTCAGCCAATATGCTATCATAAGAAGATATATTTGCAATTATGGAAGGAATGATCTTTGCCACATATCTTTTCAGATCTATGAATAACCTCTCCAAGGAGGTCAAGTAGATGAGAGAGGAGAGATGCAATGAGACCTCAAGGGGGTTTCAATATGAGGAAGTTCCATGCACTTCCTATCAGCGGAGAAAACTGGTATTGCATAGAGGTCCAAATAGATCTACTATGTATACCTGTTTTGAAGAGGAAGGTGAAGGACATGGATATGGAGGAAACTTATATCATGAGATTCTAAGTGATTATCTTGTAGAGTACAAGTCTTAATCAAGGGCTTTCAAGGATAATCTAAATCTCCAACAGTTTATTCAGATCAAGGAAGAGAGGAGACCTTGCAGCAATATAAGAAGAAGACACAATAGATTCCTATTGTGTACTTTTGATGGGTCATCCACATGCACAGCAAGGGCTTGGAGAAGGGAGTTGGATGAATTCTTCCTACTACAACTTGTAGTACAAAGGTAAGTTGTTTAGATTTTAGCACTGCACCATGAGGGTGAAGCAAACATTTGGTGGTCCAACCTTTTGAGACATGCAAGAGTGATTGCATATGCATATTTTACTCAAAGATTGATCAAGAAGTTTGATAAGAAGAAACCGAAGAAGTGAAGGGAATAAGTCTATATTATTATTCTGGAGGGAGAGCAACTTCCACCACCACTTGCTACAGAAGTACTTGCATCAAGAGAAGGAACACTTGAATCCTTGAAAAGTGGTCTTGATCTCTTGACATTTAGAGTCCCATGCATTATTCAGGAGATGCATGAAGAGGAGGAGACTTATACCAGCGTTGGTGCAGTAGTAGAGGAGCGGCCATCATCATCACCATTAGTTGGAGGAGACATTACATCAGAGGAAGGAACCCTTGTAGCAGTACAATATGTTCCCAATATTTTCCAAGGTATGCAAACATTTCCACTTCCTATTAGTTCAGCACATCATATGGAGGATTGTGGGAACATGCCATCAGGGAAAATGCATGACCTAGGGTGAAAGCAAATTTCTGATTTGGAGCAATAGACTATCACTGCGCAGAGGACCCTTGACTGGTTCAAGGAGTAGATATATAGTCATCCTGGTTATTCATTGATGAGCTGCACACAACACTTGGGGTTGGAGTGTAGAATTTTGGAGGATAGGATGAACATAATCCTAGTTAATCCAATGCCGAACTGTATGTTCATAAGTATGCATGATCATGAGACAACAGATGCACCGTCATGGAGATTAGCAGCGCTATCATTAAGCAGCAGTGATGACTTGGGCGCCCAACTATTATTGGGGCATTTTGACGACCATTACACTTGTGTACCATTGGATAGGTATATGGTTCATGAGAGACATCTTATCTTCCATTACTATGATGGATCCTTCTCGATGAGCACTCCACGGCTCAATGAGAATTTTTTTCCTAAAACCTATTTGGATGCTTATGGGGTCAACTTGGTCATTGATGAGTGGTATTCATATGGAGATCTCTAGGAGGTTGTACTTCAACATCCCATGAAGTACACAGATAGTGATCTGATTTGGGAGGATGGTAATCTCCATTGGAGGGATACCAATTGGGAGCATGGTAGGAGACACCCACATTTGGATGAATAGGGGTGAATGGTGAGTGAAAGGTGGGTAAGCCACTCGTAGATCTATGACATAGGGCAACGAGAGGCCTGGTTGCGTGAGATACTCTTGAAAGAGTTTGGCCATCATGAGACATATCTTATTTCTCGGGGTATGTCATGGTTTTATGCATTGAATGGAACCCATATGATATGGAAAGAAAAGATTTGGTTGTATGGGGCATTCTACAAGTCAACTATCATGATGTCACTTTATGACTTGTATGAAGATGAGATGAGGAGGCAACAAAGGCTATTGTTGCTTTGGTTAATCTTGGGAGAGTATGGGCTGATTTTCTCCCATACTTTGCATGATGTTTCAAGAGTACATGGTGGCCCAATCATGGTGCAAAGGGGATACTCCTTAGTTTTGGAGGATCATGAGGTACGTCCCCTTAGGAAGGAATCTCCAACATATATTAGCATGATGGAAAATTACTTTGGCATGTGGCATGTCAAATAATGGAGCTATGAGATGACAAGAGCCTTATCACAAAGGCCAACTACGTTGTCACTTGGGAGTATGTATTTTTTGATGGAGTGTTCCAAGGATCACTTCACATATGATGCACTTGATGGGAAAATAAGAGATGAGAGTGATGGAGTAGTGGATGGAGACATCTATTACCATGATATGATCTTCTTGACTTGGATCTCCAAGCATAAGAAGAGGGCTTTGCATGCAGCACATGGTTCATTCATTCCCATTCACCAAGGTCTCATGGAGACATTTCATACCACTATGGAGAGATAATCCATGGATATCATTATCAGTATACTCTCAATACATTGTAAGAGTTGTGTTTTTTCACTTATTGATTATATAACAAAGTATTTGCATTCTCTTGCCATCTATATACAGTGCATTTCTCCACAAGAGGGAAAGTTTAAATTTTGGCTTCATGGTCTCTCTAAGACCAACATCAAAGTTGGAGATAGCCATTTATTGTATGGATTTGGGCAAGTGTTGAGTTATTCTTTGTATGCTCAGTAGATACACAATTCCATTTACTATTTACAAGTAGATGAGATGACATGCACAACTTTCCATATTATGTTCTGAAGCAGTAGTTAGCAAAACTGCACTGTAACCACTTGGGAAATCGTTGGCACCTTCCAACACTACATAAAACCTTCAGTATCTTTCTCATTTGGATACCATATTGTGATGATGTCCTATTCATTGTATATGGTATTTTTTAGGCAAGCATGATTCATGACACTAGAGAGAGGATATTTGAGGATCCAATTTTCTTCTTGCCTCTTGAAGGCAACATTATTGCAGCCCAAAATTAGTAGCCACTCTACATTTATCATAAGTGGAGAGAGAAAGAGCGTGGGATAGACAATTTGTTTGATCAAGTTTAGCTATGCAGCCCACCTACATTGCAGGAGCCAAAGGTGGAGGAGTTTTTCCATGAGTTACCATTTTGGAGGGTGACTCATTTTGTGTGGATGATAGTTGGGGATGGGAGCTTCACATGGGAATGATGGTTCCAAATATATTTCAAATTCCATGCCTCAAGAAGGCCTCTAGACAGCATATATTTTCCTCCATGGATATTCCACTACTTCATGATGACAGCCATTTGGATTTGTCACCAAATGCCAACTTGTACACTTGGGAGGAGCAACTAGAGGATATATTGATGAGAGAGCATATTGTTCATTGGAGAAGCTTATCATATGAGGATGCTACAAGAGGAGGAGAGGAGGCTCTTCAGTTCTATCCTTGTAGTTTCTTTTGGACAAGCAACATTTGGGAGGGGAGGATTGTAATATTCCTGAATTAGCATGCAACTAATTGGAATACTAATTTTTTCTTTTATCATTTAGATAGATGAATAAGTGGGTAGGGAGACCCATAAATCTCTTTAGTGGGAATAAAATCCATCTTAATGTGAAAAGGGATCATCTTATAGCTGGATAAAGCACCTCCATGTGTGAATAGGGGCTAGAGCATGTGGACAAGGTCAATGTTGACCAAATCAACAGCACTGGTATGGAGAGAGTTGATCATTAATGGGAGATAGTCTCCATGAGAGTAGTGGCTTTAATGAGTGGGACCCAAGGTGAGAAGGCTCACAATGCATATAAGTAAGGGAAAGGAAACCATAGAAGGCATGCTATATGATTATTGATTTTGATCTTTTTATATCTGGATTTTTCAAGTGACATTTCTATGCATGCTTTTGTTGTGTAGCAGGGTCTGTTGTGTTGTTTAGTACAAGGGTGTTCCCGAGTGGGAATACCACACTCATCCTCAGGGGACTCATATTTCCTACTCAATATTTATTATTGAGCCGCATAGTCCACATTCTGGCATCAAGCCAAGCTTCATTCTTTAGCTACAACATAGTTTCTATTCAGAATTTTGTTGCGTTCTAGGGTGTTGCAATGGAGGATTGATAGGGCCAATTTCTAAGCTAATTTTCAGTGGAAGAAGCATTCCTTCCATTTAGAGGCTATAAATGAAGGTCCAGGAGCTGTATTTAATATTTTTGCACCAATCCAACATATTTCCACCTCCTACAACGCACTTTCCCTCAAGGACTGCATTATTTTATTGAGTATTTGTAGTGGGGTTTTCAGTGCCTCATTTGGGGTGTTTTATTTTCAATGAAGGGATCAACCTTTCATTGGAAGGATCTATTGGAGGAGATATACTCATTTAGATATCAGTTTTATCCACATCCATCCAGTTATTCAGTTGCAGCTACAATTCAACCCTAGGGTTGCATTCTGGCATTTTGGTATTTTGGGTATTTCCGAAAACCCTTTCTGGGTTGTCTTGGAAAAGTGTTTGGGAGCATATATCTACACTCTGGCATTATTTGAGCTATATAACAGCAAATTTATATTTTTATATATTTCTTGTAGCATTTTATGCCCTAAAACTGTGTTGTCTTAGCTCATGGAATTTGTATAGCAGCTATTTCTCATGTATTGACATATTTGCTTAGTGGAGGCTTGTACTGTATTGCTTGAGAGACTTGATCCTCAAGATCTTGTGCCTATTATTTGTTGATATGTTTAATACGATGGCTGTACATTTGTCTCATGTAATGGTTTATTGATGTTTTCACTGCTATTTCCAGTATTTTTTTCTATATTCCTGTCTTTTCTATTTTGGAATATTACAATATATATATATTGTAATATTCCAAAATAGAAAAGACAGGAATATAGAAATATACACACACACACACACACACACACACACACACACAAACACACACACATGCCTTTAACTTGTTCTATATATTTTTACAGTCTTACATGAAAATTTTAAAATATAATTGAAAAAAATGCATGTAATTCATGTGTGGAAAAAACAGTGACCTTGTTCTAGTTTAGATATTTATAATTTATTTTTTCAGAAATAGATTTTCTTGTTAACTAAATGTTTTTTCTATAAAGTTTCTCCATCATCCATCCTTATGAAGCTTGAAATTTTGATGAGACAAATCATTTCTTTATTTACCTAACCATTACTTTACTTGCAATCTCGTCGCCAAAGTATACGAATGAAGAACGTCAATATCAACTGAAGTACTTGGTTAATAGGATAAGTTGATCGTTGGATTTATTGCATAATATTTATTGTTAAGGAACATTTAACATGATGAATGGTTTTTGAAATTCCTTTTGGTGTAAGTGGATGAGTCAAATCACTATAGCCAAGGCAGAACAAGAACCGAACACACACACACACACACACACACATATGAAAATAAATTTGAAGGAAGAAGAAAAACATTGGCTAATACTACACTCCAATCCATTTCATAAATATTAAAACACAGACGATATCAAAGAATTGACCTAATTCTACTCCTTTTCCTATGAAATCCAAGTAGTGAAAAGATAGTAAAGGTACCCCAAGGGTTGGTCCAAATGGTTAAACCATCTTCCTGAGGCATGCTGCCATGGTTGAACCATCTTCCCCAAGGCATGATGCTATGGTTGAACCACTTGTTTGTGCTGCCATTTTTGAACCACCTGCACCAAGGCATGTTACCATGGTTGAAACACTCACATAAGGCATGTTGTCAATGGGGAGACCATAGTTCACTAGTTCAAATTTGAATAAGGCATGTTGTAAATGGGGATACCATAGTCAAAACCTCTTGTATGAACTCCTCCTTAACACCTTAGATTCTTGTTTGATTAATCATCCTTTTTTCATTATACAGTTAGGGTTTGCTCTGGTTTGTTGTTGCTCCTTTTGGAAGATACATTCATTTGCCTAAGATCATTGGTTTTATGTTATTGTCTCCTTGAGCCACTAGGATTGTTTCCAACCTTACCTTTTTTGAATATTTGTTTCTTATTTGATTGCAAAACGAAAAAGCTTCTAGATCATTAAAGGTTGATCTATCACAAGCTAGTCTTTCATGATTTTATTTCTGCTAGGACAAGTGAAAAAAATTTAGTCTGATTACAACTAAGGGAAATAATTTAGAAAGACATTCATAAGTATCCTAGTTAGGATTGATTGTTAGAACTTTAATTTTCTTTGAAGTTTTTATAGTTTCTAAGGTTTTTTAGAAATTGCCTTTTTTTGAGATTTTTTTACTTATCAAAATTGTAGTTTTTGACTTCGTAATCAATGAAATTTTATTCACAAAAGAGAAATTGATCGTTCTTGGAAATTGTGTTCTTAATGAATTTTTTTTCTTTTCGAAAAGGAATTTTATTTGAAGTTTGAGGAATTTTGTGCTTTTGTGTTCAAAAAATATTTCATGTTTCTCATAAATAGAATTCAACGAAATAAAATAGTTTAATTTTTAATATCCATGCATTTAGAGTAATTTTGAGTCAGGTCACAATATCATCAAGTTTCATCTCCATATCCCTTTGCGTTAAATAACAACCAAATCAATGCAGTGCTTAATAAAATCAATCTAGATATTTTTTATATTTTCTATGGTTCATTCCACCAATTTAGCTTAGGATAGTGCTTCAGAATAGGTTGTAATAGGCATTACAAAGAATTTAAAACAAACAAGTAGCATCTTGTGGTAAGGAAATCCAATTGTTGCATTTGGACTCTGGGAAGCTCTTCTTGAAAGAGTCAAGCACGTGGTCATGTCGGACCCAGTGAGGTAATCATATCTACTTCATTAGTGAATATAGAAGACGTGCACATAATACAAACGGTAAAACTTGGGTTAATCATTTTCGAGGAGCCTGGGGTCACTTGTAAGCAAACCTCAAATTAATCATGTCGAGGAGCTTTCAAGGGGTTTGAGCTTGATACTCTGCCCTTGTGTGTATATTGGATCATAAACTCTTTCCCCAGGTGCAATTGTCTCAATTGGCAACCTTAGTGGCCATAATATTTAGGGTTTTTCCCAAGGTGATGGTGGAGGGAAGGTCCCACTGTACCTAGAGTAGACATTGACTAGACTCACTTGGACCTTCCAGAGGGTACTCTTCACTTCAAGATGGCATAGTGGAGCTACTTGCACCAGACTGTTTCATTAGGGAGGTTGTCAGGGTAACTGTTCCAACCGCCGGTTTCCCACATTAATTTCCGTGATGTTGGATTTCATCACCAACTAGTGATTTTATTTAGGAAACATATTGTTTATGTGTGGTTTGTCTCTTATATTTTGTAGGTGCATGTTCATGTTCTTGATTTTTTTTAGCGACCTTAGGAGTATTCTTTTAATTTTTTTTTAATTTCGTGTGTCAAAAGATTAACCGTGGCTGAATTACCGAGACATTCACATAGAATGCAAGGGAAACACCCTAAATATACACCTAGTTGATTGGAAAAAATTAAAACTGAATAAGTTCAACAATCAGGAACCGATTCTACTGAACAAGGAGAAACATCCATTGTAATACATCCCAATTTAAAATTTAATCAACCTCAGAGAATTGAAAAAGATCAAGAACAACTAGAAATTTCCAATGTAATTACAATTTAATCTCTTACTGGTGAATTGTCAGATACTCAATTCAATGAACCTGGAATATCTGTACCTGAATATGAATCTACCTCATCTAAGTCACCTTCAGATTTCATAGCCTCGACTCATGGTCGTACTTGTTCACCTCGAGTGAAACTTCTTATTACTGAGAATCTTCCTCCTGACCTTATTAGTATTGAAGATATTTCTGACACAGAATAAGAGATCACAATTCCTTCGTGTCAATAATAATTAGATCTAAGGTTTAGTGAACAAATTTACCCTTACGTTCCTTTTAGACTGGATCCTTGGTATCGTCAAATTACTGACTTTATGCATAACTCTGGTTACAATCATTCACCACGCTACATACCCTTTTACTCTATACCCAAAGGTAGTTACATAGCTTCACCAAACATGTCTACTAATTCATCTATGTTTTCTTCATCACTAGAAAAAAAATTGTATGGTGGTCCATCGGTTCCTGCTGGGAACCAACCACTCTCTGGCACTTTCTTCGGAGCATCTCCATCTTCTGAAACTTTTACAAAATCAACTTGTCTCTATGAATCTACCACTAAATATTTGAAAACATAACATGTCAATATGTTTTCGAGAAATATTACTCAAGCCAACTCTCAAGGTGGCTATATAGTGTCTGGGGGGCAGCAACCTCTTCAAGGGCAGCAACCTCTCCAAGGGCAGCAGCCTCTCTAATGGCATCAACCTCTCCAAGGGAAACAACCTCTTCAAGGTAATTTACCTTTCCAAGGGCTGTAGTTTTATCAAGAGCAGCTATCCTTTCAAGGAGGACAACCTTTTTCTAGAACTTATCCCTCGGTTGTACGATCAAATTTTCTCGGTAATTATCAAACTTATGTTACAATGCCTCAAACTGGTTATGGTGAACCTTATGCATCGCAACCTTTGATGGGAGCTCCTTACCAAGGGACTAATACTTTGTGGAATTCGTTGTTGAATCAACAATCTCTGCAGCCTACTTTACAAGTACCTTATAATCAACCTGCCCATTCAGCTGAACAATTTGGTTTTACCCAAGTCCAACATCATGTTCATAGTGCACTTCAAATTACCCCATAGGTATTTGTGCCCAGTAGTCAGCAAGCTAGTCTGAGTACTCCAAGTAATCCTATCGAATCTGTTGTGAAAATTTTCATTCAAAATCCAAGTAAACCTATCCCTGGAGTTTCTCAAACCCCTGTTGTTACAACCCTTCAAACGAAAACACCAACCGTTACATATGAAATCCCTCAGATTACTACTCATCAAGCTAGACCTACAGTTTAGTCTATCCCTCAAACCTCTGTAGTAAAACCTGGTGCACCTATGGTTCAAACAAGTCTACCTTTTACCTTTCAAGGTCAGTTTGTTCAAAGTCAACCATTTCAAGGGAAATTCCAATATGGACTAATGGGACAAAATCTATTTTACCATAGTCAACCATACACTAGTTATACATATCAAATACCAGCTCAACCTAATTTTATTATGTTTAACCCTGGATACCCTAGAGGTATTCCAATCCCATCTTCTCAAGTTATCCTAGTATTTCCTAGATATCCTCCTCCGGGTACTAGTATTGTGCCTCAAGGTTATTATTTTTCACAACAAGACCCTAACTGACAGTTACATTCATTGCAACTTTAGACTTACCAAACTTGTCTCTGCTGACGAATGATCTGATTTATTATCTTCCGTTTTGGCTGGCAATGCCCACTAATTTTCCCAGTGATATTCCAAAGTTTGAAGGAAAATCAGGAGAATATCCCTCAAATCATGTGATGACTTATCATCTGTGGTGTGCATCCAACTCCTTAATCAATGATTCCATTCGTTTGAGACATTTTCAGAGAACATTTATGAGCTTAGCTGAAAAGTGGTATATTGAGTTACCATGTGGCTCTTTCAATAATTTTAATGCTTTAGAAACATCCTTCCTGACTCATTTGCAGTTGCCAGTCTGTTATGGCAATGGCACAGAACTTTTAACTTCCCTAAAATAGAGTACGTCTACATACATTTCAGATCACATACATGAATGGCAACGTAGACGAAGTTTAGTGAAAGTTTTCATTCCAGATCAAATTCTGGCAGAGTGGTTTATTAAATCATTGCTTCCAAAGATTATTGAATGTGTAGCTAAAGGAGGTGTTGTAATAGAAGAACGGGTCATATCTCAAGCATAGTTTATGGACCTCATTTACACACAGTCTGGTACTCTGTATGAAAAAATTCTTGATTTACCATGCCTAGGTCAACTTATTGCAACTCCTTCCGGTTCTCATTCTGTAGATGGTGTAATTGGTATAGTTAATACTACAAAGAGTAAGAAGAAATCATCTAAAACTACTTCTCCAATCATAACTCTACCAGATTCACCTAAAGGAGACCCTTCCCTAGAAACTTCTATTGAGATTCATGTCGTAGATTCAACTAAAACCAAATCTAAATCATTTGGAAATAAGAAGGGGAAGGGTTAAAAAAAAAAAAAACACTTCTCTCAAAGAGAAAGCTAAAAAAATAGAACCGTTAGATGAAAAAAAAAAACATCGTTATGCTTGTCTCATCTGTGATGAGGAACACTACACCAAAGAGTTTCCACATCAGTTTCACCCACACTTGATGTCTTAAAAGATCCTTTTCCATCTCAATATAGCAAAATGATCGATATTCTTCCAATTCATCTGAAAATATCCTCTTGATGTCCCAGGTCATGGTTGGGATATGATCTCAAGACTATAGATCTAAGAGTCTTGTAACTGGTAAAAAAATGAATCATCCAGTCAACCACTTGCATCAAATCCTTCTGTTTACGAACCATTGCAAGTAGAGAAAAATAACCTTGATTTAGTGATTAAATCACCTACCAAAGGTGTACTTCGAAAATCAGCTTTCAATCCACACGCGAGAGCTGCTCAGAATTACAATATTTTTGAATATTTGGCCATATCCCCTTCAATAATGTTAGCCCTCGAATTGATGCAATATTTTCCAACTCAAAGGAAATTACTATTATCAATTATAGGGGTGATTGATCCTCAAGACTCAAATCTAATTGTCTTTGATCTCAAAAATTTTGTACCGAGACTCCCACATCAAATGGCTTTTCAAATTCTAGTATTACTCGAATCAAGGAGATTTTTTCACACAGTAATTGATGAGGGAGCATCTACGTGCATTATGTCCTTAGATTTTTGGAAACTCTTGGTTCTCCAACAATCAACCAGTCACTAACCATCCTTAAATCCTTTTATGGAAGAGGTTTTTGCCCATTCAGAATACTCTAGGATCTGCCTATAGAATTAGAAGAAAAGACTGTAACACTTGAGGTGGAATTTTTTAATGCCCCTCTTGATTACAAGATTTTTCTGGGTCAAGGTTGGTCTTATGCTATGATTTTTGTTTTTTCCTCAGTCTTTCATATGATAATGTTTCCTCATAAAGGAAATATTTTTAAAATCAATCAGTTTTCTTACTTCGCTTCAGACCCTAATTCTACATATAGTATCCAGCATGTCAGAAAAATGGTTATCGCTCACAAAGATGTTGAGGTTGGAATATTTAAGGATTCCACTCTCATGGGAACTTTCTCTATACCTTCTCCAAACGTACTGCGAACTATTGCCAATATCAATATGATTACATCAAGCACAATTCCATTTGATGACACATGGAATGTGCCTTTAGAGTCATAAGTGGACTCCTATGGTGGTGAGATACCTTTAAGTCCTTTTGAATCGGCATATGTAGAAGTACAATCGTGTTCTGACACTCCATCAACTTATACTGATCAAATGAATGCGGTCAATGAAGAGTCATATTCTTTATCAAGCTCAACTTTGATATAATTTCTGGATACTTTTCAACAAGTATTTGCAACTGATGAAAATATCTGAGAAATCTTGTCATCGGACGAATTGCCACGAGACGATCTCCATCATCGGTCTTCCTTTCTACCTAACCTTGATAAACTTAAGAATGATTTTTCATCCATATTTATAATTGATTATGGCAAGGAACCTCAAAATCCTACATCCATTGTTCATTCGAATTCTGTGAAAAATTTGGGAAATATTTCTACCACAATTCCTATTGACATATCAATTAAACCCTGAATAATTGAGAACATTCATATAGGTGGTTCTTTCTCGATTGAAGAGATGAAAATCTACAAAGCCCTATTTCAAGAATTCTGAGACATTTTTGCCTGGTCTTATGAAGAAATGGCAGGTATTGACCCTAACATTGTTATTCATGAAATTAAGACATACCCAGATGCTAAGCCTATTAGAAAGAAATTACGTCTGATACATCCATCGAAATATACTGCAATCAAAGCTGAAGTTGAAAAATTACTACGTACAGGATTTATTTATCATATTCATTTGATTTATTGGGTATCTAATATAGTTCCCGTAACGAAGAAATAGGGGACTATTAGAGTATGTGTCGATTATTGGGATATTAACAAGGCTTGTCCTACAGATAATTATCCTACCCCTTATATTGACTAAATTATTGATGATTGTGTCAAAAATGAAATATTCTCATTTATGGATGGTTTTTCTTGTTACAATCAAATCAACATACCTCCTTTTGATTGGCCTAAAACAACATTTATATGTCCATGGGGCACGTTTGCATAATGTAAATTATGTTTTGTACTAAAAAATGTTGCCGCCAATTTTCAAAGAGTTATGTCTTACGTAATTCACGATATCAAAAAAATTTTACAACCCTACCTTGATGACTTACCTGCTCATTCCTTATGCAGACAAGATCATCCTACACACTGATGTGCTATCTTTTTTAGATGTAGGCATTAAAAAATTCATTTGAATCTGCACAAATGTATATTTTATGTAAAATCAGGATGTTTACGTGGGTTCATTGTTTCAAAAGAAGGCATTCATGTCGAGCCATCGAAGGTTGATTCTATTGTTAATCTACCTCCTCCTTCCACTCTTTTCCAACTCCAAAGTTTGCAGGGGAAAGAAAAATTTCTCCGTCATTTTATCTCGAACTATGCAGAGTTAATGAAATGTTTTACCCAATTGTTGAAATAGTATGTTCCATTCATTTGGGATGATATTACCAATAAATATTTTGATGCACTTAAAGACGTGTTGACCCATGCATCCTTATTGCATCCGCCCAATTACCACTAGGATTAATTTTTTTATTTGGATGTGTCTGATTACACGATTGGAATGGCTCTAGTTCAAGAGGATGGTTATAAAAATGAACATGTGATTTATTACCAAATTTAGAATCTTAGCCCGACAAAAATCAACTATTCACATATGGAGAAATTGGCCTTGGTAGTTGTTCAAGTTGTCCAAAGGATCTGTCACTACATAGTGTTACACAAAACCACAGTGATATCTAACTGAAACCCAATGATGTGTATTTTTATGAAACAATTTCTCGGGGGAAAATACTCTAACTAGATCACTATCCTACAAGAGTTTGATTTGGATTTTTAAAAATTTAAATCTAAGAAATCACTGGTATTTGTTGAACTTATGTGTGACTTTACCAATACTGAATCTGAAATGGTGGTAGAAAACCATCTTATGGATGAATCTTTGTTTCTAATAAGTACATTAGATCCTTGGTTTGGGCATATCATTATATATCTCTAGACTTAAACCTTTTGACCAAAACTTTCACGATCAAATCGATGGAGAATTTGATACCAATCTCGGAAATATAATATTGTTGGTGACAGTCTTTATCGTCATTGTGCCGATTCTATTTTTCGACATTGTATAACTCATAAAGAATCCGAAATGGTTTTGAATGATTTAAATTCTAGAGCATGTGGTGTTCATATGTTTGGGTTTTCCACAACCCAAAATATATTGCGCGCTGGCTATTTCTAACCGTATTTATTCAAAGAATTTATTCTCGCAGCTATAAAATGCCACAATTGCCAGATTTTTTATCGAAATATGTGTGCACCTCCAGCTCCTCTTCACCCAATCATTGTTGTCTATCCTTTTGCCAAATGGGGCATTGATTTCATCACATGTAACCCTCACTCGGCCGGGGGGAATGGGTATATTATTCTCGTCATATATTACTTTACCAAATGGACCGAGGCGATTCCTACATTCGCAGATGATGGAAAAACTGTAGCAAATTTCACATTCAATCACATGATTGCTCAGTTCGGTGTCCCTCAAGCTATCACTACTGACCATGGGAGACATTTTTGAAACATTATGATGATCGAAATTTATGATCAACTTGAAATTTTCCATGATAATTCTACACCATATTACCCATAAGATAATGGTCAAGTTGAGGTCGTCAACAACATTTTAACTAACATGATTAAATAGATTGTCAAAACTCATAAAACCAATTGGCATACCTTGATTTTTTCATCATTATGGGCCACCCATACCTTTGCAAAAACAGATACATGATTCACTCCTTTTCATCTTGTTTATGGTTTGGAATCTATGCTACCCATTGAATTTGAAATCTCGTCACTCAAATTATCCATTCAATTATTACCAGCTACCTCTGAAGAGGAGAAATGCTTCCTATACCTAGAAGAGTTACATGAAACTTGTTGCACCGCTGAATTCGCTGTCGAGGCTCATAGAAAATGTGTTAAATCTCAGTAAGATCAAAGTGTTAACCCTCGCATATATTTAGAAGGTGACCTAGTTCTAGTATATGATCAAGCTCACAACAAACTCTAGCCATTGGTAAATTTAAACCAATGAGGCATGGTCCTTATATTGTTAAGCGTGTTCTTGAAAAAGGAGCCTATGACTTAATTGATTATGATGGCGTATCTTTAGATAAACCCATAAATGGTATTTATATCAAGATATATTATGCATGATTCTTCGTGTGAAGATCCTCTTTGTACATTAGTTACAAATTTAGAACAATGTGCCTTAGATTAGAAAAGTGTGCCTTAGGATTAGTTATTTTTGCTTGAAAACTTTTTTCTAATTTCGATGCTTATCTTGACTACTCTTGATATTGTAGATTCTAACATTCCTTCAAAATTACATTGGTTTTGTTGACGGCGCCAGTCATAGTACACGAAACATCTCTTCCGCGGCATGGGTTATCTATTCAGCCACCAATGAGTTGGTCTCTATTCATGGGATATAACTTGGTCAAAAAACAAACAATATTGCATAATATAGCACAGTCATTGAGCTATTATCTGATTCCATCACATTTGGTATTCGACGTTTTATTTTAGGTTAGATTCGCAACTTATTGTATTAATTTTAAATGGTGTTTACACTGTCAGAAATCCAGCTTTGTTAAGAATGTTTTTTAGGGTTCGTCTCTTGGAAAGATAGTTTTATTACATTGAATATCAACACATTTCAAGAAATTTAAACACATTAGTTGATTCATTATCTAATTGAGCTTTAAATAGACATCCAAAACATTAAAATTAAAACAAAACAATATTTAATCCATATTGAACAAGATACATAGAGATTAGAAGTAGTAATATCATTAGGCTAAAAATAGTTGTGTGTCAAAAAATATTACATTGTATGTGATCATAGGTTTCAAACACCTTATGATCTAAAATATACATATACAAAAAAAAATTCAATATATATCGACCATCTGATGATGATCATGATAGCACTGCCACCCGACGCAGATATCTCCTGAATGGGTCTGGAACACCAGTCACATGTATTTGAAGCCTGAGAGGTATATCATTTTCCCCTGTCTCTAGAACATCAATAGCCAACATCTCTAGGTTTTGCTCCATCTCCGTAAGGATATCTGTCGCATCGGTTTGTGGTGGGTCTGCTATAGGTTGCGCATCTTGCGAATCAAAGCAATGAATCGTTGATGGTCATGATGGACCGACATCTGCATTTAAAATTTTTATCGGTATAGGACGATTGAAAACCAAATAAAAATTAGATAACAAAAAAAAACTTCAAAATTATTTTATTTACCTGATGCATCCCACTATTCCCCTAGTAGAAGTGATGTGTCTAGGTCACCTCTAAAATCCATCCCTGCGTAAGGAAAATATTCAATCATGAACATATAGTTCTTAATCCATATAATTAACTGAGTATAGTGAACCACTGCACCACCATTGCCACCATGGCGAGCCATCAATGTTACCCAATGAAACATATGTGTTTCCCTAGGTCCTCTGGGATCCACTGGAGACTCCTAAGGTGCAAGGAGTGGGATCATCTCCAAAGTGAAAGACACAAGAATGGCTCCATAGCTGAAGTTTTTCAACTTCCCATTCTTAGTTCTCGTAAGTTGGCCCTTCATGTTAGCCAACACTCCTTCATTCCAGTTGAAAACAGTTCCCCCTGAACATTCAACTGCAGTCTACATGTGCTTTGGTAGCCATAGGCGGAGCTGAATTCCCACACAACCTAGTAATGGTGAATGCAACGATATTTAGGTCTAGTCGCACAACAATTTTTATATCAATGCAACCATCCTTCAACTCTGAGTCTCGGCTATAATATTTATCCATATAAGATGTAGTGGGAAGACCACTTGGTCTTGTCCGAAATAAGGAAATGTCCCTCCCTCTTCAAGGGAATCCAGCGAGGAAATAGATATCCTTTGACTCGATCACAAGCCTATGGTCTCCAATGATGAAACATTGATCTCAAACATCCCAAGAATTCACTAGCCAAGTTATCAGCTCAACCTGTGCTTTCATACCTTGAATCACCCAAAACTTATATAAGCCACAATTTTTCAATGTGTAAATTGTTGTTGGATCATCCATGGTTGTGTTATCTACAATTTCATGCTCTCTTTCTCACCATTACAACATGATTGATAACCTACAAACCATCAATTTAAATCATTACAAATCAGTTGGGAGAATTTTGAGCAATTTTTTTTTATAGAAACATGTTTTAAAAAACTCCACGGTTCTTGGATAGGTCTTATGTGTACACAGTGCATTTTTGTGCATGAGCTACACATAAAACCCATGACGGCCCGATGATTTTTCTATTAAACAATCATTGGGTACGCAGATTTCTCCATGAAAAACTGCACACCCGCGAGGGCGGATTTTAAAACCTTGTGTCCCCCTAAAAAATGCCCTAGAAACTTAAAATAAAAAACTAAACAAATGAAAAAAAATGTAATGATGATGTGGAATACTTGGCTCGAACAGTTCTCTAAATGGTTGGTCGGTTCTCCTAATATCAGCTTCGGAATATTTAGGGCAAAAACTCTTTCTACTCTGCTCTGAAAACTAAAAGGTGAAAATGATTTGTTTAAACTTCTTTTTGTAGTTTTAAATGAATAAAATAATATTATTTTATTTATTTTTACTTTAGAAGTCAAATCAAAATTTTAACCAATTTTGAATGCAGATATTTATAATTTTTTGATTTTTTGTGCAGGAAACAAGTTATTTTTGGCAAGAATCATTTTGACATTGAACAGACTTTTATCACTTTTTCGGGCTCTATAAAAATAAGAAAAAGAGAAATCTTGGAGTCCTCTTTTAAGCCCTTGTTAGACTCTCTAAGCATGAAAATTTCATCGAGTTCTTGACTATTCTAACTCGTTAAAGTGAATGAATAATCGTCTATTCAGTATAAGTTTACCCTTTTTTCTGGATTGAATTGGACTATTTACAAAAAAGGTATAGGTTGACTAAGTATAGTCAATAGAGTTCCCTCTTGCATTATTTTGTACTTTTTCGGGCTTGAGGGAATAAATTTACAAAAATGAACACTATGGAGTTTACCTATGTTTTTCTTCTAACTCCCTAAAAATGAAAAACACCGAGTTAATCTATGTTAGACTTGTTAAAATTAAACAGTACAGGACCTGTCGATCACAACAGGACCAAACCACTCCTTCTTAGGGTTTGTTTTCAAATACTAAGATGGACACATTTGAAGGATGAGCTTACATGACAAGCAAATTTTATCCTCATCAAGCTTACCAAAAATAGCGAGGTACTTGCCAATAATGGTGGGGGAAAAAGTAAGAAAAAGAATCCATTCATTTTCTTTGTTTTAGAAAGCAGCATGTCGCTCTTGAACACGAAACTTTGTCACACTTGTACCTGGGTTGGGAAATCCTTTCTCTTACAGTTAATCAAACCACATTGAAATTCTTCAACCGTTTTATGGGTATTATCTTTGAGTTAAATGCTACCAAGACATTTATAGTGTTGTTATGTGTTCAAGTGAAAGTTCAATTTACAATTCATTGCAAACATTTGTCTCCATTCACTTTTACCATCCCTGATTCAGTCCTTGAAAAGAATTTCTTCAAAAAATTATCTAATGGTTTCGTGTCGTAGGCTTTCCTATGACGGATCACTTTCTATCGACATCGGCTCATTATCTAGAAAGTTGATTTAGAATGCTATCATTACCTTGGAATCTGCATGCCCTAATGGTAGGTTTCTCGCCTTCAACGATGGGTTCTCATCATTTACCTTTGATCAAATGATTATATGAGTGTTCGACTGCAAATCATTCATTCACACTTCATATATTGTGTTGAAGTACTTTGAGAGCCATTTTCATTATTGGTGGTTTCTCTCACGCTTGTTAATTGTTCTCATCATTGACTGGTAATCAAGTGGTTTCTACCATGTTCAACTTCGACACAATTAATCGCATGGATAGATTCGTACTAAGTTCGAGAAGCGGAAGTAAAGACCCTAGATCTAGTTTCCATCATCCAGGGTGTGAGAATTTAATAGACTTCTTATGAAAGATGGTTGCAGCCATACTGTGTCTACCTTTTAATGTAATGCTGAAATCATATTTGTACCAGAACATTTAGTTAGTTTTTCTCTGAGTATGGAAATTCCTACCTCGGTGATGATATATATTTGTATTTAATTTTTTTACAATTTTTTGATCGGTGTCTCCAATCTAATCCTTCGAATGGTAAAGTGCTTCACTCTTTAGAAAAAAATTATCAGACTTCGCACTTTAGGGGGAAATCTGTTACACGTAATTTTGTCACCATGAAATTTGACTGTCAATATGGGTCTATCACCATCCATATCACGTTCCTTTAGAGGTAAAAAATAGTAATGTTCCTTAATCAAGTCTTGCAAATAGGAGAAAAGCTCTTTAAAACCTTTAAAATATTGCGTGCACGCTTTTTATAGCCTTTTCTTGCGCATGTGTTGATGCTTCTTCCATTAGCCATGGCGATAGCCACTCTGTTCACTACTAAAACCTATGCACCCCTATAAAAATAAAGTAAATATAAAAAAGTAACTTCTAGAAGCCTAGTTGGTCTATATTCTCCCAACTGGAAGCCTCTAGAGTCGCTCCAGTTCGAGCTTTATCCCTCTACTCATGGAGCTTGTCCCTTGTTCAAAGGAACTCAAACCCCTTCATGGGAGGAACCCATCCCTCCCTAAATGGATCCAAAACTACTTCAATCTCTCTATAAATTGAACTAAATTTTTAGGTTGAAGGGTAGATACTGATTTATATATATTCTAAGCTAGAGATATTTCATAGAGTTCATAGTTTCTAAGCTAGTAAGTTGTTGTTGGCACATTGAATATTACACCTTTGTGCACATGACTTCATGCTCATAATTTTAGAGAGGAAGTCTTATCATACTGAAGGAAACGATTTCTCAGAAAAATGGGAGAAATTTGTACAACATCAAGGCATAAGTTGTAATATTTATCCTTTTAATGTCTGATAATACATATGGTTATTTTTTTCTCATTGTCTTGTTTATGAATTCATGGAAATGATGTCAATACTTATATTCCTTGATCTCTAAGTTGGATTATTATTTATTATTATTATATACTGCAGGTGCTTTGGTCTTTTGTATTTTTTGTGATTGCAGGTTCTTCTGAGCATTGAGGAATTTATTTAGAGCGAAAGGAAAAAGGCTACATTGAACGTCTCAGTTGAAATGTAGGAGCATGACATCCTCACTTCATGGTTGTATTAATATAAAGTAAAAATAATCTAGAGAAATATATATTCAATGGATCTTTGTTTCTAGTTACTCATTCGAGTACTAGGGAGATCGCTCTTTTCCGCAAGAGCAATTAATTCGGGTAACACAAACATTGACCTCATATTATATGCACATTGAAATGGATGAATGTATCTCTCTTGAAATATATCAACATTTCAAGCTAACTATATGCTCCAAGAAAACACAACAGGAAGAGCTCTAAAACATTTAAGTTATTTATGCTGGGTCCAGTTCTCCAAGGCTTCATCCATAGTCTGCACTTGTCAGCCTTCCCTACAATTTTTCAGTTACTTCATCTCTTTCCATACCTTACCTTCATATGTGGAATTGTTAATAAATTATCAATTGATTCTCTTTCCTTCCTACTTAGTGTACAACACCTTGGACCATTCTTGCTACATTTTTGAATTATTTTCAAAGTTAGTGCTTTGTTCCAAAGAATTAATGTCATATAAACCTTTGAATTTAGAGGCGCATAATAATTCCATGGAATCTTTCACCTTTAGGCCTCCTCTTCCTAGGTTGTATCTACAAACTTTTCTTCGTACCCTAATATAGTAGTATTTCCCCCCTGGGCAGGGTTCCTTGAGTACAACAGAACATCCTCCTTTCTAATTCTAATATGAATCTTCTTATGTTGATCCAAACAATATAACTTCCAGTGGTTTATTTCCCTACTTTTCAAACCAAACTCATTTCCTTTATTCCATCTTTGCTTCCAAAATGAGGTAGATATTGCATCGACTCCCTAACTCAAAGTATGAATTCCTTGACATTGCAAAGTAGCAATTAAATCCAATGGTAATATGTATGATTCTCCACATCAAACTTGTGGATTAGCCCCTATTCTGATTTGATCCCCTTTGCCAACTCCCCATCAGTGCCAATGATTTATAGACTATAGACCCATTTTGGATATATTTTTTTTCCTTCCTATCTCATTATTCCATGTTAAGGTGTTCAATGTGATTTTGGTATATCACCTGCCTCTAGAGTCCCTATTCGGAAATAATATCCCATGAAATTTTGGTAGCTAGAACTTTTCCAAAGAATTGAATGTCACGTAGTCACTAATATATCATTTTTCAAACTTTGGGGTTTTCTGAAAACCCTTGTCGCCTCCTCCTCCATCTGTGGAATTCTTTCGTTCAAAGGTACATCTTTCTCTTATTGAGAGTAAGTTGGATGTTGAGATTTGAATTTATGTTGGTGATATTAACAATAGGTAATGGTTTTACCTTGGTCATTTTTCTATTTGTTGGATTTAAATTTTTGTGTAGTTCTTAGGTCCCAGATTCTTTTGTTGCAACATTTCTACATTCTTAGGTCCTCGATTATTTTGTCACAACATTGCTAAATTTATATTTTATTTGCAACTAGATAGTCATATCTACAAGGAATTATGATCTGAATGTGATGGAATAAAGTGCTTAAGTAGTTTGATTAGTTTGTCCTTTAGATTGACTGTTAACTGAAGAAAACATTTAAGTGAAAGATGACATAAACCAGTAGCAAATAAATGATTAAATCACAACATAAAACAGAGAGAAGAAGAAGCAAACAATTGATTACGGAGTTTGTCCCTGGTGAACTACATCTCCGGGTCATCTTTCAAGTGGCCGTCTGTTTTTATTAGGATTGATCTTGGAATTTATTTACACATAAATGGAACAGAATGAATGTGCTCTCAGGCACTTCTAAACTTTGTAAACATAAATTACTCTCTCTCACCTTTCTGACACCCATCTCTGCGCTCAATAATGACACTCAATGACTGAGAAATGATGCAAACAATTCTACCTATGTCCTTCTGAAACTGAACTAAAAATGCACACTATCCTTCATGAGGCTTTGTCATGGTTTATAAGCTGTACTCGAACCTATGTTTACTCCATTTAGCAGTTGGTTGAACAAATCATGTGATAAGGGTCTCGAATCCCTATCTTCCACATAAACCTATGGATAAGGTCCCCAAACCTTAGCACTGTATTAAATACAAAAACCCATTTTTGAACTTTATAATAAATTTCTTAGCCACAGTGTTAGCTAACCGGGCACATCAGTGAAACCACTGCATGTGATCATAGGCGAGTATTTTCCGGCGGTCATGGTAGCTCCCGACGGTTGAGGTCTTATCCACTGCAGTTTCTGCGTGACTTATCACATGAAAATCTCCAACGGTTATGGTTAACGACTACACCTGGTAGCTTAACTCCGTAGTTTAAAAATTTCTGCCATGGTTTATAAGATTTTTATCACACGTTCCGACGTGGTCTACTTCATAGTCAATACAATTGTCAACTCTAACATTCTCCGTGCAGTCAAACTTGTTCACATCACGTTACAAAATTTGACACGATTTTGTTTACACCATTAGTGTTGTGGGTTTATTTATATGTTTTTAAAACTAAACACACAAACCTTAAAATTTAAAGTTTTATGTAATGTTTTTAACCCATACCATGACCCCGAACTTTTATATGCCCAAAACCTTAGCATTAAGGTCTATGTGGTTTGTATTTGTGCTAGGTATAATTATAATGTTTAATGTTTTAATACCAAATCTCTTAGGTCCTAGCACTTAGGTTTAAGACTTAGGTTTTAGGTTTAGGTTTTTAAACTTTTCAATGTCTTTTCAAACCTTAGTTTAGGTACTTAGGTCTTTTACATTTATTAGGTAGTTCACCAAATTTATAACCCATTTTTCACCTTCTCATCACACATGACAACCATGACACTTAAGGAGATTTCACTGGCGAAACTGAACCATGATCAATTTGAGGACAACACTGACGAAACTGGCAAATTGGAGACTAAACCGGACGTCGATTGTACTTGGAACTCTGTCGATCTGTACTAATCAAGATCCTCCTGGATCAATCCTCTCCACTTAAATCTTTTGGACCACAAAATATTGATTTTAAGCATACAATAAGTGATAATACAACTCTCTCACTTTCATCTTGACTTTGATGACATACAACCATACCCAATCATCGACCTGGAACTGATGCTTATCATGGCACAATTTGAACCTGACTTGACTCAATGCTTATCGTGGCGCAGAAAAATGTAAGGCTTGATTGTAAGCTTCATGCACATAAGTTAAAAATTCATCCCACATCTTTGGATTATTACTGCAGTTACCTCAAAGAATATGTATCCCATTTCTCTTCACCATTTCCGTCTGTCCTTGAACCAAATCCATACTACCCCATGGTTGCAAAGGAACTGGAAGTGGTATGTACAAACCAATATTTCGATTGCATGGCTTGCTTGTCAAACACATTACACATCCCTTTATGTACTTCATAATTGTTTCATACATGTGAGGCCAGTAATAATACCTTTGAATTTGTGTCGTAGTATTTCTTACGCTGAAATATCCTGCAATCTAAGAAAGATGAAATTCCCGAATAACCTGCACTCTTTCTATCCAAGCTTCATGAGTTAGTGATTCAAAATTTTCTTCGAAATCATCATCAGTATTATACTGTTCTACATAACTTTCATGAACCAATGAAATTTTATGCAGTACTACTGAAGTGTTCAAAGACAGCATATCAACTACTTTACTTGTTACTCCTTCCTTTTCCTTAATTACTAAGTGAATTTGCTGAAGAAATCCCATCCAACTGTAGTGATATTGTTGCAACTTAGTATATGACTGAAAGTATTGAACCAGCTAATAATATATGTAAATCACTGTTTCCATTGCATAACCTTTAACATCTGTTTTAACTTCATATGGTTGTTGATGATCTATCAATGCTATGAAATTTTTCTGCTTAAATGAATCAACTTTAAAATCGACACTTATTCCCCATGTCCTGTTTTTCTTATGAGCCAAAATTATGGGTGAACTGTATGGAGATGAACTGGGTCACATTAATTCTTTTCCAACCATCCCTGGAATTTTTTGCATTATTTCCTTATGCTCTATAACTAACTTGTGATACATTTCAACATTAGAAAGAGAGGCAACAGACATTAACTGCAACTCATGTGATATTTACATTTTATGAAGTAGATGTTTTGGTTCTTTGACTATATCTTGAAATGAATCTACCTTTTTAACCAAATTACCTTCATACTAAATTTCACAACCTGAATAAGTATCTATAATATCCTTGTTTCTCTTTTATCGACATGAGTATGTATCTCTTACTTGAACTTATTAAGCGCTTCATCTGATTAGCATTAATTAAATTCAAGTGATATTTGATTTTATGTGCCCGAACAATGTATTTACTCCCATCTTTTATGAGATGATACATATGTTCCTTTCTATAAAATACTGCATCACGGTCATAGAGATAAGGGCTACCTAAGACAATTCCACAAGTGTCTAACGGTATCACATCTAACTCCACTTCATCGATATAGTTAGCTATGATTGAAAATTTTAACCGACACTGTTTGGCAAGATGAATTTGAGATTTTTCCTTTAACCACCCTAAAGGATATGGCTTTGGATTATTATGTGTTTTCAAACCCAATTTTTTAACCAATGACTCAGAAATCAAATTTTCTTGTGATCCCATATCGAACAATGTATCTATTTTAGTATGTTTTGAAGTTACCATTATATGAAATAACTAGATGCTTTTATCTTCATTCCATTGTTTGATGTTTGAAGAAGCAGAAGTACTAGCATCAGCAATTTTACCTGTTGTAACCATAGCAAATATTTTTCCTTCATCACCTGAATCCGATCCCAAGTCCAAGCCTTGCTATATTGCTTTCTCAGCCTTCTTTTCACCCTTCTTCGTTTGGAACTTTTTTGGCTTCAGTTCCGGATGAAGTTTCCAACACCTAGCTTCATCATGGCCGATCCTTTGGAAATGTGTACGCATAGGTCTATCATCTTTCTTCTGAGCTGTGGTATTCTTCTTTCCCTTTGACTTGCTCTTCTTTTTGATGTCTTCAGTTTCCATCTGCTTGGATGTCTTTGGTTTAAACTTAAATGGTCTACCACCTGATTCGACATGAATATCTTGAACACAAACTTCATCAAAATCATTAGGATTGAACATTAATAATGTATGCTGCAAATATGAATGCAAATTGCCAATATACTTCAATAAAGTTTCTTTTTTGTCCAAAGAAATACCAAGTGCTAATGCTTTCTTTCTAAATTCCTGTGTGAACTCTTGAACATTCTGTCCCTTACCTTGTCACAAGCATTGCCAATCCATTACAGCTTGTTGTGTGTGACCCAACAGATAGAATTTTTTCTTTAGAGCTATAATAAACTTAGTCCATGAGGTGATAACTTCTCCTTTACGCTTTAAATCTATCTGTGTCTTACTTTCCCACCAGATCAAAGCATTACCCCCCATTCTAAGAGTAGCTAATTGGATGTTTGTCTTATCATCAGTAATATCTTGGATACGACAATAGACTTCTAACTGTTTTACCCAATTATCTAGTTTCTCAGGGTTTATTTCACCATCATACACAGGTAATTCAAACTTAACATCAAGTTTCAAAAGTGGACTCTTAGGTTTCTTTTCTTTTTCTAGTTTAGAACTAGAAGTAGAAGAGGAAGAAGAAGCTGATGGAAATGATGGAGGAGAAGGAGATTTATCTGCCTTGCCTTTACCCTTTTCCTTCTTTGATGCTTTCAACAATGAGGTTGCATCTCTTGTATTCTTGTCTTCATATAATTCTGCCAACATTTTTTGCATGTTTAGAAATATCTACTAGATTTGATTCTCATCCATGGGTTTCTTTTCAATAGCTTCAGGAGTCTCAATGGTCTCAGTCCCTGTCATCGTTGATTTATGAATGACTTTCCGCTTTCCGATCTCTGGATAGAATTCCTCAAGCTCTCCTTTTACACGTTTCAATCCCAACCTGGTTAACATCCACTAACAAACAAAATACAAAGCACAATGTGTTCTGATACCAAATATGATCTGAATGTGATTGAATAAAGTGCTTAAATATTTTTATTATTTTTCCCTTTAGATTGAATGTTAACTGAAGAAAAATTTTATGTGAAAGACGACATAAACCAGTAGCAAATAAATGATTAATTCACAGCATAAAACAGAGAGAAGAAGAAGCAAACAGTTGATTATGGAGTTTGTCCCTGGTGGACTACATCTCCAGGTCCACTTTCAAGTGGGTGTTCGTTTTTATTAGGATTGATATTGGAATTTATTTACACATAAATGGAACAAAATGAATTTGCTCGTAGGCACTTCTGAACTCTATAAATAGAAAGTGATCTCTCTAGCCTTTCCGACGACTATCTCTGCGCTCAATTCTGACACTCGGCGGCTGAGCAATGCTGCAAACAATTCTGCCTATGTCCTTCTGAAACTGAACTCAAAATGCACACTATCCTTCATGAGGCTTTGTCATGATTTATATAAGCTGTACTCGAACCTATGTTTACTCCATTTAGAAATTGGTTGAACAAATCATGTGATAAGGGTCTAGAATCCCTATCTTCCACATAAACCTAGGGATAAGGTCCCCAAACCTTAGTGTTGTATTAAATACAAAATCCCATTTTTGAACTTTATAATAAATTTCTTAGCCACAGTGTTAGCTAACTGGGCGCATCAGTGAAACCACTGCGTGTGATTAGGCGTGTATTGTCTGGCAGTCACGGTAGCTCCCGACAGTTGAGGTATTATCTGCTGCAGTTTTTGCATGACTTATCACATTACAATCTCTGACGGTTATGGTTAATGGCTACACCTGGCAGCTTAACTCCACAGTTTACAATTTTCCGCCAGGGTTTACAAGAGTTTGATCACACGTTCCGACGCAATCTACTTCACAGTCAATATAGCTATCAACTCTAACATTCTCCGCACGGTCAAACTTGTTCACATCATGTTACAAACTTCGGCACGGTTTTGTTTACGTGGTTAGCGTTGTGGGTTTATTTATATGTTTTAAAACTCAACACCCGAACCTTAAAATTTAAAAGTTTATGTAATTTTTTTAACCCATACCATGACCCTGAACTTTTATATACCCCAAACCTTCGAATTAAGGTCTATATGGTTTGTATTTGCGCTAGGTCTAATTATAATGTTTAATTTTTTAATACCAAAGTGCTTAGGTCCTAGAACTTAGGTTTAAGACTTAGGTTTTAGTTTTAGGTTTTTAGACTTTTCAAGTCTTTTTAAACCTTAGTTTAGGTACTTAGGTCTTTTACATTTATTAGGTATTTCACCAAATTTCTAACCCATTTTTCACCTTCTCATCACACATGATCACCAAGACACTGAAGGAGCTTTCACTGGTGAAACTGACCCATGATCAATTTGAGGACAACACTGACGAAACTGGCAGATTGGAGACTGAACTGGACGTCAATTGTACTTGGAACTCTATCGATCTGTACTGATCAAGATCCTCCTGGATAAAATTACCCTAATGTGCAATTCACTAATGAATCAAGTGCCATCATACCTTTGTTGGGGTTGCAAGAAAATTGATTTTAGGTTAACCGAGTAACTTGCTACAGGGATTTCTCTAATATTCCAATAAAATGAATGCCAAAAATTAGTTGGGCTGGTTCAAAACAAACAAAGAAGCATATTTAGAAAATTTCATTAACCAACCATATAAATATGCACATTGTTTAACTTTTGTTCAAACCACATAGAAGCCTCCTTTGAAGTTTTACCGTTAGTTTTTTTTTTTTAATTCTAGGCTTCCTTTTCAACCTCATGCCATTTAGGTGGGGAAACTCACTTTGGTAATGGAACCCTGTTGGATGGGTTTGTATTCCTTCTAATTCGCCAGTCAATTAATGCATTGTTGGTGGTAGGCCTTCATTTACTTGACAGATCCCCACCTTTACATAGTTGTTTTTAGAACTTCTACAAATTGGACATATGTTTAATGTGAAGTTGTTTATTTAATTTAAAAACCTGTGCAAGATTAGATTTAAACTTGGGCTCTTCTAGCCCAATATTTTAGCAATGTAAACCATGCATTCATCTTAACCTGGGTTTTTAAAATCCATGCCAGTAATATTGAGATATAAATGATGTAGACTATTATGGAATTATTTATGTATTTATTTTACAAGAAAGGGGATAAACCATTAGCTCCATATGTAGTAATGATATAACAACTACATTAGTATATAGAACTAGTTGAATTTTCCCTCAGAATTTGAGCAGCAATGACCTAGGATTTGAATCAAATATTTGCTTCATCTATTCACAGTTCAATAGTTTATAATTTACACCTACATAAATGTATATCCATTTGAAAATTATTTTACGATGTTTTATCTTTTCGGACATTGTTATCTAATTAATATTTTTTATATTTTGCAATGCAAGCAGCTTAGATGTGGGAATGGTCTTCCTGGGATTTTTACATGTTTAAAGGTAGGTCAATCATTTTCCCAGGTCTTGTTTTTGAATTTTTTTTCTTAGTCTGGAAGGGGCTTCCTAATAATTTGACCTGTAGAAATTGATTGTAGAAATCCTTATTAATATCTAGGATTACATGTGATTCAGGGTGCTTCAACTATCCATTTTTAAGATTTCAATGTTGAAGTTTTACGTTGTCTCACTATAAAAAATGTATATGTGAACCTTACAAATTCTCGTGAGCAACTGGGTCTTCATTGTGATGTTCTTATAACTCCTACACAGACTACTAATTTATCACCTGATGTCCACTTCTATGCTGGTGACTAGGGAGATCCTCATTCTTTATTGTTTGTTGTTGGACATGATGAGTTTGGTGCAAGTGATATCAATTTAAATTTTTCAGAATATGATTTGTTTCTATTTCACTCTCTTATCCACCATAGTAGTGGCATTAATCAAGAAATACATATTGATTCCAGTTATGGTCGGAAATAACACTCACTATAACGCATTTTGGAAGCCATGCTTGTGAATGAGCCAGTGATATGGATCCGTCAGAAGGTGGATATGATATTATTTTAATGGACTAAACTATTTATTCTTTGGTTTCGACGTGAAATTTGTATGGTATTACAAAAAAAGGTTGATTTTGTACTTGTATATTTAATATTTCTTTTTGTGACTGTTTCCTTTAAGAAAAATTAGAAATTGATTGTAGATTGCAGTTTGCTTTGCGTCTAAACTATTGGTGGGTTGGGAGAATTTCAAAAATATGATTTTTTTAATTTTTTGGGACAGCATATTCAACCTCCTTATGGTTTTGTTTACTTGGCTACTAAAAAACATTCTTTTTTTGGTGGAGGAGGAGGAACATGGCAATTCAGATCTATAGTTTTTTTTTTTTTGGAAAATGCAAGATATATTACAAAAATGTATAAAGCATAAGGATATGTTCTCAACTCATAGCTTCAAAAAAGGAATGAGTTCAGAATGACACTTAGGGTCTAAATTTGTTGCATCCTATTGCAACAAAACAAATTTGGTCAATAGCATGAAGGATAACTCTTTAAGCAACTAAACCCTAAAACTTATCTTTACAAAATTAGAATCTCCAAAATACATCATTGTTTCCCATGTTCAAGAGAACACTCTGATAAACCACCTTGATACAGTTCCTGACTCATAAGAAATGATTTTGAGCTAAAAATTTACCATTCCACCACATGTTTATTAAACATCTAAGATCAAAAGCAGAGGCTTCACCTCTTGCAACAAACAAAAATCCAACTTATGCTAGCACAAAATATTCTAAACCACCAGATTCTTGTTAGGGAAGTTCAACCCCCTAAAATTACATGACAAGATTTTAGCACAAGATATCAAATCCAACAAACACCCCAAAGTGTAATTTGAATGCAAAACCAAAAGGGGAAGCACCTTGAGTTTCAATCTCCTTGTAGGATTTACCTTGTGATATGTTGTGCTCCCGCTTTCTTTTATTGGGTTTAAACTGCTACTTACATTGATAAGATTCTTCCTCTTGCTATTTCTCTACTTTATGTTGATCCACTCTGAAATAGGTGACTGATACTGAGTTTCCCTGAACTGTGTGACTAATTAATGACCTGAGTTCCTTGATATTTATAATTTAAGAAATAAATGATCAACCATAAAAGGTGGATTTGCAAGCTGATATTTTTTCATTTCCTCCATGTTACCCATCTTCCGCATTTGACTAGCTTTCAAAACTCTATAGTTGTCTTCCTCTACTAGTTCTTTAGCCCTCTGGTCTCTTTCTTTCTCAACATGAAAATCTTTGCTTTGATAATCAATACCCTGTAGACCAAACAAGAATTTTGTTAGTTATGAAATTGAACCCTCTGGAGCATCATCTCCCCATAAATGATAAAAATTACACGCCTGATGCGTTTCTTATCAATATCCATTTCAATGAACACATTGGTTTTTTCAAAAGTAGCCTTCTCCATTTGCCTTTCAACACTCACCAAATTCGGCAGCAATATTGTTTTCACACACCTTAGTAACCACGAGCATGCTTGTGAACTGTACCCAAAGGGTATATAAGGATTACTAAAATCCTTGTAAAATTTATCCTTCCAAGCTAGAACCAAACTAGATAGCATGATATATACCAATAGCACCTCGTGTTCAACTTGACATGATTGGTGTGTTTCTTAGCAATATCCATTTCAACGAATAATCAAGGATTTTCTTTACTAGTAGCCTTCTTTGTGTACCTTTATAATTCCTTTCCAAATATACAAGAAATATTTTTTATACACACCTTGATAACCATGGGAATGTTTGTGAACTCACTCGGGGAGGATATCTAGAATTAATAAAATCCCAAGAGTCAAATTCATCCTATCCACATTGAAGTGTAGAAAAAATTTAAATTCTCGTAGCCCACCCAGTTTCAAGTTTTTCACATGTATGTTAATGCCCACAACCCCAAATGTGTTGGAAGATATAAAACATTTATTTTAAATTCATTTGAAAAAAAAATTGAGCTACCTCTACATTTTTGTTTTTAGTTGATATGATAAATAAAGCAAGCACATACAACACAAATTTATCACACTTTTACATAGTTATTTTTGGTCTAATGACATTGGAAAAACCACAAGGGGAAAACCAGTTCTTAAGGATGATTTATTTTATTAAAGTAAAATAAATGCGAAGCAAGAATTTTAACAGACTTATCACTCCCTTTTGAAGATGAGATAACACAATCCTTTAGCATGAAAAACACATCCACGCAATAGAAAAGCTCAGCCTTTGATTCTACCCTTATCTCTCGCACTGAATAAGCCTAGGAACTCCTTCCAAACCCAAAAAAAAATTCTCTGCAAATTTGTTGGAATAGGGTCTCCTACGAGCTACGAAACTGGTCCAATTTTGTATATTTTTTTATTATATTTAGTCTAGCGCAGGGGTTTTGGGGTGGGTCAAAGCCCTGACAAGATTGTAATGGGTCAAAGGGTAGACCTAGGGTCCACAAACCATGGTTTGCAGACCATAGGAAAGATTAGGCTAGATTGTTATAAATAGAGGGACATTTTTAATTGTAAGGGAAGAATATGATAAGATCTTGATGCAAATTGTGGTTTAGTAGGTCTGTTTGGGTTTTTGGGGAAAAGAGTCCTACTAGCTGTGTGCGCGGAGATCCACGTCCTGTTGTGTGCAGACCCTGTTGTTGTGAGTGCAGGTCGAGTTTGGGTATTGTAAGAAGGAACTGGCAGATTGATGAATGAGAAAGGTTGTTAAGCAACTGAATCTATGTGTATTGTTTATGAAAATCTATGGTAGCTACTGTATTATGCATATTCTGGGTTAAGCTGCGAAGGTACTGTGTATGTGTTCCTACTGTATTTGGATCTATTATGTATGTTTTATGCAATGTTGCACTATTGTTTTAGAAGTATATGATTTGTTGAGCACAGTAAGTATAGTTGACCTTCCGCATGTGGATGCGAAGGAGGCCTATAGATCCGGTTCTAAAATAGGTGATCTGGCCATTACAGAGCCAGACACAGCTCTGCTTGGATTACCTATCCTCTCTCAAGGTGCGGAAACCTAGTTCCAACACCCACCCATACTACTTTGGGTGAGACTGTGGCCTGCGCAAGTAGGTCACTGCCGAAAGGGCCAGTAGTATAGGGGTTTGTTAGCAAACCTTCACTTGCGAACCTGGGTCAGGACCCCTCGAGCCAAAAAATGGTTCTGTTGCTGAGACCGAGAGAATTTTGAGAAGGGGATCGGGTAATGCCAAGAAAAGTAATGGGCGCCTAAGGAGAAAAGAAGAGCAAGTATGATTGAATGACCTCCACTGTGGACAAAAGCACAACATGGAGCGGTAAGTACTATCAAGCCAATTTAGAAGGGGATAGATTTGTCTATAGCTTGATAGAATAGATGCGCAAAGCCCTCCAGCTACACCACCTTCAGGACCACATAAGGTTAAAACCCCTTCCGAAACCCCTCCAGAAGAAGATATGGCAGCACACTTGAAATTACCTACCTTCAAAGGTGCAGGAGATGAGGACATGGACCAATTTTGGTTTATTGCAGACTCAGTATGGACTATGAAAGGGGTGGTTAGAAATACTGTGAAAAGGGCGCAGCTATCCCTGGCCTTCGAAGAAAGAGCTCTGGACTAGTATATGCGATACATATCTCAAAATGGAAGTGCATCCATTCAGGATATTAAGGACACTCTGAAACAACAGTTCTGAAAACCTAATTCCTACTCTCAGATTGTAGCAGACGTGAAATATTTCAAGCAAGGAATAACTGAGTTTGTATGGGAAGCTGATCAAAGACTAAAAAAAGCAATCAGGGAAGGAGGATTTAAGTATGACGATAGACAACATACAGAATGGTTCATCACTATGCTGCTACCTCACCTGTGTGTATCTATGGGCCACCAAACCTTCGAGTCATAGGAAAAAGCTTTGGAAGCTGCCATGAAACTGGAAGCTGCGCCCAGAGAAGATACTTCAGCCAGAGTACAAGAAATTCAGGAGTAGCTCAGAGCTATGCACATAGAGATTCATAACCTATGGAAGGAATGGGGAAATGGAGCTAGCACAAACCTATGGTGCATACGATGTCGGGTATCTAGACATACGAAGGATCAATGCCCACTACTGGAAGATTACATACAGCCAGGAGGACCTAGTCTGGTGCGTCCAATTGGAGAACCCAACCCATTGCATCCGAGCTCAAGTGGATCTGCATTGTGGTGTGATGACTGCTGTGTAGTAGGGCTACATGATACGAACCATTTCCCCCAGCTAGGTGTGTATGTATTGGAATTAAAGCAGCAATTGTGTAGATTATACCAATCGATAGGACATGATGAGCAGAACTATCCAACTTATGATCTGACGGTAGATCGAGGAAACCTGTATAGGGTGCAATCCGACCTTGCATCACCCAGATCTCCCGCAAAATTTGGTGGCTCCCCAGCTGGGGGCGGGGGAGGTCGAGGAGGAAGTGCAGGTCAAGGATGTGGAAAGCTCATCTATTATAACTCCGGGGAAGTAGGACACTTTGCAAGGGACTTCCCAACTCCTACAAGGAAATCCTACAAAAATTGCAGACAACTGGACCATGCAATTGAATATTGTCCAATCTTGATAGCAAAAATGCAAGAAAAACAACCAACACCAACATGAAATGTACAAAGAGTTAAGGCTGAACTATGGGACGGAAATCTGAGTGCGAATGTTGTAACACGCGGTGGGATGGCCACCAAGGGACCTAAGAAGGAGGCCACGAGGGGTCCTTTAATCCGACAGGCACCTATCAACTAAGAAGGGTTGGACCAAAAATCGGGGTGGGAAACAATCATCGCAGTCTACCAGGACATTGCTAAGACAAGGGAAGCTACTGTGCAGACACCTGTGCACTTCAATATGGGTGATGAGGTGAGACCATTCCTGTATGCATGTATGAAGCTATTACGCAACCAATGAACTGAAGAAAACCTTCAGAAACTAATAAATCGTTGCATAGTGCAGTCCCACCTATCCCCAGAAGTCCAAGACATGCAGAAGCTAGGCGGATATAGGAAGCACACCAGTAGGGAGATGAGATTAACTGCCCAAATCAGTAACTATGAAATGGATCAGGTTGTCTTATATTTGGAGTCAGATGCAAATGTGCTACCTAAGCAAACTTGGCAGCAAATGGGAGAACCCCAATTGGAGTGGTCCAACATCTAGCTATGTATGGCCAACCAGCAGAAGATTATACCTCTGGGGAGACTATCAAGAATCATGGTAGATATTGTCAGGGTCAAGTTCAAGGCTGACTTCAAGGTAATTCAGATTGTAGAAGATGCAGACCCATACCCTGCACTCTTAGGATTGGACTGGACCATAGATATGGGTGGTATCATCAACCTCAAAAAGAGAAGCATGGTGTTTGAAAATAACAGAACAAGGGTGATAGTACCATTAGATCCCAAGGAAGGTGAACACTACATAGAACCAGTATGCGGTGAAGAATGGGTGGATTGCATTTACAAATTGACCGCGTGGAATGAAAATTGGATCAATCCCACCACGGACGGGGTACTCTGTTGGGAGCCAGATAGTGAATGTTTCTCTGACTCGAGTGAGATAACGGAGAATTGGAAAAACTGGTTGAATGATGTCTTGACACTACAATGTCTTCGAGCCACAAAGGACTTCTACTTCGTTTCCTTAGAGGTAAGATATCTACCCTATTTTGATGAATCCAGTAGCATCAAGGAGTTCCTGCAGACATTGGAAGCTGTGGTTCCTCCGGAACGAAGGCTATGGGCCCTTAATCTATCTATGTGAGGAACATCTACATGATGGTGGGACACCCACAAGGAAGCCTTCGAGGATTGGGAGGAATTTTGGGCTATGATGATCCTGCGGTTCGCACCTCTAGCTAACGTACGCACCAAGACGTTCCTCAAACCAGGAGATCCCCGCGAGCACCTGCTCACTTGGACGGAAAAATGGTTCGACCGGACTATAGAAGAATGGGTTCATCTATTTATTCATGCTTTGGGGCCTATCCCCTTCACATGGTATTTAGATGCGGAGCTACATCAGTGCACTCGCCACTAGGAAACACTAAAAGATGACTTTATAGGAACATTCGGGCTAATTGGGGGGACGAAGGTGCTCGACGAAGCTCTGCAGGACATCGATGCTTTTGTATTTAATGACTCACGTCATCACAATGCACTGAAATTCCTGACATGGGAAGGACAGATGCAAGACATAGTCAACTGCCAGAGCTTAGTGCTTGAAGAAGAGGAAGATAATCCTTGGAATATCTATGTCCCAGAATCCGAGGGGGAGCATCCAGTTACTAGACCTCCGCTGTAGAATATTGATGTCACCCAGCCTCTCAAGCTACGTGAAATTAATATCGAGATGGAAGAACATCCTAAATTGGCCAAGATTGGGGACTATTGGGATGAAGGAACTGTAGGAAAATTTTCCGAGCTACTTACGGAATATCAGGACTTATTCCCAACAAAATTTTATGAGCTCAAAGGAATCACAGGGTACCTAGGCATTATGCACATCACCCTGAAACTAGCGGCACGCCCCGTAAAGTAGCGGCCTTACCAATTGAACCGTAAATATAAGCAAAAGGTCAAAGAATAACTGGACAAAATTCTTATTGTCGGCATCATTGAACCGGTTGAACAGTCAGATTGGGTAAATCCAATGGCCATCCAGGAGAAGAAAACAAAGGGGGAAATATGACTCTACATGGACCTATGCAAGTTAGACGATGCATGTGTACATGAACCCTTCCCTATGCCTTTCTCAGATGAAATCCTTGATAGCGTAGGTGGACAGGAAGCATATTCCTTCACTGATATATTCTCATGGTACCACCAGATCCAAATCGCCCCTGAAGATCGCAGTAAGACTAAATTCGCAATAGAATGGGGATCCTTTCAATATATAGTCATGCCCTTCAGTCTCAAGAGTGCACCTGCTATCTTCTCAAGATTATTAGTTTCCGTATTCAAGGAGTTCATCCATAAGTTTCTAGAAGTGTATTTCAATGACTGGACGGCATTCGTCTTAGTAAAGGAGCATGTCTCCAACCTGCGCATGATGTTGGATGCCTGTCTCAAGCACCATATTTCCTTGAATATCAAGAAGTGTAACTTCTGTGTGCCTTTTGGAATCTTTCTTGGACACATAGTATGCAGTAATTATAAACCTTGAAGTCCCAACAACGGAGAAATAGCTGCGTTCAATTCTTGAACGCACGGGCTATTACAGAAAATTTATTCAGGGGTACGCACTGATCACAACACCCATGGAAAAAATGCTTAAAAAGTATGCTTCCTTTTTTTGGAACGATGAATGTCAGAAGAGTTTTGAGCTACTCAAAGATAAGATGGTCTCTGCACCCATACTAAGATTTCCTAATTGGTCGAAGGAATTTCATGTACATGTGGATGCATCAGGAATCGCCTTGGGCGCTGTCCTAACTCAGCCTAGGGAGGGAGATATTGATCACCCGATTGCCTTTGCTAGTCGAAAACTCTCTGGCAGAGAGCGCAACTACTCCCCCACCGAACGGGAAGGGTTGGCTATGGTATACGCATTACAGAAATATCAACACTATATGTTGGGAGGACAGTCTAAGATGTTTACTAATCATTCGACTTTAAAATACCTTGTGAACAAGCTTGTGTTGGGGGGAATATTTGCAGATGGTTGTTGCTATTTCAGGAATATGATTTTGAAATCATAGTAAAGCCAGGAAGGCTGAACGTGGGTCCGTGTTGGGAAAAATACTAAGAGGGGGGGTGAATCAGTATTTAGTGCAGACTAAAAAAATTTTACTTTTTCTTTCTCTAAAACTCATACGCTACTTTAATGAACCCAAGTCGCGTATACACGCGGATATCCTCAATGAAACTCACGTATTACTAGAGATCTTATTATGCAGATAATTCTTTACTTAGATCTTTGCATCATTCATTCATTAGATGTTTAGTAAGTAGTAAACATGTGCAATAAGAACAGAATAAATCATCACACATAAGCAACACACATGAACACCGGGATTTAAGGTGGAAACCCAATTCGGGAGAAAACCACTGCTGTCGTCGTCTCAGTCTTCAATATTTATTATAAACAAAACATCTTACAACCATGTACTGGCGCAGACTCATACCAGCACGCAGGCACCCACCTGCAGAAGGCTACAACCTTCTCTCGTTTACCAGCCTCTCCTGGAAGGGAGCTACAACCCCCTGCTCTCGTTTACCAGCCTCTCCTGGAAGGGAGCTACGACCCCCTGCTCTCGTTTACCAGCCTCTTCTAGAAGGGAGCTACTACCCCTTGTTCTCATTTACCAGCTACCACTGGAAGGGAGCTACAAACCCCTCACTTAAGGCTTCGACCCTCAGCACCATTGCGGACCACGTTTCATCAATTTTCATACTGGATCCAACAGCTTCCATACAACATATATTGTAGGCCACTTTTCATCAGATTTTCAAACTGGACCCACTCCACACATTTAAGCTCATCATTCATCAAACTGAAACTCATAACCTCATCAATTCATTCATTGTACCATCAACCAATCAACCAACAACTTGATCTTTAATCAACATAATCAGCATCATAATCAACTTCAAACAACCCAGATCTGTATTAATACATCATTGATAGATAGTAGTAACACAGTAGAACAGATCATACATTTCATTCCACATACTTCAGCAAAACCCTAGATTCCATACGCACTTTTACTTTACTGAACCTGCGTATATATGTGCTTTCATACAGACAAACCTGTGTATACTTCTGCACATATTCCAGAATCACCCTCACATTCCATACGTGCTTTTGTTGAAGCCAACCTGCATATGCACGTGCTTTTTATGAAGCAAACTTGCGTATAGATCTTCAAACTTTGTAGGGCTGCGCAACTCTTCAGAACAGATAAATAGCTCAGATCTTACCCTTCACTTCAGAAAATATTCGCCTCATCTCAGAACATTTCATAAACAGATCTAGAAAATACATAGTCAATTCAGATCTAGAGATCCCTCTTCATCATTTTCTTCATAGGTGCATTATTAATTCAGATCAATCAATAAACTATTACCCTTCCATGCAGATATACTTCAAAGTGAAGTATTCATTAAAACCTAGACTTATGCACACACTTGCACTATGATCTTCTTCTCCTTATATAGATTTAGCCTTTTTCAATACCATGAGCCAAAACCACACAACTTCCCATGGTATTCCTGGACGAGATCAAATAGATATTCCGGCGCTCAATACAATGGGCCAATACCATGGTAAACTCCCTTGGTTTTATAAATTTAGAGCGCAAATAGGCATACGCTACTTGGTACGTACTTTTCCGTGTACATACGCTACTTCGCTTTTACAAACCCACGTATGCTTTGTGACATATCATATTTATCATTTCTCTGGCACTTACTGGAATTCCTTTCTTCTGTTACTTCTGAGCTGATCTATAGATACATCATCCTTCCTTATTTAACAAAAGATACATCTTCCTTACATATTTAACACATAAGTTGCTTATCATAGGCAACTCATCAAGCAGGTTTCTATCAAGAAAAACTTCATCAAGTAGGTTTCCATCCAAAGACAACTCATCAGATAAGCAGGTTTCCATCAAGAACAACTTCATCAAGTAGGTTTCCATCCAAAGACAACTCATCAAGCCAGTTTCCATTAAGGAAGACAACTCATCAAGTCAGTTTCCATTCAGGACAAATTCATCTAGTAGGTTGCCATCAAAGACAACACATTGCATCATATTGCCAACAATCTTATTTCATCAAGTACGTTGCCATCAAGGACAACACATGCTAACAATCTCCCCCTTTGGACTTGATGGCAACCATGATGTTGTTTGATCACCACAATAGATATAATACATTTATTATAACCATTATGCAAACACCATGATACTCTCCCCCTATTTAAACACCATGTTACTCTCCCCCTTTGACATCAAGGGCAAAGGGCAGATCAAAGCCAAAACAAGGTTTTTCTTCTCTTATAGAAAGAAGAGCTTTGTAGATCTGATGTGCACTGAAGTTACCATGATGCCCCTGAGTTCATGCTGAAAACATATTTTTCAATGAAGTACATGACTCTATGACCTTTCCTATCACCAAGGACTCATACTTACATCAATGATCCAAACATATGTGACTCAAGTACCCAACCAAGTGGGTTTACACATTTTGACTCAACTACCCAACCAAGTGGGTTTACAAATTTGATCAAGTCCTTACATGACATAATATTACAATTTTACATCATAGGTCTCAACATGACCTTTTCATCAAGTTAAAAATATGACGTTTTATGACCAACATCAAAAATACCTCAAGAGAGAGATCATATTTCAGAACCATCATAATGCCAACAATGCATTACTTTCCATATGACCAATGCTCCCCCTTAGCTTGTGCATCCTGAACACTTTCAACAGAAAATCATCAATGCATCTTCATCAGATATTAGAGAATGAAACGGAGATATGAGAGCTGAAACATCACCAGAGATACCCAATAGCACCACATTTGTGCTGAAAAATGATGACCCCAAAAAGTTGTCAACACATACCCATACACTATTTTCTATGTATAAACTCGCGTATATACGCGACTTTGTTTTAGAAAACCCGCATATCCAATTTAATATTCTGAATTTAAGCAGATCTGATCTTCTGTATGGCAGAGACTATTCCCAGCTTCTGTCTGAGATATTCGAATGCTTCCCCAGAATATATGAGAGAAGATAGATAGGACAATGTAGCTATGTTTTCAAGTGTCATCCAGTAGTTTTAGCATAAGCACATCAGTAACCAAGTCTTCAGGCTCTTTGCAGCATCAACATATTCTTCAAGAGGAATTATCATACCAAAACAATCTTCTTCAATAGAAAATATGTATCAGGCAATCATTCATGTGATCTGTTATCATCAAGATCTTCATGATTTATTTATTTCATAATCATGATGTAACATGTGTAGGAATTATGTCAATAGTCATCAGCAACAAACTCTGCATGATCTATCCTTATCTCTGCATCATAAAACTTTCATCTCATCCATGTGTGAAAACAAAAGATACTCTTCAGCAAAAAGAAATCAGGGCTCATCCATAATCTCATCATAAGAAACCATGTATCATATCACAGTCATTTGAGCATGAGTATTACGAGAACTAAGGAATAAGCAGATACAATGCCAACAATGCAATCAATAGTAATTAGACTGATGCTCCCCCTAAACCTGTGCTCCTGATCTTTAGTTGAATCACTATTTTTCTTATCAGAAAGGTATATGCTTCTGTCTCCAAAGGAACTCGCGTGTATACGTGGATTTAGTTCACGAAACCCACGTATGGAAAGTGAAATAATGAAAATTTCACAACTTCATCTCCCCCTGAACTTATGCCACCTGTACCTGTCTTCTTCACATCAGATGCACTGTCAGAAATAAACATAACCAGAATTACCAAACCAACCATGAGAATCACCATATATTGCTCCCCTTGTGATGATACATTACTAATCCCTAGAACGTATCTCACATCACTCCTGCAGTCATTATGAGAAGTAAGCTTTAGAAGCAGATGACTGCAGTAGGGTCAATATTCCCTACGTTTCTGACCGGTCCTCCTTCTTTTTCCAGCTTTGCTTAAAATTTATTATAGTGTGCTGGAAATTGTCCAATTTCTCAGATCTATTCATCCTGCATTCTTTTTCTACATGTCCATACTTGTTACAAGCATAACATCTTGCGTGACCAGAAAAGTAAGCATAGGGATCATAATGTGTTTTTCTATTCTTTCTTCTATTGCAATCAGTTGCTTTATGACCATACTTGCTGCATGAAAAACAATATCCCTTAAAGAAACCTGAGTACCTTTCTATGTAGAATCTATTTGTTTGAGACTGAAAAAATCTGCTTCTGCAAATGGCTGCAACATGCCCATAATTATGACATTTAAAGCATTCAAAATTATTGATCAAAGGAGGGAATGATTTCTTTTGAGAGTTCATGATTGTCGGTTGACCTTTTGTTTCTTTCAACACATCAGGTTTTGCATTGATATCCTTTGAATCTTTAGCGCTTCCTTTGTGAACTAGATTCTCCTTTAACAATTTCATGAAAACCAAGACCAAATTTAACAGAAGGAGACCTTTTACTACTAAGAATATTTTCCAGAATCTTAGTGCTATCTTGAAACCTCAAGAGTTTATATTTTTCTTCTAATTTACCTTTCAAAACATTTACCTCAACCTCCAATCTTTGGCATTGCTTATTCATACTTTCTTCAACCCTTCTTCCTTCTTCTACTTGATCATTCAATTTTAAAATCTCTTCCTTCAACCCATTTTCTTGTTCTTCACAAGTTTGTAAAAGTTCTTCATTCTTCTTATTTGTTTTTTCTAGATTTGATTTGAGAAAGATGATTTCTGCTTCAAGTCTTCTACTTTGATAGGTTGCTTTATCCTGCAGTTTTTGATACATTTCTATCTGTTCTTTCATTCTAGAGATCATCTCTTTGTAGATAGATTCTCTCTCATTAAATGATCTTTTTTTATCTTCAACTTTAATCTTGAGAGCTTCTTCTAGATCCATAACATTACTTTCACTATCTTCACCATTGCATGCACAAGAACTGGAATCACAAGAACAACAATCAATACATGTTTCCTCTTCTTCATTTTCTGCTACACATGTTTTCTGAGATATATCCTTTTGAGTAGCCTTCTTCTTTTGCTTCCTTCCCATTGTGACAGATCTCATTCAAGTGATCAAGCTCCTTCAGAAGGGCCTGCTCTGATACCAATTGTTGGGAAAAATACTGAGAGGGGGGGTGAATCACTATTTAGTGCAGACTGAAATTTTTTTACTTTTTCTTTCTCTAAAACCCATACGCTACTTTAATGAACCCAAGTTGTGTATACACGCGGATATCCTCAATGAAACTCGCGTATTACCAGAGATCTTATTATGCAGATAATTCTTTACTTAGATCTTTGCATCATTCATTCATTAGATGTTTAGTAAGCTGTAAACATGTGCAGTAAGAACAGAATAAATCATCACACATAAGCAACACACATGAACACCAGGATTTAAGGTGGAAACCCAATTCAGGAGAAAACCACCGCTGTCGTCGTCTCAGTCTTCAATATTTTTTATAAACAAAACATTTTACAACCATGTACTGGCACAAACTCATACCAGCACGCAGGCACCCACCTGCAGAAGGCTAAAACCTTCTCTCGTTTACCAGCCTCTCCTGGAAGGGAGCTACAACCCCCTACTCTCGTTTACCAGCCTCTCTTGGAAGGGATCTACGACCCCCTACTCTTGTTTACTAGCCTCTCCTGGAAGGGAGCTACTACCCCCTGTTCTCGTTTACCAGCTACCACTGGAAGGGAGCTACAACCCCCTCACTGAAGGCTTTGACCCTCAGCACCATTGCGGACCACGTTTCATCAATTTTCATACTGGATCCAACAGCTTCCATACAACATATCTTGTAGGCCGCTTTTCATCAGATTTTCAGACTGGACCCACTCCACACATTTAAGCTCATCATTCATCAAACTGAAACTCATAACCTCATCAATTCATTCATTGTACCATCAACCAATCAACCAACAACTTGATCTTTAATCAACATAATCAGCAGCATAATCAACTTCAAACAACCCAGATCTATATTAATACATCATTGACAGATAGTAGTAACACAGTAGAACAGATCAGACATTTCATTCCACATACTTCAGCAAAACCCTAGATTCCATACGCGCTTTTAATTTACTGAACCTGCGTATATACGTGCTTTCATAGAGACAAACCTGCGTATACTTCTGCACATATTCCAGAATCAACCTCACAATCCATACACGCTTTTGCTGAAGCCAACCTGCGTATGCACGTTCTTTTTATGAAGCAAACCTGCGTATAGATCTTCAAACTTTGTAGGGCTGCGCAACTCTTCAGAATAGATAAATAGCTCAGATCTTACCCTTTACTTCAGAAAATATTCGCCTCATCTCATATCTAAACATTCCATAAACAGATCTAGAAAATACATAGTCAATTCAGATCTAGAGATCCCTCTTCATCATTTTCTTCATAGGTGCATTATTAATTTAGATCAATCAATAAACTGTTACCCTTCCATGTAGATATACTTCAAAGTGAAGTATTCATTAAAACCCAGACTTATGCACACACTTGCACTATGATCTTCTTCTCCTTATATAGATTTAGCCTTTGTCAATACCATGAGCCAAAACCACACAAGTTCCCATGGTATTCCTGGACAGGATCAAATAGATATTCCAGCGCTCAATACAATGGGCCAATGCCATGGTAAACTCCCTTGGTTTTATAAATTTAGAGCGCAAATAGGCATACACTACTTGGTACGTACTTTTCCGCATACATACGCTACTTCGCCTTTACAAACCCATGTATGCTTTGTGACATATCATATTTATCATTTCTCTGGCACTTACTGGAATTCCTTTCTTCTGTTACTTCTGAGCTGATCTGTAGATACATCATCCTTCCTTATTTAACACAAGATACATCTTCCTTACATATTTAACACATAGGTTTCTTATCATAGGCAACTCATCAAGCAGGTTTCTATCAAGAACAACTTCATCAAGTAGGTTTCCATCCAAACACAACTCATCAAGTCAGTTTCCATTAAGGAATACAACTCATCAGATAAGCAGGTTTCCATCAAGAAAAACTTCATCAAGTAGGTTGCCATCCAAAGACAACTCATCAAGTCAGTTTCCATTAAGGAATACAACTCATCAAGTCAGTTTCCATTAAGGACAAATTCATCTAGTAGGTTGCCATCAAAGACAACACATTGCATCATATTGCCAACAATCTTATTTCATCAAGTAGATTTCCATCAAGGACAACACATGCCAACAGTCCGGATCATCTATCCCGCATTGCGACAGGCGAAGAACCTACTAACTTGGAGGAAGGCTTTCTAGATGCGTAGTTGTTCGCCATAAAGGTCATTGATGCACACTTCGCTGATATCATTTAGTTCTTGACTACCGGCATGTCCGCCGCAAAATATTTGGTACAACAGAAGAAAGAGTTGGTTACTTAGGTAGCGGACTTTACTATCATCGTCGGCCAATTATACAAACTAGGCGCTGATGAAGCACTACGCAGGTACATATTGGAACATGAACAGCATGACGTCTTGGCTAAAGTGCATGAAGGTTTCACAGGAGGCCACTATGTAGGAAAGGAAACATCACAAAAAATCTTGAGAGTTTGATGATGGTGGCCTACCCTACACCATGATTCTCACGACGACTATTTTAAAGCGTGTGATACGTGCCAGCAGACAGGACGACCCTCATGAACAGATGAAATTCCATTTCAACCTCAAGTAGATTGGCAAGCCTTTGACAAATGGGAAATTGATTTTGTAGGACCAATCAATCCTCCAAGAAATAAGACAGGTGCGCGCTACATTATTACTGCCACTGAATATGTCACTCGATGGGCTAAAGCACAAGCGGTAAGGGATTTCACTGTAGATACTGCTGTGCACTTCATCTTTGAGAAAATCCTAACCAGATTTGGATGCCCAAATATCTTGATGAGTGACAGAGGCACGCACTTCGTTAATGAAACAATCCAAGCCCTAAATGAGGAATTTCGGATCCATCACACAAAAATTACACCGTATCATCCACAGGAAAACGAGGTGGTCGAGGCTTTCAAAAAATTCTTACAATAGGCATTAACCAAGGTCTGAAATGCCAATCGTAGTGATTGGGATGTACGCATCCCCTCTTTTCTATGGGCCTATTGGAAGACCTGCAAAAATCTAACAGGAAGGACCCCTTTCCGGATGGTCTACGGCAAAGAGGCCACTATGCCAATAGAATACATTGTTCCTAGTCTATGTATCGCAGCATTTACAAATATGGTAGAACCTGACATTATGGAATAATGCCTTGTGCAGCTTTTGGCGTTGGAAGAAGATCGGTTCATTGCTAACTTTCATCAGCAAGTTCAGAAGGGTCGTGATAAATCTTGGCATGATCACCATATTCGCCAAAAGACATTCGTAGAAGGCGACCTAGTCCTCTTATACGATAGCCAGTGTGCAAAACACCCAGGGAAATTCCGAAAACACTGTCTTGGTTCCTACACTGTTAAGGAAATCATGGATGGTGGAGCAGTCAGGTTAGCTACCCTACGCGGTGATGTGTTACCAGGGTATGTCAATGGCAGTCAGCTCAAACCATACAGGGTTCAATGACTATATGGCCAGAATATTTGCCTCAGGCAGAATCGATCCACCAGGGACAGGGCACTGAGGCATGAACAGGATATGCACGCTGATCAAGATAATCAAGCAGCTCCAAGGACAATTGGCAGACCCACGGCCACAGTGACTCAGGACGAGTCACAAGATTGTGTTGGGGGACTGTTGGAACAGGGTTTCCTATGAGCTGCGAAACTGGTCCGATTTTTTATATTTTGATTATATTTAGTCTAGCACAAGGGTTTTGGGGTGGGTCAAAGCCCCAAAAATATTGTAATGGGTCAAAGGGTAGACCTAGAGTCCGCAAACCACAATTTGTCGACCATAGGAAAGATTAGGCTAGATTGTTATAAATAGAGGGACATTTTGGATTGTAAGGGAAGAAGATGATAAGATCTTGATGCGAATTCTGGTTTAATAGGTCTGTTTTGGTTTTTTGGGAAAGGACTCCTGCTGGCTGTGTGCGCAGAGATCCCAAGTCCTACTATGTGCGGACCCTGCTGCTGTGTGCGCAAGTCGGGTTTGGGTATTGTAAGAAGGAATTGGCGGATTGATGAAGGAGAAAGGTTGTTGAGTAACTGAATCTATGTGTATCGTTTATGAGAATCTATGTTAGCTATTGTATTATGCATATTCTGTGTTAAATTGCGAAGGTACTGTGTATGTGTTCCTACTGTATTTGGATATGTTTTGTATGTTTTGTGCAATGTTGTGCTACTGTTTTAGAAGTATATGATTTGTTGAGCACAATAAGTATAGTTGACCTTGCGCACATGGATGCGAATGAGGCTTATAGATCCAGTTCTAAAATAAGCGATCTAGCCATTACAGAGCCGGGAGCAGCTCTTCTTAGCTTACCTATCCTCTCTCAGGGTGCGGAAACCTGGTTCCAGCACCCACCCATACTACTTCGGGTGAGACTGTGACCTGTGCAAGTAGGTCACTGCCGAAAGGGCGAGTAGTATAGGGGTTTGTTGGAAAACCTTCACCTCCGAACCTGGGTCAGGACCCCTCGAGCCAACAAAATTCGTGCCACAATAATAAAGCAATCAGTTCATAATCTCTACCTTGGTCTGCATGTAGGAGTCTCAAAATTCGAGCTCAGTGACTATGTTAAGAACATAAAATATGGGCTTCAAACTACCCTTATCCTCCACAAGTTTTAGCTGAGAAACTCACTCAGCTCACCTCCTAGAAACAACGATGATATTCTCCTTTATTCTTGGCCTCTTAACCCATGAAAATTGTCTTGGAATCTCCTACAAACACAACCTGAAACCTCTACTCGAGATTCGTCCCAAAAACCTACAGCACAAAACTCAGTTTTCTATCCTTTCTCTATGATGTGCTCTTTTTTGTATGCATACCTCCTCTTCTGTGCAATTTGATCCTCATCTCAAGCTCCTACACTCTTCTCCAATGCTACTCAACGAATGAATGAGAAAATTATTATCTTTTCCCTATTTTTCTTTTATCAGAGAGGGAAAACTGAAAGCCAGGGATCAAGAGCTAAGATTAAATATCAACCCATGAGATCAAATCCCCTACTTGAACCCCTCTCTCATGATATCAGTTATTGTACTCTAGCTAGTCCAAGGATTATGGCTAGATGTGTGCAATATTACGTCTTTTACAAGTTTCTTGTTGGTCCTATGGTAGTTTTATATTTCAGTAGGATGTTAGATGAGACTTCTAATTTTGTAGAGTCATATGTAGAGCACGTATGGCATGATTTCATAGAGAGAGGTTCCAAAACCTATTGTGGAATTAATGATTCATTCCAATCCTAGAGCTGAGTGGGATTAGCAAGGAGGATAATAAAAATTTTGTTAGATACTCTTAGGAAGTGTGAGTTGACCTTGATTTTACTCTTTCTTTTAGATTCTCTTAGAAAGAGGGAGGTGTCCTTGTTGAGGTTTTTGTTAAAATTGTTGAAGGTTTTGAGGTGCATGAGAGGTATTCTCATTTTCATAGTTCAATGATAAACCTTTATGTATTATTTTTTCATTTACCACAAGCTTGATAATTTAGGATTAATGAGTTAAGATATATGAAAATTTTTATCTTTTCTTTTCATAAGTTTGATCCTTTCTCTTATTTTCTATGGAGATCTGATCATCTTTGTAGGATGTCCTCAACAACTCATGATTTAGTGTCTAAATATTTTTCCTTGCGAAGTTGATATGGATTATGTTTGAGTATGGTAGGTTGTTGTCGATTTGGGATTATATTCCTTCAGGTTTGAAGGTGGTTAGTTTTCTTTAGAGGTTCAAGAACCAATGTTTGTATCTTGTTTTGTTGGATACAGTGAGACTTCTATAGCTTATAGGATCTACATTCTATCATTGCATAATATTGTGGTGAACTGAGATATGAAGTTTGACAAGGATGTGAGGTCCTCTATTTCCCCGGGGTTTCCTTTTAGAGATTGAAGGTATTGTGAATGTTTTTGTTCTAAATATTTATTCAAGAAATCAAATATATGTGTGGTTGATGAAAGATTGAGGGTATATATGTAGTATGCACAGTCTTTCTACTTCAAATAGTAGGAGGTTGAGATGGCTTACTCAAATGTATAGGATGTATAGGAGCATGTGCAATTTATTAGATCTTTGATAAGGGGGAGTATACGGCCTCGGAGATATGCTAACCATATTGTATTTGTTTTCCATTGTATTGAGGAGGTGAGGAGTGATGCCTTGATGGAGGAGTGTGATGATTGGGGAACAATGCACTTCAAATTTCCATGAGCTATTGGTTGATTTAAAGATTAAAATAGGTTTGGTTCAGTTGCAGAGGGGATAAAAATAATGTTGTGAAAGAAATTTCATTGTAAATAGGGAGTGTAGCCTTTGGGGTTACTCCAAAATTATTTACACAATTCGTGGGGGTGCTTCATGTGATGTGGGGTGCATGGTGTTATTCATCATTAATTTTCACTATCCATAGATGACTAAATATTGGTTTTGTATTTCTAAAAAGTAAATTCCATGAACATTATGAGTTTTAGAAATCTCACTGCCTTCATTATCCTTAGAGAAAAATTTTTTACTATCCTACCATTTTGCCATTTCATGATAACCTTGTAACTCCTACAGACTCCAAATGGATTGTGCCTCTCATTTCCATCCTTTTTCCTACCCATAATCTCATTACTCTGTTTTTCCCTTGCCTATGACTCCATTGTCCATCTAGGGTTTTTAAGGGCATTTTTCTTGGTTTCATGACTTCCATGGTTAAATGATCAACAAGGCTTGTATCTTGATGCTCTTACACCTCCTCCTATCCTTAATATACCTTCATAAATTCTTCCCATCACTCATGTCCCTCAAAATCATCATTTTTCTACAAAACCTAGCCTATTGCTACAATTTGACACTTTTTCGAGACTAGGCCTGTGTTTTTCCCTTTTGGACCCTTTCCCCTCACTCAATACTTCACATTCAACTTTCCTCTACTCTCTAACATACATCCCTATCCCCAAAAATTTCCCCAATAATTTATACAAACCTTAACCCCTTCATTCCCCTCCCTCTACAAGGCAGTCCTAAATCCATTGTTTTTCCTACACCAAACCCTAATTTCCCCTTCCAACTAAGTTAGGGTTTGCTATGGAAAGGAGGCATAGGAGAAAAGGATCGATATGATAGATCATATAGGCAATAAAATTCCATACCAACTCATAAACATCATGCCTCCATCATTTTCCAAGAATTCATTCCAGAGGAAAAATCATTTGCCACACCTAGGGCCAATTTTTCTTCAAACTATGTTTCTGACCAAACAGAGATGCATTTGAAAAAAGTGAGAGTGGATTTTGTCCGTAATAGGTCCAAGAAGAAAAAAATCCTTCATATTTTACACAGGTATCATGGTTTGGGAGCAATGTCAAAAATACAGATGTCACGGGAGAATTGTTGCACTTCTGGAGTGACCGTGGGAAAATCCGGTTTTCTCATATTTGGAGTGTACAAATGACTTTATTTATGGTTCAAAAGACAAATATACTCGAATATATTTACAATGATCTATCATGAGCTCAATTTAGAGTTGAGGAAGGAATCCAAACGTTGTTTGCACCAGCACTCTTCATTTCTGCACCATCATTCAACACGTTTTGACCAGTCTTGGGAGAATCAACTTTTGACAGGTCAAATCAACTCCATTAAGAGAAAAAAAGGTATATTTGGAAATCATACTAGAATATATTTCCAATGAGATATCATGAGCTCAATTTGGAGTTAAGGAAGGCCTCCAAAAGTTTTCTGCACTAGAACTCTGCATTTCTGCACCATCATTCAACACCTTTTGACCAGTCTTGGGAGAAGCAACTTTTGACAGAGAAAATCAACTCCAATCAGAGAAAAAATGTAATATTTGGATATTATACAGGATAATATTTCCAACACACTATCATGGGCCCAATTTGTACATCGGGAAGGCCTCCAAATTCCCTCTTCAAAAGGCGCTACATGTAGGGAAATTTTGACACATTTTGTTTTTTTGCTAAGGCCTCTGAGCGCAGCACCCTTGGCGCTACGTTTTCATATCAGGAATTCTCAGGAGGAAAAATTGGAATTTTTGGAATCCTCCACTCAATTACAATATGCTCACCAAATTTCAAAGCATTTGGAGCATTTTTTACCCCTCAAAATGCCAAAAAACACCTCCTTTTTCACCTTTCTGCCTCATTTTCAGGCATGGCCCTTTTGGATAGGTTAATGGACCCCAATAAAAAAAACCAAGGGAATTTTTGAAAATTAGACTCAGCAGGCTTTCCAACGGGCCATCACGGAGCCAATTCTGACATCGGGAAGGTCATCAAAACTTGGCTACAAGTAGACCCATTTTCTCCCGTGCATGCGCTGCGAGTAGGGTAGAACAAGAACTCAAAGAGGAAAAAGGCCAAGAAAAACTTTGAATCTTGGCTCAAGCTTCTCTACAGGTTTCTCAAAGCCCATGAGCAAGACATCCACCAATTTTGAGAAAATTTTGATAAATTTTGGTTTTTTGCAAATTTTGAGGCTTCTAAGCGCAACACCCTTGGCACTATGCTTTCATCTCAGGCATCCTCAAGAATAAAACTTAGAATTTTTTGAATCCTCAGCTCAATTATAGTATTCTCACCAAATTTCAAAGCATTTGGAGCATTTTCGACCCCCCAAAAGGCCAAAAAACACCTCACTTTTCACCTTTCTGCCTCTTTTTTAGGCGTGGTGCTGCGCCTTAAAGCAGTTTTTGGAAATATGCCTTTTTACATGTTAATGGAGCTCAAACAAAAAAAATAGGGTATATTTTGAAAGTGGACTCAGCAAGCTTTCCAACGGGCCATCATGGAGCCAATTCTGACATTGGGAAGGTCATTAAAACTTGGCTACAAGTGGACTCAATTTTGCCCATGCATGGCGCTACGATTTCAAACCTCACTGTGCATTTTTGACCAAAAAGTCAAAAAAAGACACATTAATGTAAAAATGATATTTTAGTGTTTTTTGAGGCAAATCACTCCAAATTTAGGTGCTAGGATTTATTTTTGCATTTATTTCATGAGATATTTTGTGCCTTGGGCCTTGCATGGTCTCTTAGGCATAAATGACATTTATGACTAGTTTTGATATTTTCAAACCCTAGTTAGGGTTTTTTCCCTCAATTGATAGATAAATAGAGCATGAGGGCCTTATTGTAAAATGTTGGCATTTGATGACTCTTTGGAGCAATACACAATTTTTTTGGAGTTTGGAGAAGAAATTGGTGTTGTGGAGTTTGTGAATAGCTTGTCTTGATTGATGATGGAGAAGGTTGCTTGTAGGATTTCTGAGCTTGTTTAATGGTGATGTGCTTCTATTTAGTTATTTTTTTCTTATGTATCATTGTGTTTCATCCTTATTTATTGCAGTAGGACAAAGTTTTTAGACTAATAAATGTTTTCAAAGGCACATTAGCTCTGTTTTTTCTTCACTTCCTTTATGTTTTCCTCTGCTAGGACATTTTAGAGAATTCTTAATTGCTCTCTAGACCACCTAAGCTTGTTTATTTCATGAATGGTTTGATGCAATAGGTATCAAGGATGTTTTATGGTTAGCCCTACTTGTTTGATGTCACTAAAACACTGTTCTTGAGATCTCTCTCTAAAGTACCACAAATTAGGTTTGCCAAAGAGGATATGTTTTGATCATACCCTTTTTCCATGCTTGAATAGTTGTTTTGGAGATCTTTATATAGCTATGATCAATGATTTTTAGGTGTTCCCTCTTCTTTGATTAAATTTATACATTTATCTTAAATGTTTTCTAACCTTGAAGGTGAAATCAGTAGAAGTTAAATGAGTTTCTCACCTTCTATATTTCATTGGATTGTTTGTCTGAAATGCTAATTTTCTTTAGTTGAATCAAAGAGTTATTGGTGTGCCCTGTCTATTGATTAATTCTTTATGCTAAATAGTGTTGAATTCCCTTCTTGTTTTAATTATATGACAAAGTATTCTTGATTTCCATTTTCCCTACTTTGTTCGCAAAGTTGATGTTCATCTCATTTCACAAAAACCTTGAAAATCCATCTAACCATGCTATATTTGCCCTGTGATCCACCCTGATTTATTGTTGAAACATTCCATGACTTTTATTGACTCCATAGCCCAATGACTTGAAGATTTCCTCACTCTATCTATTCTACTTGATCATCATACCCAACCAAAACAAACCCTACACTTAACAACTAGCCTAAAATAAAAGCCTAAAAGCAAACAAGTTTACATCCTTTGCACAAAATAAAGAGAGCCCTCTCTGAGTCTGGGAAGGCTAGGTCCTAGGACTCCAAAGACTGGTCTGATGTTACCCTATGCATTTGATCTCACCAATCTAAAAAATCACGAGAACCTAACACATGGAGTTTTGGTTTCCTTTGATTGTTACATGATGGAAATTCACATTGGATTTAGCTTGCTTGTAGATTTCTATACCTTTGTTTGTTGCTTATGTGGAATTCATCCTAGGAATCTTGAATACCTATCTAACAAATGTATTTCTTCATGGGCCACACACATGGAGTATTTTTGTTTTCTTGGGAGGATGAGTTAATTTGGAGTTTGTTGAAGCTTAGATGTCATGGGGACACTTAATTTCTTGGATGGAGGATTTTTCTTGACTTGAGGATTTTTGGGTTGAGGAGTGATAATAATGTAGTTGTGGTAGCCCTAAAGGCACACACAAATTAGGAGACATCATTGAAACTTTTATTTTTGGAGGTATTTTGAGGAGTGATTCCTACCTCCTAGTTGATGGCTATGCTTTTAATATGGTTTTCCTAGCTAGGATTTGCAGAGCTTGACTTATTCTAACTTGTCATGAGTTGTTTTTATGTACATGTACTTCAACTTATATGTGTGTGTGTGTGTGTGTGTGTGTGAAATATTCCATCTTTCCAAATATTTTGTACCAACTGATTTGAATCTCAGCTTATGCTATATTTTTGATTGGGTAGATTTTAGTGTTGGTTTTTCATGCTGACTTGAGATAACATAAAGTTTAATTAGTGAAGTGTTTTAACACAAATATAGAATATAGGAGGGCATAATATACTACTGTTATAATCTGTTGTAATAAGACAGTTCATATCTATTATATGATTTGAAAGTGTGCCCTAAGAGCTGAAAATTTGTAATTGTGGTTGAAGTACACTTGATTGGCATTTATTTTGTTGGGATGTCTTGTGAATTGGGTGGAAAGAAGTGAAGTATTTTCCACTTTAAATTAATATTTCAGATTCATACCTAAGGGTGAAATTTCACAAGTAACAACATTTTGGAAACTTCATGGTTGAGGTGAAATTTCTGAATTTGTAAAAAAAATCAAATCCTTGAAATACATGGTGTCAAAGTATTTTAGAGATTTCTACATACAGACCCAAACAATAACCAGATCCAATTCTATTCAACTTTCCATTACCAATCATCCAGGATAGACATGGAACAATGACTACTGAGTTATTTAGGGATTGCAAGAAGACTGACTCTTTAAGGTGATTTTTTTAACTTTTTAGTTCTTTGGATCCAAATGAGTGGATAATAATATTTATAATGGATAACTCAAGCCCATGACTCATTAGACTTGACCAAATTCCACATTGTTTTGTTGCAACCTGCAAAATCCTTACAAAAAATGCATGGATTTTTAAAACCCATGCCCTTTGGAACTTTGGTTGATAAAGTATTCAGTTGTAACAGGAGAAATTCATCTCGTCTGAACCAACATACCATAGGTACTTGTAGGAGATAGAATGGAGTATCATAAGAATTTCGTTAGGATAAAATTTGATGACATCTGGTAAACTCAATTTGATTCTAAAACACTTTGAATGAAAATCAACTTTCCAACCAATGACAACCATTTATTACACAAAATATTGATTTGATTTTATATTTTGTTTATGAGCTAGCCAGTTTTATATACCATATGACTTTGGCTTAAGAAGCAACCTTAGATATGTGAAGCCCTTTTCTAGCAGCTTGACCTTACGGAGGTAAAACTTCCACTTCATTTATAAACCTCTTTGGGGAACCAAATTAAAGAAAAAATGGATTTAATCATGCTCACCTCCTTTTGGGGGGGCGATGAGAAATATCTGAATTTTTTGCGAAGGCTTTGGCATTGGAGACGAAGGTAGATTCATCCCCGATAATAATTAGATCATTCAGAAACTATATTTGGGTTAGTGATTGAAGCTCGAACATTAGAAGTGGTCGGTCCATGTAACCAATTGCATCATTTGGAAACTTTATCATTCTGCTCAAATAGTTAGCTACAACAAGGAGTGACCTTGAGGATAAGCTCCTTTCACTGATTTTGTTCATATTTTTGTTTTGACGCTGCTATTTTTCTGTTCTCTAATTCTATTTTGCATCTATTTCATAAATGATAGTTTATATTTCTCATTGTGTCTTCGAAATTGAGCATTTTATACTTTATTCTTTGTATTTTTTTATGTGTATTTTTCTAATATGAATGTAAATTGTATTTGAGATGTTTCACATAGGAAGAATTTTTATTCTATAATATAGCCCTATATCAACTTATGCAACCATTACATGATTTTTTAAATGTGATATACTTGGACAACTTGCTAATGTTATATTTTTTTATTAATTTCTTCTATGATAATATTCAAGGATTTTCTTCTTTGTTGTATATTACTACGAACAATTATAATATTCCACTTGGTTTGTATGTATATTTTGAATGTCTAAGCTACCTTTTTTCCTTTGGAAGACTGATGTCACTTGTATGCACACAAGAAATCTTCCTAAAGGAAAAACACCTGGAAAAACTACTGCTACAAAGCCCAATAGGAGGGAAAGAGTGGGGATCGAGAACAATATCAAGGGAAAAAAAAAATTCAATAGTAGTAGTATGGAAAAGGAATCTCCTAGTGGGCCATCTAAATCTGAAGGATCAAACTAGGTATTGGTTGTCTATTGCATCCTTAAATTGCAAGTTTTGTTGAAAATCAAGTGCAAACTTATGTGTTGAATTCTAATATCATAACTTTTTCTTATGCGCGGTTGGTGGAATCATATGGTGGGGTTGCAGTTATTATCTATGATTCATAAAAAATTAGGAATCATATGAAGAAAATAGGATTGTATGTCTCAAGAGGGTCCTCAACAACTATTGAACAAGTCAGTACTTAAGCACTAGCATTTCCTGAAGGCCCTAGGATACAAAAGGGTGCAATAGATTGCAACGCAAAGAGACCTTTTCTCTGTAATTAAGGGAGTGACCTAACAAATCTGAAAAAAGTGTAGGATAATTTCTTGCCCATTAAAAAACTAGTGAAGAATTGAAGAAGTGGAATGGACCAGAAAATATCGTAGAATCAACTGCACATTTATTTAATAAAGAGAAGAAAGTTGTTTTAATGATAGAAGAAAAAATATTAGCTTTGAGAGAGGCTTTGAGAGTTGAGCAAGGAACACCGTGTGATGGAGTGTCTTCATAAGTAAAGGAAAGTAAGCTTATTCGCAAAAGGAAGAATGAAACCACAATAAATTTATCACAAGAACCAAATTTTGTAGAGGTGATGGAACTCAAGGATCAGAAGGTGCATGAGTCCAAGCACAAAATAAGAATAGTCAATTAATTGTTCTTGAGTTCATGTGTCAAAATAATAAAATGAATCATAACAATATGAGAGCCATGTTAAGTTGTAGATAGGTAGTGGAGAAATGCTAGAATTTGTTAGAAGCATAATATCATGCGATTTGGTCAAGAAAAGAAGAGATAAGGAGGTTGGTGACTTGGTTGAGTTAGTCTTTAATGAAAAATTTAATACAAAATCTCTATTCGATTTCAATATCAGTAAGATGTTACAAATTGATAATGATTCTGATGAAGAACTTTATGTGCAAACTATAGAGCCTTTAATATCACCTATTGTACCAGAAATGTATTTTATGGACCTTGGAGATCTGGCAGGTGAAAGCCTTGATCCTTTCTTGGAAGAAACATCATATGATGGGACTGATCGGCTTACTGGTAAAAATTATCATACTGAAATACCTTAAACAATGAAAGTTGTTTCCATCTAACTGCTTCATGGTAAAAAACAATTTGAATTGGAAAAATATGTTGATGAATAATTTTACTTTCAAGAAAAACAATTATGATCGTCACCTACTTTTCCAAAGCCATATGAAGTTATGAAAAAACTAGAGGGCCACTACTGCAATCTCTAAAGTGAACATGCTCCATCTTAGGTTATTGTTTCTTTTACCAGTGGAGGTTGTGAACTTCTGACATTGGGGGATTTAAACTTGATGTGAGCCAAATGTTTCATGGAACTTCAGCTAATTTTAATAATAATGTGTTGCTTCAATCAGTTAGGGAGAATGATCATTTGGACAATTTAGATGAGTTAAAACGAAAAAAATCATCTAGAGTAGAAATGGATGAGTATGTTATAGAATCAAATTTGTCTTAGTATCCTCCAATAGATCCTGAGAATAACAAAATAAATAAATAAAATAATAATAATGATTTGGGTAGTCAAAGAAATATTGAGTAGGTGAACGGACTTGAAGAGAAAACTGAAGATGAAAGACACATATTCCTTTCAATGACTTGTGAGGAATAGGTCATAAAAGTAGAAAATATTTGTGAAGCTCAATAGCTCAAAAAAAAATTCATACTTCTAGATTGTGTATTCTTGCTTTCAAGATGAAAATAATTCGAATAACATGTTTCACAACATCCAACATTATTTGGATGTTCTCAATGCTTCATCAAAAGCCCTTGATTTGGATAAATTGATTCTTAATTTCTCTTGGAATACCAAGCTTTCAAGAGAGTAAGCACCTCTAGAAAAATTTTCTACACAAATAGAGATGTGCTTTTTGATGTCTAAAATAAGTAATCAAAAGCTATCAAGGCCCATTGGTTTTCTTATTAATGCATTCACAATTCAATTTTTGTTATTATGGTTTATTTAGGATAACATTTAATATAATTTTTAATGAAAGCAATAAATTGTATTAAAAATAAGAAATGCAAGCTACCCCAGCTATACCCATAGTTAGTAAATGCTTTAATATTGGGCATTTGAAGACTGGGGGATATTGGGTCTTAGATTGATAAAACAATTCATTTTTATCTCTGCTCCATTCTTCTTTTAGTTTCCTTTTGTTCAAATTTTGTTGCTGATGGTTTTGAACTAAGAACCTGATAGATGGAATCATTTGATTATTATCTCAATTAATGATAATTGTTCCAATTTTTTTTCTTTCCCAATAATGGGGTTTTGTAGCAAAATTTCCTGAGGAGTTTCTATTTATTTTTGGAGTCTTGGCTTTTGACATTAGAAGAAGTTCCTAATCTGGTTTCTTACTCTGCATTTTCCCTTTTGGGTCACCTTTCAAACAAACCATTCGTCTTTTCAGCTTTGCAACCCATAAAGTCTCCTCTCTATGGTGATTAGTTGAACATCCTATCCTTGTTTACAAATATTTTGTGGATAGCTCAAATGGGTGTCATGTTTTAGGGCAGATTTTGGACAAGTTGTGTTTTTATCATCCAAAGGCAGAGTCCAGTGAAAGTCTTGATAATCAAGGATGATGTCATCTTAAAATCCTTTGCTTAGGTCTAGTTCAAGAAAATTTATAACACGTGTGAATATACCCATTTTCTCTTGGTTCTTGTCTATTTTGATGAATTTACCTATAGAGTTTCCAATTACTTGTAAAATTTTATCTTCCTAAAAGCAAAGTGGAAGGTTTAGAAATATTACTTAATGAAGGTGAGTGAAACATGGTTGCTACATGATTACTAGTAATTTGTCAAAATTGAATATTGTAGCCAGGTATTGTATTTTTTTTTAGATATTTTGATTGTTTAAAAACAATAATCCATATGTAAACCATTGGATAACTACAGAAGTAAGCTTTGGAAATGAAGAAGGATTCTAAAATATCAAATACTTATGACCAAATGAATAAAACCTTTTGATAAAAAGAAATAATGTAAATGTAAGTTTGGTACCATTAAAGGCATTGTTCATGGGTGGAACTTGAGTTGTCCCCTAGATATTATGACATGTACAACCCAAACCCATTCAAGAAAGTAGACATTATAGGCATGGTTCCAATGTATAAGCTAAGAGAAGACATTAATTTATCACTTGCACATGTTGGCAATATGACTCTCCATTTATTTTACAGCAAGTTGCATGTGCATCTGCAGATGGAGGAACCTTGTATTTCATATTAGTGAAGTGGTTGGTATTTTATCTGGATTGTTTAAGATGAGCTTTGAAACTTTCAATCATGATCCCGTCGATGTGAAGAACAATCAAGATGATCAATTGTGACTTATTTTGGAAACTTTCTTGTAGTTTGTTCATGATTTGGTTTTGGATGATACCATTTTTTATAACATATGCACATTCATTCTTCCTACCTTATTGGACATCTTGGATGGAAAAATGTGGAGGTATGAGAGATAGAATATTGTTCAGAAGCTTCCTTTGGTTTACAAGCCCGAGGTTATTATCAATATTTTGATATCTACTCAGGATAGTGGATCACAGAACTATAAAAAAATTCATTGGAAACAAACAATTCAAGGTGCTGATGAAGGATATGGGGTTTTAGACTTAACTTCTACTACTTTTTCCTGTAACCTTCACTCAAAACATTTTTCCTTAATTGGTGAGCACAATAGGGAGAATCAAATAAGTGTTATATTTCCACATACATGTCATTATCTAGAGGATCTAATAGCTTTTGCAAGTTTTTTGCATGCACAGGGAGTAACAACAAGGCCCATGGGGGATAATTCATGCCATCTGCTAGCAAGGATGGGCCGAAAGTAAATGATGTAGAGTCTACAAGTGGTCATGAAGATGATGAACTATTTGGATATTTTTTTTCAAAGGCTAGCAGGAAAGTAGTTATTCCTCATGGACATGAACAACCCTTCCCTACAAATAACAATTTTTCTAACTCTAATATAACTTTACAAGGATTTTTTGAAGTGCTTAGCTCTCTTAAGGAGTGCATTTTTTCTCCAAATTGGAATAATTATATCTCCAAAGAAGCCAATGACCAACTTAATGAAGAGCATGTTAATTCTCTTTTACAAATGTTACAGCCACAACATTCAGTTGTTGATGAAATAATGGAGGGGTTTGATGCTTCAAATGTGCCTTATGAAAAACACTTCCTTGAATTTTTTTAGAAAGCATGCCTTAACCAATTACAAGAACTTGTTATGAGGTGCACCTTATGCAACAAACTTGAAGAGCACCTATTAAATGAAGTTCTGAAGGTAGAGGATGGGAGGTTTATTTATACTGATGATGCTCTTGTTCTTGTAGCTCACATTATTATTATAATAAAATCCACATGGTCTACTTTGTGTTAGCTCCCTGTAATTTGGCAGATTGGAAATGACCAAATAGACAAGGATAACATCAAACCAATATTTGGAGTCCTAGGACCTAGCCTTCCTGGACTCAGAGAGGGCTCTCTCTATGTTTATATAAAGGGTATGACTTGTTTGTTTTTAGGGTACTGATTTTAGGCTAGTTAAAGTGATATAGTTCGTTTTTTTTGTTTTGATTGGTTGGGTAGGTTTTCAAGAAGAACAGATAGGGTAAGATAAAGAACAATCCATTGTGCTATGGGGTCTGTAAAACATTTCGAAAGTGCAATAATAGGTCAAGGGTGTTTTATAGGGCAAGTTTAACAAAGCCAAATGGATCCATAAAATAAAATTAGTGAAATGAAAATTAAATTGTGAACATAGTAGGCTTAAAGGGCAGTCAATAATCCTTTAAGAAATACCTAACAAGAAGAACCTTCAAGAATACTAGTTTAGTAAAACTGAAGAGCAATTAAGAATTCTTCAGCTAGATTTCACTAGAAAAACCTCAAAGCAACAATCTAGTAACCCTAGAGAGCAGTTAAGAATTCTCTAACCATTACTTTCAGATAAAGAGAAAAATTATGACATCAATTCAGTGAAATTAAAGAGAATTTAAGAATTATTTAATCAAAACTAGTGGAAGAAAACATTTAAATGACAAAAATCAGACAAACTTAGGGTATCTTCAACAACAAATCTTAAGCTAAGCTTTCTACTCTGTCACAAGTGAAAGTAATGAATAATATGAACACATAAGGAGACAAATGTAAAAACATGAAGAACATCACCATTGAGAAATTTCATGTATCCAATAAATGTGCTTGGTCCATTGATCTTCAGTCCAAAAACATGTTATAAAGCTCCAAAAGCCAAACTTCCTTCTAACTCCAAATCTATGAGACATCTAACTTAGCAAACTAATAACAACCAACAAGAAACATGAAGCCTCTATGCATTATTTAACTTGCAAATGAGGAGGTGGAAACCCTAGATAGGGTTTCTAGAAATCATAAATTACATCATTGTTGGAGATATGATGCAGAAGTGTTGTTCTTGATGGCAACCCACTGAGTGAAGATGAAGACATGCGACTGTTGACATGTGTTGTCCTTGATGGAAATCCACCTGATGAAGTTATTCTTGACTTGATGGACTTGGTGAATGATGTAAATCTGATGTGATATGATGCTAAGAGTTGTCCTTGAAAGGCAACCCACTTGATGAAGATGACAACTTACTTGATGAAGTTGTGCTTGCTAGAATATGTTCTTGATGAGCTAAATATGATGTATCTACAGTGTGTACAGAAGGCAGTGAAGAAAAGAAGTCAGCATGTGCTCAATCTTGATGAAAAGAGTATGTCTCTAAGTATCTATGAATCTATCTAAAGGAAACCAGCGTATACATGAAAAAACGTTTAAATGCAGCAATGCTGTTAAAAGCACGCTCTAAAGGTAACCAGTACATCTACGACAACAACTAACATTTCGACATCGCTATTTCTGACAAACATCAGAATTTCTACTGAATTAGTAATATGTTTAGCTCTACAGTATGAAAAGATAAACTATGCTCAAGGAAGAAAATTCATGACACAATCTCATGAGTGTGGGTGCAAGAAGTCTGAGCTTGAATGAATACTTCTCACTGAAGTATATCTGAATGGAAAGGGTTACACTTGAATGATAAATCTGAATGTATGATGCACCAATGATGAAGAAGAGGATCTAGATCTGAATTGTTCTTGTATTTGCTAGATCTGATTATGGAAGGCTTAGATTTGTGATGAGGCGAGCATCTAGGCGAACATCTGTCTGAAGTAAAAGGGTAGATCTGAACTGAATATCTGATCTGATGAAGTATACTGCTCTGTAATGATTGAAGATCTATACGCTACTTCGCCGCGGAGGAAGCGCGTATATACGCGGCTTCAGTGAAGAAAAAGCGCGTATGCACAATGAAATATGTACTGAGGTATACGCTGGTTGATGTGGACGGAAGCGCGTATATACGCGACATCAGTGAAGGGAAAGCGCGTATGCAAACTAGGGTTTGCTGAAGCAAGGGGTATGAAATATCTGATCTGTTCTGCTGTGTTTCTGCTATCTGATCTGTGTTGATAAGTATCTGTTGGTGATGTATGTTTGTGCTTAAAAGTATGGAAGGGGTCCAGTATGAAAATATGATGAAACGTGGCTTGCAAGTGTTGTTCTATTGAAGTTGTTGGATCCAGTGTGAAAATTGATGAAACGTGGTCCAAGGTGGTGCTGAGGGTTGTAGCCTTCAGTCAGGGGGTTGTAGCTCCCTTAGGTAGAAGTACATTAAGCGAAATCGAGGATCCTTAACTCCTTCGGAAATTTATTAAGCGAGATCGAGGAGTTGGAGCTCCCTTCCAGGAGAGGCTGGTAAACGAGCGCAGGTGGGTGCCTGCGTGCTGGTAGGAGTCTGCACCAGCACATATGTTGTAAGATGTTTTCTCTATTATAAAATATTGAAGGCTGAGCAACTGCAGCGGTGGTTTTCTCCCGACTTGGGTTTCCACCTAAAAATCCTGGTGTTCATGTGTGATGCTTTGTGTGATGGTTTATTATGTTCTTGCACTTTTGTATTTCTTGTTTATAGAACATACATTGAATGAATGATGGAATAATCCTGATCAATGTTAATGACATATCTAGATCTCATTATCACGAGTTTCACAAAGGTATCGCGGCCATTAATATCGCTAGTTTTAAACTAGTCGTAAGCGTATGGGTTTAGGAATGTCAAAGATTTAGTTATGGTAAATGCGATTCACCTCTCGTATTTCCCAGCAATTGAGCATGCAAGGGGTCCACATGCGGAAGAGCTTGATCACTTGAAGGAATTATGCGCAATGGGAAAAGCAAAAGAAAGTTACTCAAAGAAGACCTAGAAGAAGAAGCCCTCAATCATCATGTATAGAAGAAATTGAAGGAGATGAAACAGGTATTGATCGTTGCTCTTGTATTTTACTTAACTGTATATGCAAAGGATATGATAGTGAAAGTGAAGATGAAGAAGATTCTGACCAAGCTCTACAAGTGCTCATGGCAAAGAAGCAAAATAAGAAGGCTACTGAAAAGGAGATATCTCAGAAAACATGTGCAGCAGAAAATGAAGAAGATGAAACAGGTATTGATTGTTGTTCTTGTGATGCACTTTCCTGTGCATGCAATGGTGAAGATAGTGAAAGTAAAGTTTTGGATCTAAAGGAAGCTATCAAGAAAATTGAAGATCAACAAAGATCATTTAATAAAAGCGAAGCTATCTACAATGAGATGATCTCTCAAATGAAAAATCAAATAGAAATGCTGAATGGGCAGGTGGACAAGTATCAAAGGTTTCATACTTATGCATCCAATCGAATTAAAGAACTAGAAGCAGATCTTGAAAAATCAAGCAAGAAGAATGAAGGACTTGAAGCTGCAATCATCTCTCTGCAGGCAGATCTAGAAGCATCAAGTAAGAAAAATGAGGAACCTCTACAGTCATTTGAAAAGGAAGGCCTTGAAGCAGAAATCATATCTCTCAAAGAAGATCTGGAAAAATCAAATAAGAAGAATGAAGAGCTAGAACAAACATGTGAAGAAAACGAAAATTGGTTGAAAGAAGAGATCCTAAATCTGAAGGATCAAGTAGAAGATGAAAGAAGGAAAGAAGAAAGCATGACAAAGAAATGCCAAGACTTGGAGGTTGAGGTAAACATTCTCAAAGGTAAATTAGAAGAAAAAGTTAAACTTTTGAGGTTTCATAATAGTACTAAGATTCTGGATAATATTCTTAGTAGTCAAAGGTCTCCTTCTATCAAACTTGGTCTTGGTTTCCATGAAACTGTTAAAGGAGAATCTAGCTCACAAGGAAGTGCTAAAACTTCAGAAGATGTCAATACAAAACCTGAAGTGTTGAAAGAGACAAAAGGTCAATCAAAAATGATGAAATCTCAAAGGAAATCATTCAATAATGTTGAATGTTTCAAATATCATAATTATGGGCATGTTGCAGAAAATTGCAGGAGCAGATCATTTCAGCCTCAAACATATAGATTCTACTCAGAAAGGTACTCTGGTTTATTCAAGGGATATTGTTTTTCATGTAACAAGTATGGACATAAAGTAGCTGATTGTAAAAGGAGGAAGAATAGAAATACTCATTATGATTCGTATGTTTATTTCTCTGGCCACATGAGATGTTATGCTTGTAACAAGTATGGACATGTAGAAAAAGAATGCAGGATGAACAGATCTGGGAAAGTGGACAATTTTCAGCACACAGTTGGAAAGCTCAAGAAAATTTAGCAGAAGGAGGCCATCGGAAGCATTAGGGAATGTGACCCTATTAGGTCAATACGCCACGAAGGCGGCTTTTCTTATTAGTACGGGAATGATGTAAGGATACATGATGAGATCTAATGATAATGAATCCGCAGGGGTAATGTAATTATCATGGTTGATTTGATTATTACGGTTATGTATTTACGTGAGCATGCGAACTGTGAAAGAAGCGAGGAGCAGAAGGTAAATTTGCGAGGAGATGAAGGTTGAAATTTTCTATGACTACTTTCCATCTGTCAGAGTTCTATGAAACAAAGTCGGCGTATACCGCATGAGTTCAATGCTGGTAACATCATTGATGATGAAAAATTTAATAAGACGAAGATCTGAGGCGGAGGTAGGAAGACATCAGTCGGCCTGGCGATGATTACCTTTGTTAACGTATGCGAAGTTATACTCATGATAATGAAATGATACATGGGTTCTTGTGTTGAAGATTATGGATGAAGCCTGGTTGCTTTATGATGAAGAGCATTCGTTGTTGAGATGAAAGTCTTATAATTCAGAAATAAGGACAAATCATGCAGAGATTGTTGCTAATAACTTACTGTTGAAGGTGTTTCAGATTGCACAAGTTAAGGAAGAGCACTGGTTTAGGGGGAGTAGCAGGTCGAATACTAAAGATTGCATTGTTGGAAATATGATTTCTTATTCTTTGGTCTTTGTGATACTCATGCTCAAATGATGATGACTTGGCACATGGATTATTATGATGAGATTTTGAGCCCTGGTTGCTGATAAGTATCTTTTGTGCTCACACATGGATGAGTTGGATGTCGTTTGATTCAGAAATAAGAATAGAACATGTAGAGTTTGTTACTATGGTTGAGATCTTTTCCATACATATGTTACTTCATGGTGATATTGGACCACATGGATGATTGACACATATTTGAAGATGTTGTTCTGGTATGATAATCTCTCTTGGAAAGATTGTATTGATGCTGCAAAGAATCTGAAGGCTTGGTTCCTAATGTGCTTATGCTACAACCGTTGGATGACGCTTGAAGACACAACTACACTGTTCTTTCTATCTGTAGTCCAGGGAAGCGTTCGAGTATCTAAGACAGAAGCTGGGAGTGTTCTCTGCCAGTCAAAAGAACAAATCTGCATAAATTTAGAAGATGGCATTGGATACGCGGGTTTCATGAAACACAGTCGCGTATATACGCTAGTTCCTGCAAAGAAAACCGCGTATGTTTGATTGCTGACAATTTTTGGTTGGAGTTATCTCTCTTCAGCACAGCTGCAGTGCTGTTTGGTATCTCTGATACTGTTTGGTATCTCTGGTGGTGTTCCAGTTCTCATAATTCTTTTTCTAATGATTTAATGAAGATGCCTTGATGATTTGTTGATGAAAGTGTTCAGGATGCACAAACTAAGGGGGAGCCTTAGTCTTACGAAAAGAATGCTTGGATGCACAGATTCAGGGGGAGCATTAGCGTTGCTGAGTATAATGCATTGTTGGCATTATGATTGTTCTGAAATATGTTCTCATTCTTGAGGACTTTCTAGTGTTGGTCTTAATGTCATATATGTAATTTGATGAAAAGGTCATGTTGAGACCCATGATGTAAATCTTGTAATATTCAGTCATGTAAGGACTTGTCAAATGTTGTAAACCCACTTGGTTGGGTAGCTGAGTCAAATGTTGTAAACTCACTTGGTTGAGTAGCTGAGTCACATGTGTAAACCCACTTGGTTGGGTAGTTGAGTCTCATATGTAAATCCACTTGGATGGATAATTGATGTAAGTATGAGTCTTTGGTGATAGAGTCATGTACTTCATTGAAAAATATGTTTGAAAATTCAGCATGCACTCAGGGGGAGCTTGGTCACATCAGATCTGCAGAACGCTTCTGAGAGTATGTTGGTGTTGATCCGCCCTTTGCCCTTGATGTCAAAGGGGGAGAGTGACATGGTGTTTGAATGCAGATAATGGTGTCAAAGAATTGGGAGAGTGACATGGTGTCAATGAACTTATCTATTGTGGTAACCAAACACCATCGTGGTTGCCATCAAGTCCAAAGGGGGAGATTGTTGGAAATATGATGCAGAAGTGTTGTCCTTGATGGCAACCCACTGAGTGAAGATGAAGACATGCGACTATTGACATGTGTTGTCCTTGATAGCAATCCACCTGATGAAGTTATTCTTGACTTGATGGACTTGGTGAATGATGTAAATCTGATGTGATATGATGCTAAGAGTTGTCCTTGAAAGGCAACCCACTTGATGAAGATGATGACAATCCACTTGATGAAGTTGTGCTTGCTAGAATATGTTCTTGATGAGCTAAATATGATGTATCTACGGTGTGTACAGAAGGCAGTGAAGAAAAGAAGTCAGCATGTGTTCAATATTGATGAAAAGAGTATGTCTCTAGGTATACGCGGATCTGTCTAGGGGAAGTCGCGTATGCACGCGGAAAAGAACGTTCCAAGTCGCGTATGGGCAAAAGCGCTCTAAAAGTGCAAAACCAGGGGTAATCACCATGGTATTGACCCATTGTATTGGGTAATGTTCCGCCTAATTGACCCCGTCCAGGATGTAATGTGGTTTTGGGCTCATGGTATTGAAAAAGGGGCTCATGGTATTGAAAAGGGTAAACTTATATAAGGAGAAGAAATTCATTGTGCAAATCATAGGTGTGGTGCAAGATGTCTGAGCTTGAATAAATACTTCTCTCTGAAGTAGATCTGAATGGAAAGGGTTACACTTGAATGATAAATCTGAATGTATGATGCACCAATGATGAAGAAGGGGATCTAGATCTGAAATGTACTTGTATCTACTAGATCTGATTATGGAAGGCTTAGATCTGTGATGAGGCGAACATCTGTCTGAAGTGAAAGGGTAAATCTGAACTGAATATCTGATCTGAAGAAGTATGCTACTCTATAGTGATTGAAGATCTATACGCTACTTCGCCGCAGAGGAAGCGCGTATATACGCGGCTTCGCAGAAGAGAAAGCGCGTATGCACAATGAAATATGTACTGAGGTGTACGCTGGTTGATGAGGACGAAAGCGCGTATATACGCGACATCAGTGAAGTAAAAGCGCGTATGCAAACTAGGGTTTGCTGAAGCATGGGGTATGGAACATCTGTATTACTGCTATCTGATCTGGATTGTCTGAATTGGTATGTATCTGTTTGTGATGTATGTTTGAGCTTAAAAGTATGAAAAGGGTTCAGTCTGAAAATATGATGAAATGTGGCCTGCAAGTTGTGTTCTATTGAAGTGGTTGGATCCAGTGTGAAAATTGATGAAACGTGGTCCAAGGTGGTGCTGAGGTTTGTAGCCTTCAGTCAGGGGGTTGTAGCTCCCTTCCAGGTGAGGCTGGTAAACGAGATCGGGGGGTTGTAGCTCCCTTCCAGGAGAGGCTGGTAAACGAGTCAGGGGGTTGGAGCTCCCTTCCAGGAGAGGCTGGTAAATGAGCGCAGGTGGGTGCCTGCGTGCTGGTCAAGTCTGCGCCAACACATATGTTGTAAGATGTTTTCTCTATAATAAAATATTGAAGGCTGAGCAACTGCAGCGGTGGTTTTCTCCTGATTTGGGTTTCCACCTAAAAATCCTGGTGTTCATGTGTGATGCTTTGTGTGATGGTTTATTCTGTTCTTACTGCACATGTTTACTGCTTATTGAATATCTGAAGAATAAATGATGGAATGGTTTAAGTGAAGAATTAATGACATATCTAGATCTCTGTGTATACGCAAGTTTCATAAAGGGGATCCGCGTATATACGCTAGTTTACTGAAGTAAAGTAGCGTATGGGTTTTAAGGAATGAAAAAGTAAAAAGATTTGATTATGCAGTAAATACTGATTCACCCCCCCTCTCAGTATTTTTCCCAACAATCATAAATGCCATTTTTGTCCAAAGAGACCATGCAAGGCCCAAGCCACAAAATATCTAACTTAATAAATGAAAAAATAAATGCTAACATAACTCATCAACCAAATCTAGAGTGATTTGCCTCAAAAAGCATCAAAATGTATTTTTCATTAACTCCAAGTGTCTTTTGTTGACTTTCTGGCAAGGACACAATGCCAAAACAGGAAAAATAGGTCTTTTGCAGCTGAGTTTTGGAGGCCTTCCTGGTGTTCGAATGAGCTCCATGATAGCTCATTGGAAAGCTTGTCCTGTTTAACTTCCAAAACCACCTTTATTTTTCTGATTGGACTCAATTTACCTGCTCAAAAACGCATTCTCCCAAGACTTCTCAGGGCACAGCACCAGCTCTGAAAATAGGGCAGAAAGTTGATTTTTTGGATGTTTTTGGCACTTTTGGAGTATCACTTCTGCTCCAAATGATCTGAAATTTTGTGAGGGTGATGTCCTTGGCCTAGGGATTTTTAAAATTTAAGCCATTCCTCCATTGGATGCCCCAAAAATGATTGCAGTGGTGTTGCACTCTTGGCCCTTCAAAATAGTCAAAACTTCCAAAAACTCAAAAATTTGCAAATTTTTCAAAATTGGGATTTTCCTTGTTGATCATGTCTAGGATGCTTGTAGGGATGCATCAGCAAGAATTTCAAGCTTTTATTTTCCTTTTGCATCCTTTAGGGCTTGAATCTTTGCAAGGGCTCTTTTGAGCTTGGCCATTGCAATCTTGTTTCTTAAGGCATAATGCCTCACCATCTTCTTCTGGAGGCCAAGGTCCCTCGTGGTCTTCTCCAACAGACCCTCTAAGTGTATATTTTCCCTCTCTAGCCAAGGTTCCCAGTTATATTCTATTTCCATGGCAAGTAGCTCACTTGTAGTGAGCTGCTCTGCTAATGTTGACTCTTGCTCCCTCTCCTTGGCTAAAGCTTTCTTCAAGCCAATTGTTCTTGGCCTCCTCCTAGGAATCTATTCTTCCTCTTCCTTGATGTCATCATAAGTTCCCAAGAGTTCATCTAGCTTTACCTTTGTCTTTGCAACCTCTTTCCAAGCTCTGATAGCTTTGATCTCATAGATGGCCTTTTGTGCCTCCAGATGCTTGTTTTCAACCTCAAAATAGTGGATCAAATTCTTAGCCGTACCTAGATTGGTTTGAAAATCTTTAATTTGGGCATATTTTCTTTTGAGAAACATGCTTGTGATCCTTTGCTCATTTTCATCATTACTTTCAACATGAATAAGTTGAAATTCTTGTTCAATCTCATGTTTGTCTTCTTATTCTTCATCAATGACATTTTCTTTACCTTTATCAAGCTACTTAGTTTATGTAGAAGGCATGGCCCCTTGCCTCTTAAGGGCAGAAAACACATGCCTATTTCCCCTTTGGTAGGTTAAAGGAAAAGGTTTAATTTTTACCATCTCTATGCCACTTGTTTCACTGCCATAATTGTTGCCATCATGACTGTCATTATCATTAGTAACATCATTGCTCTCATGGCTCTTTGACCCACTGTCATCATCCTCACTGATTTCTGCTTCATTTCTATCATCCTCACTGATATGTGCCTCATTTCCATCATCCTCACTGATATGTGCCTCACTTCTTTTTTCCTCACTTCCACTTGCCTCATTGTTTTCTGCCTCATTTCTTGACTCACCTTTTGATGCACTAGTACCATGAGGTTAGGACGATGGATTATGTAAACGTGATGAAGGAGGAGGCCCATCATGATGTGAAGGACTATGAGTGGATGGTGAGATGGAAGAGTCATCATGAGGTGAGGGAATGTGAGTGGATGGAGGAAAGGGAGGATGAGAAGATGAAGGGGCATATTGATGTTGTTGGGCTTGAGGAGAAGTAAACACCTCATTGGAAATGAAGGTTTCCAAAGGAATACCCTTCTGCTGCAATTGATGCATAACAACCATTTTGATAAGAGAGTGGTGAAAGAGGCTTTGCATCTGCTGAGGTTAGTCTCTCTTTTGTACAATATAGGACATTTTTTCAATGCTTCTATAGAGGTAATAGTGTAGGTGCAACATCCTAACCCTATTAAAGTGCATGAGCAGCCTGATGTGATAGGATTATATGCGGGAGAATCTTCCTTCACATGTAAAATACTTCATAATGATTCTCATCATAGGTGTATATCTGTCAACAAAATGTGAGAAAGGAAAGATGGATTTATCGTGGTCTTTGTATCAAGACTTTAGGTAGGGTTCAAAGTAGATCATGTCTAGGTTGGCCTGCTTGAACCATTTCTCACCCACACTTGGTATGTCTATGGCATTGGCAATAACATCTGAAGACATCTCAAATTTGACCCCTGCAAGGTTAACTTGTTTCTCATGCAAGTTAATGATAAATAGCATGGTCAGCTCAAGGCAGTTTTGCACCTGTTGTACCTTCTCACAAAAATCAAAGCATCCTACATGCTTGAAAGATTGAACAGTAAGGGGAGATGCCATTAGCTCCCTTGTGTTGGGGGGTTCAAACCTATTGATTTTTCTACCTTTGTGCTCATGCCTCCTTGTCATTTCAGGCTCTCCACCACTGTCACTGTCTCCCTCTCTTAACATTTTAAAAATTCAGCCTTGAGAAAACCCTAGGACTGCAAATGGAAATGAGAAGAAGGGATGGTGGAATGACAACCTTTACAAGTGAATGAGATGAATGAGTGAGAGTGTAAGTATATGAGAATGAGGGATAAGCTGAAAATTCAATGATAACCCTCTACTGACATCTGTTGAAACTCTTTTTTTTGAAACACTTGGGCTAAATGTGAAATTGAGATGAAGGAAGGCAATGGAAAGTGAATCTTTTTGCAAATAAAGGGACAAAGGGTTATGAAGGAAATGGATTTAGGGGGAAACCTAGGTGAGTGACCTAGGTGAGTGAAAACTTACACAGCACCCTACTTCACTCTTGTCTTGACTGATACCCTTTGTAGGTAGATGAATGAAGCTTAATCAGTGATTTTAAGCATGAAATTTAGGGTTTCTCCTTAGGGTTACATTCTTTTAATAAAATGATGAAAAAAATACTTGGAGATGAGTTGATGACCTCTGCTAATTCTTGTAGAACCCTTGGTGATGATTTGAAGCAGTTTTGAGGTGGGTTGAATTTTTACAAGGCTTAGAAAGCCTTCCTTGCCAAGTGTGTAGCACTCAGTCTGAGAACACAGTGCTCAATCCCAGGTGCGCAGCGCTCTACCCTAAATGCGCAAGGCTCAAGTTTTACTTCACCAGGTATATTTCGGGTAAGAGCGCATTACTCTATCAGGCACACAGCGCTCAGCTCCAGGCGTGCAGTGCCTTTGTATTTTGTATGGTAAATTTTCGCCAAGGGCGCAGCACCCAATTTGAAGCACACAGGGCCAGTCTGAGCGCATAGCGCCAGAACATTTTGTCCAATTTCACTTGTAAAATTTCCAAATTCTTCGCCTCCGAGTGCTCTGATGACTTTGCAAGGTAGCAATGCTTTATTTGAATTGTAGAATCGGCTTTTATAATCTTAGGAATTTCAATTAAATCTTTCAAACCCACTTTCTAATTTTTTTTAAAGACACTTTATTTTTCACTTTCTACTAAATCTTTTGACATTTTTTCTTTGCACATGACTTGAAAACATTGAGGTTGATCTTTCCCTTGTTCCTTTAGGAATTTCAGGTTCACTTTGACAAGTTTGGGATCTGATTATATAGCAACCTCTTCATAACCTTCCTTTACTTCCACCATGGATTTTAACTCATGTTTTTCATATTTTTTTACCATTTATGATTACAGGTGACTGAAAACATTGCATTGGCATTCCCTTACTCCTTGAAACATGATAATTTCACTTTTAACAATCTTAGGGTCACATAGTAGCAGTATCTCCAAAAACTAATTTTGTTCCTACCTTGGAGATCAAATCATCTTTTGTTTGGCAGGTGACTAAAAAACTTGAATTTACCTTTCTTACTGATATTCTCTACACCTTTGCTCTTTGAGGCATAACACATTCACCTTGGCAGACTTTGGGATGATTTCACATAACAACACCTTCACAATCCTTTGTGATTTACAACATGAACCTTAGATTTTTCACCTTGGTTGGGAGTTTGCTAAAGACATGAAATTTGTCTTTCCTTTTGATCGTAGAGCCTTCACATGCTTATTTTGACACCTTTGTGATGATTACCTACAACAGTAGCTTCAAAATCCTCTGTTATTCCCATCATTAAGTTAACCCAACTTTTCACCTTTTCTCACTAATAATTTTATATTTTTTGCATGTCGGTTGGTAAGATGATGAATTTTGACTTTTCCCTTTGCTCCTTGGGGCATGAGAAATTGATTTTGACACCTTTGGGACTCAAACACAAGGTAGTATCTTCAAAAATCCTCCTTTGCTATCATCATGGAGTTCAAATCATAATTTCATCATTTAGGCACGACAAACTCATTTTGAAAAGTTTGGGATCTGATCAAAGAATGACATCTTCAGAATCCTTCCTTTGCTTTCACCATGAGATTTAACATCATCATTTCATCATTTCTCTAGTTACTTTCCCAAAACCTTAGGTGTCTGGAGCGCTTTTCAACAATCATCAGTGGTGTCTTATAAGTTCTCTATAGTCCTTTTAAATTCATTCATTTTTGTCCATTTCACCTCACATTTTTCCCTTTTTCATCAACAATCTCTGATAGAATTTTATTCATGTTTGGTTTGGTGTGCCTCCTCCATGGTTATTATGCAATTGATCACTGTTTGGCACTCTACTTGGACCATCAAGAGCAAAAACCCTAATTATCTACAAGAATTAGTGTTGCCTCACTTCCTTGCTACAAGATGTCCTCATTCAAGAGCAGACCTCCTACCTCACCAACTTTCTACTGATAGAACTTTTAACACTCCTGCAAAAGTGTCAAAGTTTACATTTACCTTTTGCAGACCTTGAATTTGATAAGGTAGTCTTATTTGGAAATTTTTAGATCTTTTCTTGAATAACCATGTCTCAACATTTCAATACCTCTGAACCAGATTCTAACAAAGAAAAATAGTTTCTGAAACACCAATGATGACCTTGGAACATATGAAACCCTAATTGACCTAGTGGGAGGATTCTTTGACCAGGTCTTTGACTGAAAGTTGGCTTAGAGGCCTCAAGTGAAAAAACAGAGTATTTTTCAAAGTGTTGTATTGAAGATCCAAAATCCAATGTACTTGATTTATTTAAAGAGCCTACAGAGATATTTTTGATACCTTCAATTCTTGAGGAACCTGGGGAACATGGGAATGAATAGGCTTATAGGAAAAACTAGAGGGAAATTGGAGTTATGGACAAGTGAAAACAGGGTAATGAGGTTATAGGCAAAGAAGGAGGTTTAAAATGGTAGGTAAAATCTTAGGAAGAGTTTGTAGGAGTGATAGGGTGACCATGAAATGGCAAGCTGATGAAATAGTGAAAAAAAATTTCATAAGGATAATGAAGGCAGTGAGATTTCTGAAACTCACATATTTTCAAGGAAAGTTGTTTTCAGAAATCTAGAACCAATCATTAGTCATCTAGATATAATGAAAAATACTGATGACTAAAAGTGACTCCACTTGGAGAGGGCAACTCCTTTTCAGGAGGTGTCCAAAACCTCAGTGTTCAGATCTCTGGGTTTTGAAGATAAGTACCTTAATTGTACTTGGAAGACCTCTTTTTCTTCTCTTTTTGTTTCATTCCTATTATTTTGAAGCTATGATCTCAAAATCTGAAAAGACATGATTGCTTCAATGTCAATTCTACCTACCCATCATACTTTGCCTAACATTTTTTCTTCACTTGGGTGCACTAGACTGGCAAACCCTTGACATCATTTTTCTTTTGAAATCATAAAAACTATCTACCTCTACCCTTATCACTTCCAAGAGCTTAGGTTAGTCTGTTGAACTATATTATTCTCTACCTAGTCTACTTATCTGTCAAGGTTAAGTTGTTTGACAGATTTTCATTCTCTAACCTACTGACATGAAATTCAAAACATGATCAAACCAAGGTTAAGAAATCTAATTTGTCATGGGCTGTGGCATTTTGGACAAGCTACACACAGACCTTATTTTTGTACAAGTGAAACTAGAAACTTGAGGGTTAATAATTTAGGATTTGTTACCTATCGCTCTCTTTCTCCTTTGGCTCAGATTTGAGCATTGAAACCAAATATTTTCTCCTAATCTAATCTACTGATAAGCCAAGTTTATATGATTTGGAAAATCTTCTTTCACTAACCTATCAGTGGAAATTTAAAATATGTTCAATCATGATTAGGCTAGATGACTGAAAAATACTTTCTTTCTCAAGTAGTGGCATTTAGACTTGCACACTTTCATAAATACTCTTTTTTGGTATGGGGTTGTACCTTTTCTTTTTACCTGCCCTCTTTTTTTTTAATTTTCTATGTTTTTGTATTTTTCATTTTTCTGATCTTTTATCAAGCAATGTTATGTACAATGAATGAAGCTTCAAACAATGAATTTTAACAAAATTAATTCTTGAGCATCCTGCCATTGAAAGGAGCTCCAAGCAACTCTATTCCATCCAGTTCTTGTAGGAAGAATTCATTGTTACCTCTAACTGAATGGATGATGTAAGGACCCTTCCATAAATTTTCAAATTTTCTATGCTTGCCTTTGTTTTCTCTTCATGAATCCCACTTGAGAACTTGGTCTCCAATATGGAAATCATTTCCCTTGGTCCTTCTTTCAAAGATCTTCTTGATATTCTCTTACACTGCTTGTGTTCTATTGTAAAATTCTTCCCTTGATTGCTACAAGTGAATGGTTTGATTCAGCCTCCTTAGCATATCATTCTCTTTTGATTATACCTCTTGGAGGAGCTTCATCTCTAGGATTCCCAAGGATGTTGGAAAAATTGCATCCATGCCATACACTAGCTGATAGGGAGACATGTTAATTGATTTATTACTTGTTAATGTATCTGCCCATAGTGCATGCACCAATTTTCTATGCCATGATTTTTTGTTCTCTTCCAGCATCTTCTTGATGATGTTTACCAAGCTTTTGTTAGAGGACTCAGCCAACCCATTACCTTGAGGGTAATAAGTTGTAGAATGCCCTAATGTGATGTGATACTTGTAGCAAAAATCCACCATTCTCTTGGACTTGAATGCTGCAGCATTATTAGTGATGATTTTTCTTGGACATCCAAATCTGGACAAGATGTTGGTTTCAAGGAATTTGATGATGACTAAGTTAGTGACATTCCTTGAAGGCATGGCTTCTATCCATTTGGTTAAATAATCAGTTGTAGTGAGGATCCGTTTATGTTGGGCTGAGGAGGCAGGGTGGATTTCTCCAATGAAATATAAACCCCATTGTTGAGAACGAGCTTCAACAGTGAGTGGTTGTAAAGGCAAGGGTAGTATTTTTCTCTTTCCCTCAAAGATTTGGTATTTCTGGCAAGTCACTACTAGATTTTGGATGTTAGGGAAAAGAGTAGGCCAATAGAAACCAGTTCTAAGGATTTTTTTGGAAGTGGTTTTCCAATATAGATGACCTCCACACTCTCCTTCATGAAACTCATGCATGATTCTATTGGCATAATCCACAAGTAAACATTTAAGCAAGATACCAACCGAATTTTTCCAATATAAAGCTTGATCTAGGATGCAAAAATTTGCAACCTTTTGTTTCAAGAATCTAGCTTTTTTTTTGGACAAATTAGGAGGATCATTTAGATTAAAAAGAACATATAAAATGTCAGCATACCAAGATGAATTTAGAAATGTTTCTTCAATGGGTGGAGTTGCCGACTCCTCCTGTTCATCTAATGCATCAATCATGTTCATGTCTAGTGCTTGAAAGTTGGTTTCAGCCATGAGTTTAGCTAGTCCTTGTCCTTTGATGAGTTTAGTGGGCTTGATTTCTAGATCATATTCTAATATAGCAGCAATCCACTTACCTCTCTTGCAATCAAGATCTTGTGTGAGTATATCCTTTACCACTGAGTGAGGCACAAATGAAATAACATGTGAATGCAAGATGTAAACCCTGAAATCTTTTAAGGCTTTGACTAAGGCAAAGGATTTTTTCTCCATGATGTTATATTTCAGAGGTGCATCTCTTAGTGCCTTGCTGAAGAAAGATATGGGTTTTTCTTGTCCCATTATGTTCTTTTGTAACAATACTGCAACAATTGTGTGTTCATATGCAAATGAGAAGATGAGAAAATCCTTGGTAAAGTTAGGGCTAATTAGAGCTGGTGTTTGGGTAAGGGCTTGTTTTACCAGTTCAAAGGATTTATTTGCTTCTAAGGTCCATTTGACTCATATTTCATTTTTTAGCATGTTTTTAATGTTTCTTAAGATTTCAGCAAGGTTTGGTATGAACCTTCTTAAGAAATTGATTTTTCCAATGAATAATTGCAATTCTTTGATGTTCCTAGGGTAGATTATCTACAATATACCCTCAATCCTTTTTGGATCTATCTTAATCCCTTCTTCAGATATGATGTGACCTAAGAGTTTTCCTTCTTGTAGACCAAACAGAGTTTCTTAGGATTTAAAGATAGACCATACTTCCTACACTTTTTAAAGACCTTTCTTAGGTGAACTAGGTGTTCTTCATCAGTTTTAGAATAGACAGTGATGTCATCAAGGTATATCACAATGAAGTAACCTATGTCTTCAGAAAAGGAAATATCCATGGCTCTTTGAAAAGTATCCCCCACATTCATTAACCCAAAAGGAATTTTGACATACATGAAGGTGCCCCAGGGTGTTGTGAAGGTTTTTTTGTGCTGATCACTTGGAAGTAATAGCACCTGATTGTAACCAGAAAAACCATCAAGCAATGATATTATTTTGGAACCCACTACCCTTTTCAGTATATGATCCATCTTAGGTAAAGGGTAGTTGTCTTTCAGGGAGGCTTTGTTCAAATTTCTAAAGTCAATGCATAACCTAATTTCTCCTATCTTCTTCCTCAATGACACAAGGTTTGAGATCCATTCTGAGTACCTGAGTGGGATTATTATCCCGGAATCATACATCTTCTTTATTTCCTTCTCAACTACATGCACTAGGATGGGGTCTATTCTTCTCAATTTTTTCTTGAATGGTTTCTGGTTTTCCTTGAGAGGAATCTTATGTTGAATAATGTTTGTGTCATAGGACTTCAAGTCTTCATAACCCCATGCAAACACATCCTTAAATTCTTTGGGCATCTCAACATATTTCTGTTTTATGTGAGGTGGCATAGTTTTGGACAACTTTATCATTTTGGGTTCTTCTACGCTCCCTATGTTGCATTTTTCTACATTAGTCTCAGTGGATTCCATTTTTGGCTTCCGAGCAACATCATTGAAATCAAACGGATCTTCTAAGGGGGAAAGACCTCTTAGTAAGGAGTTATCTTTGTATTGCAATACCTCAAGGTCTTTTTGAAATAAATCTTCAAACAATTTGGCCTCAAGATGGTGGTCTAGCATATTTATATGAGCAGTACAAGGTAGCTCTATTTTGTGTGCTTGATCTTTAGCAAAATAGTCCTCTTGGTGGTTTAATTCTGACTTCAACATTTCAAACTTGGTTTTGGGCTGTAAGAAGTCTTCAATCTGCTTTTCATTTTCAAATACCTTCCAATAATCTATGTTATCAGGGAATACTAGTCTGCACTTGACCTTCACTGTGTATCGTTCATTTGCATGAGGTAATTGGCAAATGCTGGCAGCAAAGGCTAGTTCATTGGCAAGGTTGTTTTTAGTCCTTGGGACATAGGAAAGTTCATATTTTTCAAAAATTTTAAGGAGGTCTAAAGCAAAATTCCTATACTCTCTTAGCCTAGGGTTTTTGGCTGAGTATTCTCCTTGGATTTTCCTAATGATTAACTCAGAATCTCCTAGAATAGAAATCCTCTTGGCTCCTATATTTTTCAACATTTTTAGCCCTAAGAGAAGAGCTTCATACTCTGCAATATTGTTTGTGCATGGAAAATATAGCTTGTAAGAGTGACCTTCATTGGTGTTGTGTATCCAAACACCTACTCCTGAACCAAATTTGTGATAAGAGTCATCAAAGCTCATGTTCCAAAGTGTTTCAAGTTTAGATTCGCCATTGTGTTTGGTTTAATTGTTATGATAGGTCTAGCTCTTCATCTTTCTCATTTACTTTTTTATTAATGTCATCTTCATTATACAAGATAAATGAGTCAAGGTCAGAATGGATGGAATAGAGAGGGGTGTTGTTTGGCCTATCTTGGCTGCTTACCATGTATTTCATGTGAGATTCTCGATGCAATATTCTTGTTTGGTTAAATATTGGGATGGTAGCATATGTCATGTCTATTTTGAGGTTTCCTTGGAGTTTGGATCCCCATGATCTAGATAAAATAATTCCATACTTCGGGGGAATTTGTAATATCCCAAAAGGGCGAATGCAGTAATAATTAAACACAATATAAGAACTGCACCAAGATAAACAATAAATATTAAGACAACATCAAAATTTATAGAGAAGCTGAGCCATTTTATTATATGGAGATGATTCAGTTACACAATGTACAAGAATATGAGTAGATCTAGCCAAAAGATGGTCTCGAATCACCCAAAAAACATGCTATAATAGGTACAACGTAACTGGAGAGGCACTGAAGCAAATACTGCACTGTCCCTTCAGAAGAATATGAACTTATGATTGCAAGCTGAAAATGAAAATGCAGATCTACTCAAATCTGGAGCTCACATGATGCCAATATTCAAGTTCTGGCCAATGTGATGGATCCCCAAGATAACCCAGAAAGGCTTTTCTAGATCTACAACTTTGGAAAATCACCTCCCTAGGATTTGATACTTGATCTGTTGGGAAATATAGATATGAAGCTAGATATAATAGATAGATGTCTGAAATATGTCACGGGATTAGATCTAAGCTTGAAGGGCTGATCATTTCTCCATATCTACAAGCTATAAGCTCTAGATCTAGCTTCTTAATCCTCCAATAATGATTACATCTGTTGTAACACAAATGTCAATATAAACTGCGCTATGAGGGAAAGAGAGGCATTCTGCCTGCTAAAAAATGCTTCAAAAAACCCCAGCCTAATGTAAATAATGATGGAAATGTGAGGGGATGATCCCTCATAGGATTACTAGCTGAAATGCTAGTAACTTCCTCCCTCCTTTTGGATTTGCAAAATGGACAGCGTAATTCCTGAAGGAAATACTGCTGCTAGGAGGTCAATAACTTTTGGCCAGATGCTAGATCTGAAATGAAGCTCTAGGAAGCTAATCTATAAGCCCAAGGTGATAGGAATAAACCCTCACCAGTTCTCCAGTTGAAGTACTGAAGATAACTTCCACCTTCCAAACTAAGCTTCAAAAATATGCAATTTCTGAATATGAGTGTTCTGCGGAAAGTAGAGAAAAGAGATGTGGCACCAATGACTGATGTAGAATGAAGTACAATAATCTTTCTAGAGCTGCTCTAAGAAAGAGGTGGGATTCCTGACCAGGAACACCCTGTGCCAAACAACACTTGCAGTCTATGCTAAACAACCCGAGAAAGCAATGGAATGTCACATGACAATTCCAGATCTAAAAATATCCTTACATCAATAATAACCAACATGCCTCCATCCTTGCCTTCATCTTCATTATATAATGTTTGAGCCTTCCCATGCCTTGGCCCCCATCTATACTGCACTATGCATGTGTGTTAGTATGAATCTTTTGTCGAAGTGTACAAAAAAAGACCACTTTAGCTACGCATAACTTATAGCCCTAACATCAAATATGGCTGCCAATATCTTCAGATCTGCAGTTAGTTGATCAAGACAAGTGCTGCAAAAAACCAGATCTATGCATAGAAAGACATTAAGCAGTAAAATCAAGAGTTTTCTCCATATATCCAATAGAAAAGACAAGAACAATGTTTTTTGAAAGAATTTTTGTATTAAGGGCACCTGGGAGGAAAACAAGAAGGTGTATCCAATTCTCCTCAATGGGATGGGTTCTTGGAAGTCCTCAGCACTTCAGATCTAGAATATCTCTCTCTTGTTGGTGTAGAAAACCCAGACAAAGATAGAACTCTAAGGGAGCTCACACAGCAAATAATTAAGAATGTGACCAAGTGTATAGATCCAGAGTGATATAATAGGCAACAAAAGGTGAAGAGTGATAAGAAAAACCGTCCTATTTATAACAAAATATTGGGTCATTCTAGATCTTGGTGCATGATTAAAATAACATTAACCAAATCTAGATCCACCATTTATGGACTATTTTATTATATTTGTTGGAGGGAAAAGGTATTTGACTTGGGTCAAATCCCTTTATTTGTGAATAATAAATAAATACATGATTTATTTATCATTTTAAGGAAGTGGTTGAAGGATAATCAAATAAATAATGATTTATTTAATTATTTATGGGTGATTTAGTCATATTTAACAAGAAATATTATTTAAATAAGATTTAAATAATTATTCCTAGAAAATAATAGGATAAATAAAGATTTATCTAATTAATTTCTTTGTTTTGGGTTAAACATGACCAGGAAAATCAAACAAATATAGGTTTGTTTAATATTTCCTTTTGGGGTTTCCTGTTTAGACCATAAACAACCTAATAAATGTTTTTTATTAAGTTATTTTACATAGTGAAAGAAATTTTACTTAGGGTAAAATTGGTCTTACGTGGTGTACTTGGGTCCATCTAATGATAGTAGGTTAGATGACCAAAAAATGGTGTAACAATGTGGACAAGATCCTCCAAGTTTGACTACGTTGTTTGACCAAATCAACCATCATGTCTAGGTGCAATGTACACCCTCTCCATCATGTGTGCTTTAATTGCACAACATCCTCCATCACTTTATCATGAATTTTCCATGATCTTCTGTTTTACATCTTCAAGATCTTAGTTGACTATGTCAACCTCCATGATCTATCTCATAAATGAGACATGATCTCTAATTCCATTCACATTAGTAGTTTCTCAACTACCTTATTATGCGGATCTAGGCTTAATTAATCTACATTCACACACACAAAGGTGGTTATCTATTCATACTGAGGATTATGGGTCCCTCCACCCTTTTATTTACCTAATTCACTAAGAAAATTAAGAACTCTAATATTCCAAATATCAGGTGAAAATTGGGGAATATTATAGTCCTCCTCGGCAAAATGTTGCTTGTCCTAAAGTAACTCAAAAGGTAGATGCAAAGCCATATATTCCCCTCCAAATGGCATCCACATAAGGAAGGCTTCCTCCATTTTCTGCAATGTGTTATGTATGTTTGGTTCCAAAGTTGTATTTCAAAAACATATAGAATGACCTCTAACTGTATGGTTAGATGCCCTCCTTCCATCATGAAGTACTAAGTGACAACCATATGAGTTCCAACTTCGTCATTAATACACGAGATACATAAAATAAAGTAGCTCTTTCCATAAATGAAAAGCTCCATCTCACAATACATCTCCCCATCCCATGCTTTAAGAATTTGATTGAGCATTGATATGCTCTCATACTTAGCCCTATTGGCCTTGTTGGATCCAAGCATCATTCCAATGTTATGCAAAAGAAGAAGGAAAGGAGCTATATGGGTAGAAAAATATGTCAAACCATATTCTCCTAATAGTAACCACTGGAGTAAGGCCTTTTGTTGCCATCCTCCATCTCCTCCACGTAAGATGGACAAGCCAAACTCCCTCAAAAGGAACCAAAGCAAAAAGAGATCTTGTTGCTTTCTCTCCTCCTCATGTGCATCATGAAGAAAAAATATACTAATGGACATATGGAATGTCACATTATCCCAATACAAATAAACATCATCAATGCACATCATGAGAGCATCATGCCAAGCTTTACCCAATACAAAATACACAGACATAGGAGATGTCATGTGGTGGCCAATCTCTCTCAATTGAGTCCAAAATGAACATGCCTTCTTTTGTTGCATTCTATAATTGATATATAGGTCATGAATCATAAAAACATGAGCTATTGGGTGGTAAACATACTCACCCAAGAGAAACCAACGCAACCATTCCTCCTTCTTTATTTCATAAATATTCCTCAAGGCATGGATCAAAGAAATAGGAGCCTTTGGGTAGTGACAGGAATCTCCCAAGGGCAACCAACATAACCAAGCTTGCTAGCCCATATCATAAATTTGCAAGTGGTCATTCAACCCCATGGTTATCATCCTCACCCACTCACCCCAATGAGTGATGTGCTGCATAGTCATGGTATCCTCGCTTTGTAGAATGTCATCTTCCCCAAACTGATGAAGATATTTTCACTTCATGAAATGTTGAAGTGCACCTCCAATGAGATCCCTTAATGAGACCTTATTCTCATCCATGGCCTTCTAAAACTAATGAGGTTTTGGATCTGTTGTAGGTATAAGTCTCTATTTGAGATGTGATATTCTCATTCAGAAAGTGTCATGAAGAAAGGAGAAAAGATTTATCATATCTAGTTGTCTACCATTCATCATCTTGTCCTCCATTGCTTCATGAGTGAAGCTACCTTCAAAATGCTCCAAGAATAATGGGGCCTCATCATTATCACTACTACTAAGTGACAGCGATGTAGATCTGCAAGGTGATACATCTATTGTCTCAAAGAAAGGTACAATACTTATCTCAAAACTAGTCATTATACATAGGATCATGCTCATCCCTTCTTCTGAAATTATACACTTCAACTCAAGAGGCTAAATGTAGTCCATCCATGACAAACTGGGATAAATTTTCATCTCCTCCTTGATTAGATCAAGGGTCCTCTACGCTGTGATAGTTTGATGCTTCAAATCGGCATTTGCATCTAACCCTTAGTCATGCATTGGCCCTGATGGCATGTCCCCATAAGTTTCAATAAGGTTTACTGAAACAATAGGTGATGAATTTGTATGCATACCTTGAATCAACTTGTAATGTTCCAAATTTTTCAATAAAGTATTTGGAACATTAATTTTTCTTTATTTTTTAACAAAGTGAATAAAATGGGTGAGGTAGCCCATGTAGCCACCTAATAAACACTCCTAAGATGCAAAAAGTCACTTAAGTGGCTTAAGTTAGCAGCCCCAAGTGTGAAAAGGGCCAAAAGAAAGTGAGCTAGACCATGGTTGACCCAAGTGAACAACGTACCCAAGAAGGGAAGCTTGCACAAGAAGATTGCGTAGTTGGATGGAGGGAAATTTGAAATGGGAGAAACCCTAATGTGAGTGGGGTCCATGTCAAGGAAGCATGCTTGGCATAAAAGATGAAGGAGAGCCATTTTTGGGTTTCATCTTTGGAGAGAGAATTCGAAGTTGGAGCTTCCTTCAACTGAGGGAGCTTGTGCTACTTAGCACAAGAGGGATTCCTATTTAGGAATGCCCTTCTCTTCCATGGGAGGCCATGGAGAGATTGTTCTTCATCTTCCTCACACCTTGGCTTAAGGCCAAAGAATTCATTTGCAGCTACTGCATTATTCTTGCAGCAAGAGAACGTTGGAGTTGCAGGTGTTGCAGTGAGGGATCTTCATCATCTCATTTCCGGAGCTTATTTTGTAGAGGATGAGCCATCTCTTTCTCTAGGATATTAGCAAAGGAAACCCCGGAGCTGATATTGCATATTTTGGCATTGGGCCATATGTTTCTTCTCATGCCTAGCGCAATCCCTTTCTCCTATAGCGTTATTTTCTGAGAGGTTTTGCATGATGAGTTCATTTTGTGCACTAGAGATTGCAATCTTCAGTAAGGGGATCAACCCCTTCACTTTGGAAATCATTGGAGGAGGTATCATTGTTTATTGCAGCATCTACTTCCTTCTCCTATGTTGTATTATATTTGAGTTGCAGCAGCTACACTACAACTCCGACATTTTTCTGTTTTATGTATTTTAGCCAATCCCTTGGAGGATTGTTATAATAATGTTTTCTGGGGTTGAGATCTTTCTCCCCCATATTTATTTGAGAACATAATGTTACATCATCTCATATATATCAATTTTCAGTCATTTTCCCTCATATACTGCACATTCATTGAGTTATTTGGTTATGTAGCAGTGTATTCTCTTGTTTTATGTACATTTCCCCTTGAGGCTGATTTAAGCTCACCTTGAGAGGCACTTTCCTCAAGGAATTTATATTCTATTTGTTGCTACAGCTTATGTATCGGATTTTCACTCTTCTTACAATACATGAGGCATTATTTCACTGTTGTTACATATTGAATTTTTAATACTGCTGAAGATTCCCTCATTGATCATTATTTCGGTATACTTGTTGGTGGGAGATCTGAATAACCCCCTTAGGGTTATTTCTTTGAGCTTATATTATGCAAGGAGTTTGTATCAGATATATTCTAAGGCACACCAGCACTGGATTGCCTTATTTTCACATGGGCTTCCTTATACAGCATCCTCATGGACCCTGTTGCAGAAATTCCTTGAAGGGAAATATTAGCTTTTGATAAGTTCTATTGTAGAGTCTGCTAGTGGGCCAGGTAGCCTCTGGATCTCATCCTTCCTTGTGAAGGTGAAAGGTAATAGATTCTTGTTGTCTTATTTTGATGGATCACCCACATGTGCAGCAAAGGCTTGGGTGAAGAAGCTAGAGGCTTTCTTCCTGATACATCCTGTAGTAGACAGAAAGGCTGTAGCAATTGCAGCACTGCACCTTGAGGGAGGAGCAAAGCCTTGGTGGTCCAGCCATGGGGGACATGCAAGGGTTTCTACTCTTGCTGATTTTTCTCATATCTTGATCATAATATTTGGCCAAAGGAGGGAGGATCCCTTACCACCAATTGAGGAGGCACATACCAATGTTGTCATAAACATGGAGGAGTACCCTTCATCTTCAGCTATTGAGGCAACCAGCACACTTGAGGAAGAAACTCTTGTAGCAACACAATATTCTTCCAAATATCTCCAAGGTATGCATGAGTTTTTATCCACCATAGAGGATTTTACATTATTACATGTTGATTGTCTTGAGGAGGGAACTTTCACTACATTGTGCCATCATTCTCAGACACCCTTGATGATTCATGCACCACACATATGGTTGGGGTTTGAGATATGGATCATGGAAGAGATTGCATTTCAATTTCCCATGAAATGAAAAAGGAGAAATATGTTTTGGGACAATGGTAGCTCTTGTGGAAGAGGTAGCAAGTGGTAGGATACTTACACCAAAGAGCAGAGCCTTATGGATGAAGTGTGCCCAGCGAAAATGTGGTGGATCCATAACCCACAGGTCCCAGGATCATTTCACAATTATTTCTCTTGATGAACAAAGAGGATAGCATGGGTGCATCACGATGGGACGAAATTTATCTTACCACTCATTATGTTCCCATTTCAGATTGGATATGGTGGAAGTATGGAGGAGAAGCAAATATTCTTGTTGCTCAGATTTTGTTTGGATGTTGCGGGAGCAAGAGGAGGCACTAGCATGGTGCAAGAGGATTTCTCTTGATCTTGGATGCCCAAGCAGCACCTTCTTCATGGGAAGGGCTATACATTTGCAGCAACATGATGGGGGGAGTCTTTGGCAAGATTCATGTCAAAGATGGGATCTTTGAGATGACAATGGCCCTACTCCAAAGGCCAGCAGCGCTGTCACTTGAGAGCTTGGATTACTTGTTGGAGTGTTCTCAAAACCACTTCACAAGTGATGTGTCTTGGAGGCATGTAGGAGAGGAGGATGAGGAAGTAATGGATGGCAGCATCCCCTGCTATGTTTTGATCATCTTGGCTTGGGCTCACAAGCACAAGAAGAGACACCTACATGCAACAACTTTGATTCCTCTTCCATCCATTCTTATGCATACTATTCACTGATGGAGGAGTCCACTTGGGAGGGCTTTCTAACGGATGTATATCAGAATATGGCTAGATGTATAGCCCAAAATATGATGATATGGTTGGCACAACCACTCCCCTACTATGTTGCAGTAAGGGGGACTTTTTACTTGAGCCATTTCAGCTCAAAGGCCAAAGTACATGATGAGGGAGGTAACTATTTGTTTCATGCTTTGCACTCTCTTATCTTTATGAGCAGCAAATTGTATCAATGATGGTATTCCTTCCTTGCACATTATATTTGGTTGTACTTATGGTTCATTGCAGCAAACACAATGGCTATTTCAGCAGTGGGCTATGGGGGAAAGCCACATGTGTTTTGGTGGGCACCTTTGGCACCAAAACGTGTTTCCATGATCACACCTTGCAGGATGGATGTGGTAGCAAACAAGTGGCTGCAAAGACACTTGTTGCATCATATATTGAGGCAATAAAATGATGCCCTACGCTGGTTCCATGCATGGGACTATATTTCACCTCCTTGCTCTCATAAGTTTATGCTTCCATATGTTGCTAGTGGAACGTTGTTCAAAGGAAGCATTGTTTTGAAGGATGGAAATGAATTGAAGATTCCCATTGGGAGTATGATTCTCCCTACCTTGCATGTTGAATTTTTTAGGAGAAACAATGGGCAACCCATGATTTCCAAACTTCACCTCTTTCCGTCATGTGGGAGGAGCTATTTGGAGAGTTTGAATTTTTGGAGGAGGCACTTCATGGTTTTTATGTTGGATGGGGTGGCTTGGGTCTCTTTTGAAGACCATTACATTGCAGCCATATATCAACAGAAGCCCCATATGTATCATGAGAAGGGAGAGACTCATTGGGTGGGTGTGCCCTTTGGGAGAGGAGACCTCCATTCTTTTTGCAGCACATGCTCCAAGGGGAGTATGAGAGATGATATGGTCACCATGTTTAGCCATGTGTTCTTCCATGAGGTGAACCATATGATTGTTTGGATGCCATATGATGATGAATTCCAACTCACCACATATGAGATGATTTGGGCAAACTTGATTTGCAGCGTTGGAGGCGATATCCTTGGGGATCTAGACTTCATCTTGCCTCTTGAAGGCAACACTATTGCAACCCAAGTTCAGCTTTCACTCCACACTTATATTCAGCCCACCTATTTCTCATGAGCACAAGGTGGAGGATTACTTTCAGGAGTTGCCTAGTTGGAGGGTGACTCATTTTCCTTGGTTGATTGCTTGAGGATGGAGGATCTACATGAGGATATTTCAGACTCCATGCCTTGAGTGGAGGACTTTTTGCAGTTCATCCTTGCTCTTGCTTGAGGAAAAGCAAGTTTTGGGAGGGGAGGATTGTAATGTTCCAAATTTTTCAATAAAGTATTTGGAACATTAATTTTGCCTTATTTTTTAATAAAGTAAATAAAATGGGTGAGGGAGCCCATGTGTCCACCTAATAAACACTCCTTAGGTGCAAAAAGTCACTTAAGTGGCTTAATTTTGCAACCCCAAGTGTGAAAAAGGCCAAAAGAAAGTGAGCTAAACCATGGTTGACCCAAGTCAACAACGTACCCAAGAGGGGAAGCTTGCACAAGAAGATTGTGTAGTTGGATGGAGGGAAATTTGAAATGGGAGAAATGCTAATGTGAGTGGGGTCCATGGCAAGGAAGCATGCCTAGCATAAAAGATGAAGGAGAGCCATTGTTGGGGTTTCATCTTTGGAGAGAGAATTCGAAGTTCGAGCTTCCTTCAACTGAGGGAGCTTGTGCTGCTTAGCACAAGAGGGATTCATGTTTAGGAATGCCCTTCTCTTCCATGGGAGGCCATGGAGAGATTGTTATTCATCTTCCTCACACCTTGGGTTGAGGCCAAATCAGTCATTTGCAGCTACTACATTATTCTTGCAGCAAGAGAATGTTGGAGTTACAGGTGTTGCACTGAGGGATCTTCATCATCTCATTTCCGGAGCTTATTTTGTAGAGGATGAGCCATCTCTTTCTCTAGGAGATCAAAAAAGGAAACCCCAAAGCTGATATTTTATATTTTTGCATTGGGCCATATGTTTCTTCTCATGCCCAGTGCGGTCCCTTTCTCCTACAACGTTATTTTCTGAGAGGGTTTGCAGGACGAGTTCATTTTGTGCACTAGAGAGTGCAATATTTAGTAAGGGGATCAGCCCCTTCACTTTGGAGATCATTGGAGGAGGTATCATTTTTTATTGTAGCATCTACTTCCTTCTCCTATGTTGTATTATATTTGAGTTGTAACAGCTACACTGCAACACTGACATTTTTTTGTTTTATGTATTTTAGCCAATCCCTTGGAGGATTGTTGTAATAATGTTTTCTGGGGTTGAGATCTTGCTCCCCCATATTTATTTGAGCACATAATGCTACATCATCTCAAATATATCAATTTTCAGTCATTTTCCCTCATATACTTTGCATTCATTGAGTTGTTGGTTTATGTAGCAGTGTATTATCTTGTTTTATGTACATTTCCCCTTGAGGCTGATTTAAGCTCACCTTGAGAGGCACTTTCCTCAAGGAATTTGTATTCTATTTGCTGCTACAGCTTATGTATTAGATTTTCACTCTTCTTACATTACATGAGGCATTATTTCACTGTTGTTACATATTGAAGTTTTAATACTGCTGAAGATTCCCTCATTGATCATTATTTCGGTATACTTGTTGGTGGGAGATCTGAATAACCCCCTTAAGGTTATTTATTTGAGCTTATATTCTGCAGGGAGTTTGTATTAGATATATTCTAAGGCACCCTAGCACTGGATTGCGTTATTTTCACATGGGATTCCCTATACAGCGTCCTCATGGACCCTGTTGTAGAAATTCCTTGAAGGGAAATATTAGCTTTTGACAAGTTCTATTGGCAGAGTCTGCTAGTGGGCTAGGTAGCCTCTGGATCTCATCCTTCGTTTTGAAGGTGATATGTCCAGTAAATGCCCCTACAAGAAATCTGTGAAATAGTTCTGTGTTGATTGTTAATACTCCTGGAGTTGGAATCTTGGAATATCTTAAGATATTCCTGATGGAGCAGAAAATTCCAGATTTGGAATATTACACAACTGATATGTGGGAACCTCTTGATAGAACACAAGAGTTCCTCCAACCAGTACAATGGTGTCTCCAACTTCTAGTAAGAGAGATGGCTGCTCTTCTTCCAATGTACCAGCGCTGGAATATTCCTCCTCTTCCTCATGCACCTCCTGAATCATGCATGGGACTCTATATGTCAAGAGCTCAAGACCATCTTGCAAAGGTGCAAGTGTCTCTTCTCCGAATGCAAGTACTTCTGCAACTAGTGGTGAATGTAGTGACTTCTTTTCTAGAGTGACAAGATTGACATCCTCCTTTGTTTCCTTAGGGAACATCTCTTTGTGACACATCTCTAGTCTTCTCTCATCAAATTCCTTCCTCAATTTGTGAAAGAAATCTGAATATTTAGTCACCTTTGCATGCTCTATGTGACCAAACCACCAATCATTGGCTTCATCTAAAAGATAAAGTTCTGCAATTTGAACAGCCTCTTCTTCAGCTACAGGATGTAGCCTGAAAAATGCATCTAACACTCTCCTCCAAGCTCTAACAATTCTTGAAGAAGATCCATCAAATGTAGGCAAATAGAATCTATTATGCCTCTTTCTTCTATTGCTGCTATAGGATCCTATTTCTTCTTTGATTTTGAAGAATTGTTGGAGAGTTAGCTCCTCTTTGAATGCTCTAGACTGTGCTTTGTACTCTTCAAGATATAGACTGAGAGTCTCATCAGTCTCAGGTGTTCTTCTATCTTCATTTCTACACCTCTCACTTTCTCCGAAGAAAGTGGGCATAGTGGATCTATGAGGAGATCTATGATTCTCCGGCTTTCTTCTTTGGTGATAGGAAGTGCTTGGACCTTCCTCATCACAACTTCTTCTTGGATATTCTTTCTTTCCTTCCTTATTCATTGGATTGACCTCTTTGGAGAGATCTTGCATGGATCTAAAGAAAGGAGTGGCAGAATTATCAACCTCCTGTTACACTAAAAAACTGTCACCTTGACATTTTTTTGACTGTATGAGCTCATTGACACTCATACTTACCTCCTTTGCAAGTCTTACAACCTTTGTTCCTCATTCCATGCCCTGAAAATGGAGGAAAAACCCTAAAAAGCTCAAAAAAAAACCTTGGGTACGCAGTTGATATGAGGCTTACCTGCGTTTTTAGCTAGGGTACGCAGGTAATGTGAAGAGAAATTGCAGTCTAGAACGCACTTTTCCAGTGTAATGCCTGCGGTACCCCTGTAAAGTTAAAAAAGCGCGGAATTAAACTGAAAAAGTTGATTTTTGGTCAATTCTAGAAGGTTCTGGATGAGATTTTTTGGGGATGAGTACGCTTTGGTAAGGTGCATGTATCCCACACCTTAAGGAACTAATCCCTTGATGTGAGGAGCCTATCCCTTTGAAGGAGGATTCTATCCCTTTAATGGTGGAATCCTAACCTCCTCATCTGCTCTATAAAAGGAGGCATTGGGTAGCCTAAAAGGGTTAAGTTTTTATGTTAAGGAAACTAATGGAGGATTGAAGAATATTTTGATGGGTAGAATATTTGAGTTGAAGTGTTGTTGAGATTTAGACTTCCTTCTGTTGAGCTTTTGAGAGGAAAGATCACATACCTCTTTATGCTTCTGGAGGAAGAGTGCAAGACTTATCAAAGTAGAGGAGATTCCTGCTTCGGACCCCGGGAAGACCTTTCGAACATCAAGGCTAAGGTTGTAAGGTTCTTCTGTATATTTTAAGATTAATACAATCAAGTTCTATTTTTCTCAATAAATTGTCGTTCGATTGTTTAATTCAATAAGCTGTCGTTTGATCGTTTATTTCATAGATTCCTTGATCACTATGATAGGTATGTTTTATAATTATTTGTTATACAGGTGCTATTGATATTTTCTTGTTTGTGATTGCAGATCAATAAAAAATGATACTTTCTTGTGACAAAAGGGCCCTTGTTGCGACGAAGGATTATTGATGCAACGGAAGCATTGCGACCACAAATAAGCATTTGGATCTAAGGTAGGATTGACACCTTCATAACATTTAATTGCAAAACGAATATATCTAGAGAAAGACAAACTTAGTTGTTCGTTTGTTGCTAGATTGTCTTCTGACACTAGGGAGATCGGTCTTGTCCGCAAGAACGATTTATCCGTCCAACAAATTGGCGACTCCACTGGGGAAAGAATTTGTTGTTTTTGGTTCTCTTTTATTTTGATTTGAGGAAAAGTTTTTCCTGGTTTTTGATTTGATGGATATCTGCCTGGGTAGCTTAGGTTTTCTTTGTTTTTGAAAATTTTGAAGTCTTTTATGTTTTTCTTGAAGTTTTCAGGGGACCGCACTTTGTCTTCACACACAGTGCGGGCATCTCCGCACTTTCCTTAGGTAACCAGTGCGGGACCGCACCTGTTACTTCTGGGACCTGCGGACCTTGTTAAAATTCTTGAAAAAAATAGATTTCTTCTTTCAGTTTAGTTTAGATTTAATTTAGGATTCTTAGCATCTACCCAGATCTGTATTTCTCTGTCAAAAATCTCTTGTTTCTAAATTTCTTTCAGCAATTCTTCATCTCATCAATCTCCATTAAGTTAATAGGGTGTTTTGAGTCTCTTTTTTGAGAAATTCTTAATTGGATTTCCTTTGGTCATTAATTGAAGGTTTGTCTCAGTCTTTTCACAATTTTGCATCTTTTTGTTTTTGTTTTTGCAAAAAAATTTCCCCCTCATTCGCGGGGGGGGGCTAAATTGTGTATGAGTGTTAATCGCCTTTGAATGTTTTTTGATCTTTGGAAATCTCACCCGATTTTCTTGACTTCCACTTGATTGGTTCTTAGATTACATTAGAATCATCTTGTGTTTGAGAATTCTCTTGCGTAGATCACATTTGCATAATTAGAATTCTCATTTTCAGAATATGAATGAAAAATGTGCATAGATTACATTTGCATACTTTTCATGTGAATTGTGCATAGATTACAACTGCATAGTTTACATTCTGAAAAATTAATCGTAGATTTAGATCATTTTTTCTTTGATTTGAATTTAGATGTTTTTATGCTTGTTTTAAAAACAAAAACAAAAACAAAAACAAAAAAAATTATAAAAAATTTTGGGATTGATTTGCATTAGTTTTTCTTGATGAAATTAGTGCATTAGAGAATTTGTTATATTTTCTCTTAGTGATCAATCTTTGCATTGTTGGAAGTAGATGGAAACTCTCTCCTTACTTTAGTTAGGATTCATCGAATTGAAAAGATTACATTATCATATTCGATTGCATTCAGTTTTTGTTCGGGTCATAACACCATTGGTTTCATATCCATTTACCCTTTTGAGTAATAACAGCCTAAATAACACAGCGCTTAATTAAAATTCATCTAGTAATTTTTACATTTTTAGGGCTCTTTCCACCAATCTAGCTTAGGCTAGTGTCTTGGAATAGGTTTTAGTTAACTCTCCAAGACAGTAAAACAAACAAGTAGTCGATCTTGCAGTAGGAAAAATTCCAATTGTTGCATGTATGCTCTGGGAAGCTCCTCCTAAAGGAGTCAAGCACGAGATCATATCTGAACCAGTGAGGTAATCAATCCTTCCTCATTGGGAACGATAGCAGATATACACGTATTAAAAAAGGTAAACCTCAGATAGACCATTGTCGAGGAGCCTGGGGTCACTTGTCGGTAAACCTTGGATTATGTCAAGGAGCCTTCAAGGGGATTGAGCTTAGTTACTCCGCCCTTGTGTGTGTGTCGGATCGTAGACTGTTCCCCCAGGTATATTTGTTTCTGTTGGTAACCTTAGTGGCCATAATCTATAGGGTTCTTTCCTAAGGTGACGGTGGAGGGAAGATCCCACTGTACCTGGAGCAGACGTCGACTAGACTCACTTGGACTCTCTGGGGGGTTATCTTCACTCGAGATGGTTTTGTGAAGAAACTTGTGCCAGTCTGTTTCATTAAGCAGGTTGTCGAGGTAACTGTTCCAACTGCCCTTTCTGTATTAAATTCTACGATGTTGGATTTCATCACCAACTAGTGTTTTTAGTACAGGAAGTTACTGTTTGTGTGTGGTTTGACTCCTAGATTTGATAGTGCGTGTTAATTTGTTTGTTTTTACTTTTAGAGACCATAGGTGTGAGTTGTGAATTTTAATTGTTTAGGTGTGAATAGTGAATTGTTAATTTTAGTTTTAATTTGTTAATAAAATTCACTGAAGTTGAATAGAATGGCAACTGTTCCAGAATTTACCAACCAAGGAATCTCTAATAACGAGAATCCTAGTACTTTTCCTTGCTTTGGAAGTGTTGGTCCTCCTTATATGGCTACTTTGTCATTACCTGGATTTACAATAGGTTTACCGATATGGTTATTTTCAACTTCGTTGGACCCGAATACTCCAATTGTTCCACCTCAACCGGATGCTTCACCTCAACAGAGTTCACCATCTCAACATCACCAACCTTTTTTTGACCCTTTACCGTCTTCGTCTAATATTTCTTCCTTCATTTCTTCCTCTTCGCTTGGTAAAAGCCTTGACGCTAGTAACCAAGTTACTAAGAAGAAGAAGAAAGGGAAGAAGAAGAAGAAGAAGCAAGATAAGAAAGAAGTCAACCAACCAACCATGGCTGTAAATGTTAGTGGTGTTGAGGAAACTTCCAACATGCATCGTAAACCCAAATACCCTTGCAGGCTTTGTAAGGGTGACCACTTCCTTGTCAATTGTCCTAGTATTCCAAAGGTCTTAGAAGTATGGTCAGAAAAATCTCATCAACTTTCCGTTGATCCATCAACCAGTGATAGTCAGGTTCCTGGGAAAAAGGGTAAAGTTAGGTTTCCTTGTAAGTTATGCAAAGGGAGTCATCAAACTCACATTTGCCCTCACATGGATAAAGCCTCAAAATTGTTGGAAAACTTTACTGTTCTACAACAGGAATTTCCAACTGGTTACCGTAAACTTTCTCCCAACCTACCGTCAACTGACGGAGTGATTGATCTAGTTTCAAGTATGGTCAATCCCACTCTTCCATTGGAGAGTGAAACTCATATCACTCAGGTTGATGATCCATTAGTTGATCAAGTGGTCGATTCGATTTCACATTCAGTCAATCCCATTCTCCCTGTAGAGAGTGAACTTCATACCGCTCAGGTTCTTCTTGTTACATCAGATTCTTCTACGCCGGGGGGCATTTCACCTGTTTCTACAGAGCCCCCTCCAAGTACTGAGGTCTTTTCCTTTGATTGGAATAGACTGACAGAACCTCGTCTTCCTTCCTCTATCCCTTTCCAAATCGTTGTGAAGTTTGGTGGTAGGGACATACATCGCACACAGGTAGATGAAGGTGCTTCTGTTAGTATTTTGTCCTCAACTGCTTGGAAAGCTTTGGGTTCCCCTCAGCTTGTGCCTATTACGCAGAATCTGAAAGCTTTTAACAGAACCATTAGTGAACCTTTAGGGATTCTTCCTAAGTTTTCTATTACTTTGGAAGGTAAAACTGTTTGTATTGATCTTATAGTAGTTCGAGGTCCCTTGGATTTCAATTTACTTCTTGGACGAGACTATGTCTATGCAATGAAAGCTGTCATATCGACACTCTTTCGCGTGATGTCTTTCCCTCACAATGGTAATATTGTGACTGTAGACCAGCTTTCGTTCTCTAGTCTTGTTTCGACTACCAATAATATGACACCCCTAAATGTTCCTGATTCTAAAGTGGTATCTACCCCGCCACGGGTTAATTATGTGGCAACTAGTCCCATGTTTTCAATTACCGATGTAAGCGAGCCTCTCACTGTATGCTCGTCTTCCTTTGACTTAGGTCCGGTAATTGACATGGAAAACTCTATGGGATTACTTGAACGCGATGTTCTTATCCCTTTTGAGTCCCTTGACATGTATTCCTTCCAGAGAACTATTCTTCCTTCTGATGAAGACCTCTTGGAAGCCATGATCAAGGTGTGTCCATTGACATGTGTTTCTTCCTGTTAGAAGCCATGATCAGTGGTGTGAGGAGAGTTCCTTTTACTGTGTCAACCTTGTTAAAAAATGAAACAGTGAGAGTGAGGATAGTTCCTTGTACTGTGTCAACCTCGTTAAAAAATGAATCAGTGAGGGTGAGGAGAGTTCCTGTTACTGTGTCAACCTCGTTAAAAAATGAAACAGGTGTGTGAGGAGAGTTCCTTGTACTGTGTCAACCTCGTTAAACAATGAATTAGTGTGTCTGAGGATGGTTCTTTTCCTGTGTCAACCTCATTAAAAAATGAATCAGTTAGTCGAGAGCATAGTTCCTTTACTTGTGTCAAGCTCGTTTAAAAAATGAAACAAGCTTCGGTGAGGATAGTTCCTGTTACTGTGTCAACCTCGTTAAAAAATGAAACATGTAGGTGAGGATAGTTCCTTTTACTGTGTCAACCTCGTTAAAAAATGAATCAGTCGGCGATGAGGACTGTTCTTTTCCTGTGTCAACCTCATTAAAAAATGAAACAGTAGGTAGATTGTAGAGAGTAGATCGCTAGATTAGAAATAGGTAGTTTCTGAGGATAGTTCTTTTCCTGTGTCAACCTCATTAAAAAATGAATCAGTTGGTCATGAGGACAGTTCTTTTCCTGTGTCAACCTCGTTAAAAAATGAATCAGTTGGTCAGAGGATAGTTCCTGTTACTAAGTCAACCTCGTTAAAAAATGAATTAGGTATGAGGACAGTTCTTTTCCTGTGTCAACCTCATTAAAAAATGAATCAGTAGGTTATGTAGGTAGATTAGAAATAAGTAGTTAGCTGAGGAAAGTTCCTTTTACTGTGTCAACCTCGTTAAAAAATGAAACACGTTGCCATGAGCATAGTTCGTTTCCTGTGTCAAGCTCGTTAAAAAATGAAACAAATCCTCCCCTAATTGAGTCGAGTCTTTGAATAGACCTCGTAAATTTTAGGTCAGATTTTTAGGTTAGTTTTTAGGTCGGGTCTTTCATATGATCTCGTAAATGAACCTTCATTCCATCCAACTAGTGTACTTAGTTGAATGCAATGAAGCTGGGGGGGCATGCGCTCTAGCAGTTACGCTTAGGGGGCATCAAGCACAGTTTTCTCTCTATTTCAAGCTTGTGTAAAAATGAAACCACTCTGAAGCATAGTTTTTCTCTGTTTCAAGCTTCTGTAAAAATGAAACCTATCTTGAGTCAATTTCGGTTATTTTCAAGACTCGTTAAAATCATGAAAATCCCGAGATTATTTTGCTATCTTTCATTCTCGTAAAACACATGAAAATGTCGAGTTCTTTTCGTCTTTTCCTGCTCGTAAATTAAATTGAAAGTCGGCCACATGAGTACATTTTTATCCCTTTTTCGAACTCGTTAAAACTTACGAAAAAGTGAAACTACTGAGTTTATTTTTATCCCTTTTTCGAACTCATTAAAACTTACTGAAAAATCGAAACCTTGGAGTTCTATTTTAAGCCCTTTTCAAACTCTCTAAACATGAAAAGATTGCCGAGTACTTGATTATTCGAACTCGTTAAAGTAAATGAATGATTGTCCCTTCAGTATAAGTTTACCCCTTTTACGGACTGAAATGGACTATTTACGAAAAAGGTATACGTTGACTAATTACGGTCAATAGAGTTCTCTCTCGCATTATTTTATCCTTTTTCGAGCTCGAGAGACTAAATTTACGAAAAAGTACACCCATGGAGTTTCCTTAAGTTTTTTCTTTCGACTCCCTAAAATTGAAAAACACCGAGTTTCTCCTATACTGGACTCGTTAAAATTTAACAGTAAAGGACCTGTTCAATTCTAAACAGGAACGAACCACTCCTTCTTAGGGTTTGAATTTTAAACTAAGTTGGACTCATCCGAAGGATGAGCTTATAAACAAGCAAATGTTATCCTCCTCAAGCTTGTCAAAAATAAAGAGGTACTTGCCAGAAATGGTGGGGGAAAAGAGAGAAAAACGAACCTGTTTGTTACATTTTGATTATTCAGAAAACCGTTAACCACTCTTGAACACGACACTTTTTTGTCCACCTGGGTTGGGAAATCCTTTGCCTAACAGTTAATCAAACCACATTGAAAGTCTTCAGCCGGTTTCTGGGTATTAGCTTTAGGTAAATTGTCACCAAGCCATCTGCAGTGTCGTTATGTGTTCAAGAGGATAGTTCAAATAAACCATTCATCTGCAAAATATCTGTCTTCCATTTTGACCATCCCTGAGTCAGTCCTTGCCGTTATATTTTCAAAACTTGATCTATGATTTCGTGTTGTGGGCTTGCCTACGACGGATCACTTTCTATCGACTACAGCTCATTATCTAGGAAGCTGATCCAGAAATCGTCAGTACCTTGAAATCTGCATGCCTCAATGGCAGGTTTCTCGCCTTCGACGACAGGTTGCATCATTGACCTTCGATCGAATGATTCCGTGAGATTTTCGACTTCAGCTCATTCATTCACATTTCATGGATTGTACTGAGTACTTTGAGAGCCATTGACATTACTGGTGGTTTCTCTCACACTTGTTAACAGTTTACATCATTGACTGGTAATCAAGTGGTTTCTACCATGTTCGACTTTAGCACATTTAATCGCATGGATAGAATCGTACTGGTTCGAGAAGCGGAAATCAAGACCCTGGATCTAGTTTCCACCATCCAGGCTGCGAGGAATTTTGTTATCATTCATACAGTAGACTATTTATAAACACATGGCTGCGTCCATGCTGTGTCGACATATGTCTATACTATGATGTATTCAAAATCATTCCTGTATCAGAACAATTTAAGTTAGTTCTAGTTAGTTTTTTATCTGAGTATGGGAATGCCTACCTCAGTGATGATATGATTACATATATATATTTTGCATTGAATGTTTTTACAGGTTCCGACTGGGGTGTCCACAGGATGATCCTTGAAATGATAAAGTACTTCACTCTTCATATATGACATACTTCATCTTCATCTATTCCAGACTTCGCACTTTAGGGGGCAATCTGTTACACTAAAAAACTGTCACCTTGACATTTTGTTGACTGTATGAGCTCATTGACACTCATACTTACCTCCTTTGCAAGTCTTACAACCTTTGTTCCTCATTCCATGCCCTGAAAATGGAGGAAAAACCCTAAAAAGCTCAAAAAACCTTGGGTACGCAGTTAATATGAAGCCTACCTGCGTTTTTAGCTAGGGTCCGCATGTAATGTGAAGATAAACTGCGTTCTAGAATGCACTTTTCCAGTGTAATGCATGCGGTACCCCTGTAAAGTCAAAAATGCGCGAAATTAAACCAAAAAAGTTGAATTTCGGTCAATTCTGGAAGGTTCTGGATGAGATTTTTTGGGGATGAGTACGCTTTGGTAAGGTGCATGTATCCCACACCTTAAGGAACTAATCCCTTGATGTGAGGAGCCTATCCCTTTGAAGGAGGGTTCTATCCCTTTAATGGTGGAATCCTAACCTCCTCATCTGCTCTATAAAAGGAGGCATTGGGTAGCCTTTTGGGTTAAGTTTTGAGAAGTTAAACTAATGGAGGATTGAAGAATATTTTGATGGGTAAAATATTTGAGTTGAAGTGCTGTTGAGATTTAGATTTCCTTCTGCTGAGCTTTTGAGAGGAAAGATCACATACCTCTTATGCTTCTGGAGAAAGAGTGCAAGACTTATCAAAGTAGAGGAGATTCCTGCTTCGGACCCCGGGAAGGCCTTTCGAACATCAAGGCTAAGGTTGTAAGGTTCTTCTGTATATTTTAAGATTAATACAATCAAGGTCTGTTTTTCTCAATAAATTGTCGTTCGATTGTTTAATTCAATAAGCTGTCGTTTGATCGTTTATTTCATAGATTCCTTGATCACTATGATAGGTATGTTTTATAATTATTTGTTATACAGGTGCTATTGATATTTTCTTATTTGTGATTGCAGATCAATAAAAGATGATACTTTCTTGTGACAAAAGGGCCCTTGTTGCGACGAAGGATTATTGATGCAACGGAAGCATTGCGACCACAAATAAGCATTTGGATCTAAGGTAGGATTGACACCTTCATAACATTTAATTGCAAAACGAATATATCTAGAGAAAGACAAACTTAGTTGTTCGTTTGTTGCTAGATTGTCTTCTGACACTAGGGAGATCGGTCTTGTCCGCAAGAACGATTTATCCGTCCAACACCTCCATGATAGATCTCATCTATTTGCTTCTTCTTTTGATGTAAAAGATGAATTGTCCACAAGATGAGCCAAATGTCATGCTCTGATACCACTATAATATCCCAAAAGGGAGAATGCAGTAATACTTAAACACAATATAAGAACTGCAGCAACATTAAAAATAAATCTTAAGACAACATTAGAATTTATAGAGGAGCTGAGCCATTTTATTATATGGATATGATTTAGTTAGACAATGTATAAGAATATGAGTAGATCTAGCCAAAATATGGTCTAGAATCACCCAGAAAACATGCTACAATAGGTACAACGTAACTGGAGAGGCACTGAAGCAAATACCATGTTGTCCCTTCAGCAAAATATGAACATATGATTGCAGGATAAAAATGAAAATGAATATCTACTCAAATCTGGAGCTTAGATGATGCCAAGATTCAAGATCTGGCCAATGTGATGGATTCCCAGGATAACCCAGAAAGGATTTTCTAGATCTACAACTTTGGAAAATCACCTCCCTAGGATTTGATCCTTGATCTGCTGGGAAATATAGATCTGAAGCTAGATCTGACAGATAGATGGCTGAAATATGTCACAGGATCAGATCTATGCTTGAAGGGTTGATCCCTTCTCTAGATCTACAAGCTAGAAGCTCTAGATCTAGCTTCTCAATCCTCCAATAATGATTACATCTGCTGCAACACGAATATCAATAGAAAATGCACTGTGAGGGAAAGAGAGGCCTTATGCCTACTGAAAAATGGTGCAATAAACCCCAGGCTGATGGAAATAATGATGGCAATGTGAGGGGATGATCCCTCACAGGATTACTAGCTGAAATTCTAGTAACTTCCTCCCTCCTTTTGGATCTACAAAATGGACAACGTAATTCCTAAAGGAAATACTGCTGCTAGGAGGTCAATAAATTTTGGCCTGATGCCAGATCTGAAATGAAGCTCTGGGAAGCTAATCTATAAGCCCAAGGTGATATGAATAAACCCTCACGAATTCTCCAGCTGAAGTACTGAAGACAACTTCCACCTTCCAAACTGATCTTCAGAAATCTGCAATTTCTGAATATGAGTGTTCTGCAGAAAGTAGAGAAAAGAGAGGTGGCACCAATGCCTGATGTAGAATGAATTACAATACTCTTTCAAGAGCTGCTCTAAGAAAGAGGTGGGATTCCCGACCAAGAACACACTGTGCTAAACAATACTTGCAATCTCCGCTAAACAACCTGAGAAAGCAATGGAATGTCACATGACAATTCCAGATCTGAAAAGATCCTTACATCAATAATAACCAGCATGCCTCCATCCTTTCCTTCATCTTCATTATATAATGTTTGAGCCTTCCCATGCCTTGGCCCTCATATAGACTGCACTGTGCATGTGGACAATATCCTCCAAGTTTGACGACGTTGTTTGACCAAATCAACCACCATGTCTAGGTGCAATGTACACTCTCTCCATCATGTGTGCTTTAATTTCACAACATCCTCCATCACTTTATCATGAATTTTCCATGATATTTTGTTTGACATCTTCAAGATCTTAGTTGACTATGTCAACCTCCATGATCTATCTCATAAATGAGACATGATCTTCAATTCCATTCACATTAGTATTTGCTCAACTACCTTATTATGTAGATCTAGGCTTAATTAATCCACATTCACACACACAAAAGTGGATATTTATTCATACTGAGGATTATGGGTCCCTCCACCCTTTTATTTACTTAATTCATTAAGAAAATTAAGAACTCTAATATTCCAAATATCAAGTGAAAATTTAGGAATATTACAAAATTTCAGCCACTACAAAGTCCATGACTAGGCTCTTAGCTGGTATTTGTGCCAGATTGACACATAGATCCTTGATCAGGCCCAGACACTTAACTCTACTTGAATAAAAAGAGTGCAAGTCCTTGTATGGTTTGGTTATTTCAAGGCCTAATCTATCCATCACTACCTTTGGCATGAGGTTGTGTGAGGCACGACAGTCTAGCATAGCATTGTGTAAGATTTTGTCATGGATGTTTAAACTGACATAGAATGGAGGTACATCTTCCTCTTGGATTTTTCCCTCTACTTCTAGTCCAAATAAAAACTCTCGCTTGTTATCAGTTAGATTCAGAGTATCGGTGCCATTTCCTATGTTGAAATGTTTTAAAACTTGAGATCTATATACATCTTGGGTCACTAGTTCAGTAAGGGGTATGGCTATTTTTATCTTGGCAATTTCTCCCTCAAAACTGAATGGTTTTTCTGTTCTTAGCATATTTACATCAGTTTTATCATACATGGTCTTTTCAGCAACTTTAGCTTGTTGAGTTTGACTTGGAATCTTGGTTTAAAAAAAAAAATTGAGGGCCACTAGTTGATGTACTAGGGCAGCTTTGGTCACTATTTTGTTGGCTGAGTTTTCTCTTGTTTTGATCAGGGTTCTTAGCCATGGTGTTGTTGTTTTCTACTATCTTTCTAGGATTGTTTTCATGGGTATTCCTAGCAGAAATTTCTGGTTTTCTCCTCTTGGAGACATCTTGGGCTTTCTTACTTCTGAGGTCATACTCCCTATGAACCTCCATGATAGCATTTTCAAACCCTATTTTATATTCCTTAGAATCCTCATATGTTCTTTCATTTGGTTTTAGGAAAACAGACCTTGTTATTCTTCTATGAGAAAAAAATCATCCTCATTGTTGGAGTCTACTATATTGACCTAGTTTTCTTTTGGATCTTTAGTCTCCCTTTCCTCTTCTTCTACATAATTTTTTTGGAAAGGAGGTCTGATTTTCTGCTCATTTTCTCTTTGTCTGACTTGAAGAGGATCTCTTCTGAATTTTTGGTTTTTGTTTATGTTTTGATGATTTGTTTGGTTTTCCCTAGGAGGTGCTCTTTCATTCAAGTTGATTCTCTCCATCATCTTTTCCATTGTCCTAACTAGGCTGTCAATTTTAGCATTGAATGTGTAGGGCATAGTTTCCTCTTTGTATGTAACCCTCTTCTCTCCTCTTAATCTAGCCCTTTTAGCAATTAGGTTGGCTTCTACACTTATTTCTCCCCTTTGCATGTCTTCTAAGGTAAGGGGGTCTCTTTCTCTTATTTGTTAAGCCATGTCTGGATCAAAGCCATCTGGAAACTTTACTAAGGCTAGGCCTTGTGGGGGTTTCATGTGAGAAGGGAGTGCATTGTATACACTATTGAACCTGGTGCAATAGTCTTGGACACTCTCTCCAACATTTCTCTTAAGGTCATTATATTCTAATAATATTTGAAGAGGATTTTTCTTGGTCTCCCACTTGTTTATGAATGTTTGATAAAGGGAAGGGAGATCATGAATGCTATTAGGGGTTAGGTTTTTGAACCATTTCTTTGCTTCTCCTCCTAAACTTTAGGCAAAATTCTCATTTTTATGGCCTCCTATTCTATTTCTTGGTAGTCAAATGCATCATTCATCTTGTCTACATGTTGTTGGGAAGTTGTAGAATCAGCTCCAGTAAAGTGAGGGATTTTAGATTGGTATTCATGTGGAAGAGGCAATAAAGGTTGTGGTAGTACCAAGGGTGCATACCATGCTACCATGATGGGAGGTAATGGAATCCAAGGAGGATTTACAAGAGGAGGGCTTATGAGTGGAGGTGGGGGATGAAGTGGAGTGGTTTGCACAATGGATGTATGAGTGGGGGTAGTATATGTACTTGGACCAGCAAGCTCATATTGAACAGATTTGGAATGAAAGGAGATAAAGTGTTGGAGAAGCTAAAAATTGGGAGGAGTGGAAGGAGAGGCTTCTCTACTAGGACTATGCTATGAGTTTTTGGGCTCAAGTTCTGTCTGGTCTATCCAAATTTGAGACTTAGTTCTGAATATATTTCTTCTATGGTGTAAGTCAAATTGGGTATCTTATAAGGCTATGAGGTTTTCAGGGACAAAAATTGCTTTGTGAATGGGTCTAAGGATAGTTGAGTCTTCAGTCCTATAATTTTTCTATAAGATTCTTTCTGGGTCATCAAATATAATAGGAGGGTTTGGGTCAAGGTGAGATCTAGTGAAAATTCTTTGTGAAGCTAGATTTCAAACCTATAACACAGAGAGGCTTGAAAGTTTATGAAAATTTGAAAAAAAAAAACAATCTATATGAATACTGAATTCACAGAGTGTCTGACTAGGTTTTCTTCTATTATGATTGATTAGTGCATTCCCAAGGGAGTCTGTGAGAAACAGTGGAGTCACTAGGTCAACTAGAGACCAATGGAGTCACCAGGTGGATGATGCTAATTGCTTGAGGATTTGTTTTTTGTCCACCATCAAAAGTTAAATACCAATCTAGAGATATTTTTGGGTTTTATGAGTTCTTTATGTAACACTAAGATGGCTAACACTTGATTTATCTAGGTTTGAGAAGGGATTTTTTAGTTTTGAAGGAATATTAAAGTTGTTACTTACTCAGTCCCACCGTGATCGTCATTATGTTAGTTCCCTGTAATTTGGCAGATTGGCAATGACCAAATAGACAAGGGTAACATCAAACCAATCTTTGGAGTCCTAGGACCTAGCCTTCCTAGACTCAGAGAGGGCTCTCTCTATGTTTGTATAAAGGGTATGACTTGTTTGCTTTTAGGGTACTGATTTTAGGCTAGTTAAAGTGATAGAGTTTGTTTGTTTTTTTTTTATTGGTTGGGTAGGTTGTCAAGAAGAACAGATAGGGTAAGAAAAATAACAATCCATTGGGCTATGGGGTTTGTAAAAGGCTTGGAAAGTGCAACAATAGGTCAAGGGTGTTTTATAGGGCAAGTGTAACAAAGCCAAATGAATCCTTTAGATAAAATGAGTGAAATGAACATTAAATTGTGAATATAGTAGGCTTAAAAGGAATTCAAGAATCCTTTAAGAAATACCATAACAAGAAGAACCTTTAAGAATACTAGTTTAGTAAAACTGGAGAGCAATTAAGAATTCTTCAGCTAGATTTCACTAGACAAACCTCAAAGCAACAATCCAATAACCCTAGAAAGCAGTTAAGAATTATATAACCATTACTTTCAGATAAAGATAACATTTAAGAAATCAATTCAGTGAAATTGAAGAGAATTTAAGAATTCTTTAATCAAACCTAGTGGAAGAAAACATTTAAATCATAAAAATTAGACAAACTTAATGTGTATTCAACAACAAATCTTTACTAAGCTTTATGCTTTGTCACAAGAGAAATTAATGAATAATATGAACACATAAGGAGACAAATGTAAAAAAAAGAAGAACATCACCATTGACAAAGTTCACGTATCCAGTAAATGTGCTTGGTCCATTGATCTTTAGTCCAAAAACATGTTACAAAGATCCAAAAGCCAAACTTCCTTCTAACTCCAAATCTATGAGATATCTAGCTCAACAAACTACTAACAACCAAAAAGAAACATGAAGGCTCTATGCAGTATTTAACTTGCAAAAGAGGAGGTGGAAACCCTAGATAGGGTTTCTATAATTCATAAATTGCATCATAAATTCCATTTTTTTCCAAAGAGACCATACAAGGCCCAAGGCATAAAATATCTAACTTAATAAATGAAAAAATAAATACTAACATAACTCCTCAACCAACTCTAGAGTGATTTGCCTCAAAAACCCACAAAATATCTTTTTCATTAACTCCAAGTGTCTTTTGTTGACTTTCTGCCAAGGGCGCAGCACTAAAACAAGAAAAATATGTCTTTTGCAGCTGAGTTTTGGAGGCCTTCCCGGTGTCTGAATGAGATCCATGATAGCTCATTGGAAATATTTTCTTGTCTACTTTCCAAAAAAACCTTTATTTTTCTGATTGAAATCTATTTTCTTGCTCAAAATGCATTCTCCCAAGACTTCTCAAGGCGCAGTGCCAACTTTGAAAAAAAGCAGAAAGTTGATTTTTTGCATGTTTTTGGCACTTTTGGAGTACCAGTTATGCTCCAAATGATCTGAAAATGTGTGAGGGTGATTTACTTAGCCTAAGGATTTTGAAAATGTAATCCATTCCACCACTATATGCCCCAAAAAAGAGCACAGCACCAGTATCACTACACGCTTTTCCCTTCAAAACAGTCAAAATTTTCAAAAACTCAAAAATTTGCAAAAAGTTTTCAAAATTGGGATTTTCCTTGCTGATCATGTCTGGGATGCTTGTAGGGATGCATCAGAAAGTATTTCAAGATTTATATTCCTTTTGACTCCTTTAGGGCTTGAATATTTGCAAGGGCTCTTTTGAGTTTGGCCCTTGCAATCTTGTTTCTTAAGGCATAATGCCTCGCCATCTTCTTCTAGAGGTCAAGGTCCCTCGTGGTATTCTCCAAAAGACCCTCTAAGTGTATATTTTCCCTCTCTAGCGAAGGTTCCTGATCATATTCTATTTCCATGGCAAGCAACTCACTTGGAGTGAGCTACTCTACTAAGGCTGTCTCTTGCTCCCTCTCCTTGTCTAAAGCTTTCTTCAAGCCAGTTGTTCTTGGCATCCTCCTAGGAAGTTGTTCTTCCTCTTCCTCCATGTCATCATAAGTGCCCAAGAGGTCATCTAGTTTTACCTTTGTCTTTGTAGCCTCTTTCCGAGCTCTGATAGCTCTAATCTCATAGATGGCCTTTTGTGCCTCCAACTGCTTGTTTTCAACCTCAAAATAATGGATCACATTCTTAGCCCTACCTAGAATGGTTTGAAATCTTTATTTGGGCATCTTTATTTTTTAGCAACATGCTTGTGATCCTTTTCTCATTTTCATCATCACTGTCAACATGAATAAGTTTAAATTCTTGTTTATTCTCATGTTTGTCTTCTTCTTCATCATCAATGACCTTTTCTTTACCTTTATCAAGCTGCTTGGTCAATGTAGAAGGCATGGCCCCTTGCCTCTTAAGGGCAACAAACACATGCCTATTTCCCCTTTGGTACGTTAAAGGAAAAGATTTAATTTTCACCATCTCTATGCCACTTGTTTCACTGCCATCATTGTTGTCATCATGACTATCATTATCCTTGGTATCATCACTTCTCTCATGGCTCTTTGACCCACTGTCATCATCCTCACTGATTTCTGCTTCATTTCCATCATCCTCACTAATATGTGCCTCATTTCCATCATCCTCACTGATATGTGCCTCACTGATTTTTTCCTCACTTCCACTTGCCTCATTGTTTTCTACCTCATTTCTTGACTCACCTTTTGATGCAATAGTACCATGAGATGAGTGTGAGGGATTATGTAAAGGTGATGAAGGAGGAAGCCCATCATGATGTGAAGGACTGTGATTGGATGGTGAGATGGAAGAGTCATCATGAGGTGAGGGAATGTGAGTGGATGGAGGAAAGGGAGGATGAGAAGATGAAGGGGCATCTTGCAGTTGTTGGGATTGAGGAGAAGTAAACACCTCATTGGCAATGAAGGTTTCCCAAGGAATACGCTTCTGCTGCAATTGATGCATAAAAACCATTTTGGTAAGAGAGCGGTGAAAGAGGCTTTTCATCTACTGAGGATAGTCTCTCTTTTGTACAATATAGGACATTTTGTCAATGCTTCTGTAGAGGTAGTAAGGTAGGTGCAGCGTCCTAACCCTAGTAAAGTGCATGAGCAGCCTGATGTAATAGGAGTAAATGCGGGAGAATCTTCCTTCACATGTAAAATACTTCATAATTATTCTCATCATAGGTGCATATCTGTCAAGAAAATGTGAGAAAGGAAAGATGTATTTATTGTGGTCTTTGTATCTGCGCTTTAGGTAGGGTTCAAAGTAGCTAATGTTTAGGTTGGCCTGCTTGAACCATTTCTCACCCACACTTGGTATGCCTGTGGCATTAGCAATAGCATATGAAGACAGCTCAAAGTTGACCCCTACAAGGTTGACTTATTTATCATGCAAGTTAATTATAAATAGCATGGTCAGTTCAGGGTGTTTTTTCACCTGCTATACCTTCTCACAAAAATCAAAGCATCCTACATGCTTGAAACATTGAATAGTAAGGGGAGATTCCATTAGCTCCCTTGTGTTGGGGGGTTCAAACCTTTTGATTTTTCCACCTTTGTGCTCATGCCTCCTTGGTATTTGAGGCTCTCCACCACTGTCACTGTCTCCCTTTCTTGACATTTTGAAAATTCAACCTTGAAAAAACCCTAGGACTGCAAACGGAAATGAGATGAAGGGATGGTGGAATGGCAGCCTTTACAAGTGAATGAGATGAATGAGTGAGGGTGTAAGTATATGAGAATGATGGATAAGATGAAAATTCAATGATAACCCTCTGTTAACATCTATTGAAACACTGTTTTTTGAAACACTTGGGCTAAATGTGAAATTGAGATGAAGGAGGGCAATGGAAAGTGAATCTTTTTGCAAATAAAGGGACAGAGGGTTATGAAGGAAATGGATTTAGAGGGAAAACTAGGTGAGTGACAACTTACATAGCACCCTATTTCACTCTTTTCTTAACTCATACCCTTATTAGGTAGATAAATGATGCTTAATCAATGATTTTAAGCATGAAATTTATGGTTTCTCCTTAGGGTTCTATTATTTTAATAAAATCATGACAAAAATACTTGGACATGAATTGATGACCTGCACTTGCCTTTTTTAGTGCTTGGAGAACCCTTGGTTATTATTTGAAGTAGTTTTGAAGTGTTTTGAATGTTTATAAGGCTTAGAAATCCTTCCTTCTCAAGCGCGTAGTGCTTAGTCTGAGAGCGCAACGCTCAATCCCAGGCGCACAGCGCTCAACCCTAAACGTGCAACACTCAATTTTTTCTTCACCAGGTAACTGTCAGGCAAGAGTGCAGTGCTCTGCCAGGCATGCAGCGCTCATCTCTAGGGACGCAGCACCTTTGCATTTTGTATGGAAAATTTTTGCCAAGGGTGCAGCGCCAGACAATTTTTTCCAATTTCACTTGTAAATTTTCCAAACTCTTTGCCTCTGAGTGTTCTGATGACTTTGCAAGGTAACAATTCTTTGTCTGAAGTGTAGAATGGGATTTTATAGTCTTAGGAATTTCAATTAAATATTTGAAACCCACTTTCTAATGTTTTTTAAAGTCACTTTATTTTTTACTTTCTCACTAACTCTTTTGACATTTTTGCTTTGCAAGTGACTTGAAAACATTGAGGTTTATCTTTCCTTTACTCCTTTAGGCATGTCAGGTTCGCTTTGACAAGTATGGGATCTGATTATATAGCAACCTCTTCAGAACCTTCCTTTACTTCCACCATGGATTTTAACTCATGTTTTTCATATTTTTTGACCATTTTTTATTGCAGGTGACTGAAAACCCTGCCTTGGATTTCCCTTACTCCTTGAAACATGATAATTTCACTTTTGACAATATTAGGATGCTCACACAGTAGCAGTATCTCCAAAAACTTCTTTTGTTCCTACCTTGGACCTCAAATAATCTTTTTTTTGGCAGGTGACTGAAAACATATAATTTACCTTTCTTACTGATATTCTCTACACCTTTTCTCTTTGAGGCATAACACATTCACCTTGGTAGACTTTGGGATGATTGCACATAATAACACCTTCACAATCCTTTGTGATTTACAACATGAAGCTTAGATTTTTCACCTTGGCTGGGAGTTTGCTAAAGACATGAAATTTGTCTTTCCTTTTGATCCTAGAGCCTTCACATGCTTATTTTGACACCTTTGTGATGATTACCTACAACAGTAGCTTCAAAATCCTCTATTGTTCCCATCATTAAGTTAGTCCAAATTTTCACATTTTCTCACTAACAATTTTATACTGTTTGCATGCAGGTTGGTAAGATGATGAATTTTGACTTTTCCCTTTACTCCTTGAGGCATGAAAAACTGATTTTGACACCTTTGGGACTAAAAAAAAAGGCAATATCTTCAAAAATCCTCCTTTGTTGTCATCATGGAGTTCAAAACATCATTTCATCAGTTATGCATGACAAACTCATTTTGAAAATTTTGGGATCTGATCAAAGAATGACATCTTCAGAATCCTTCATTTTCTTTCACCATGAGATTTAACATCATTATTTCATCATTTCTCTGTTTACTTTCCCAAAACCTTAGGTGTCTGGAGCGCTTTTCAACAATCATCAGTGTTGTCTTCTAAGTTCTCTATAGCCCTTTCAAATTCATTCATTTATGTCGAGTTCACCTCACCTTTTTCCCTTTTCCATCAACAATCTCTGATAGGCTTTTCTTCATGTTTTGTTTGGTGTGCCTCCTCCATGGTTATTCTGCAATTGATCACATTTTGGCACTCTACTTGGACCATCAAGTGCAAAGACCCTAATTATCTACAAGAACAAGTGTTTCCTCTCTTCCTTTTTGCAAGATGTCCTCATTCAGGATCAGACCTCCTACCTCACCAAATTTCTGTTGATAGATCTTTTAACACTCCTGTAGAAGTGTCAAAGTTTACATTTACCTCTTGCAGACCTTGAATTTGATAAGGTAGTCTTCTTTGGAAATTTTTAGATATTTTCTTGAATAACCATGTCTCAAAATTTCAATACCTCTTAACCATATTCTAATAAATAAAAATAGTTTCTGAAACACCAATGATGACCTTGGAACATATGAAACCCTAATTGACCTAGTGGGAGGATTCTTTGACAAGGACTTTGACTGAAAATTGTCTTGGAGGTCTCAAGTGAAAAAACAGAGTATTTTTCAAAGTGTTGTATTGAAGATCCAAAATCCAATGTACTTGATTTATCTAAAGAGCCTACAGAGATAGTTTTGATACCATCAATGCTTGAGGAACCTGGGAAACATGGGAATGAATAGGCTTATAGGAAAACCTAGAGGGAAAGTGGAGTTATGGACAAGCGAAAATAGGGTAATGAGGTTATAGGCAGAGAAGGAGGCTGAAAATGGTAGGTAAAAGCTTAGGAAGAGTTTGTAGGAGTGACAGGGTGACCATGAAATGGCAAGCTGATGAAATAGTGAAAAATTTTCCATAAGGATAATGAAGGCAGTGAGATTTCTAAAACTCATAATTTTTCAAGGAAATTTTTTTTTAGAAATCTAGAACCAATCTTTAGTCATCTGCATATAATGAAAAATACTGATGTCTAACAGTTTGGGTGACGAATCTTTGAGATTTAAAATTTTCAGAGGATACACAGGTTTTATTGTTGAGAAAGTCAAAACTACATATTCAGTGTGCTTAAATATGCAAGAATTGTGTGCAAGTCTTCCATACCTATTTAATTTGGAATTTATTCTCATTGCTTTTCATTTTTCGAATGTGGTTGAAAAAATCAAAATGACAGAGAATACTTTTTATTCCCTCAGCAATGTAAGTTGTCCTCCACTGGAACTCAACAACATGCAATTAGCTTGCTGGTCTTTTCTCACTTCAATATTGATGTTGATTCTCTAGCATATGATTCTCCACTCCACCACCTTCCCATCCTAGATGATGGTCAATATAAGAAATAAGTTAATACAGATTGCACAAGGAGACACCTTTCAGCTACAAAAAGGAACAATATTTTTGGAATCATGGGTATATCATGTGGTACAAAGCATCATAAATGTGAATGGGGGAATAATAGAAGAGCATGGAATCACTAACATCTCTTCAGGATTTTTGTTTTAATTGGTCTGATCTCTTTTTCAGTTAATATTTTGGATGTGTAGCAGAGTAGGGAAGCTTCCCAAGTGCATGAGATTATACTTGAAAGGTATTGTTCTGTACTTGGATGGGTCACTCTATCTGATATTGACGTTAAGGAAGTTTTTTCTCTGCGAGGAGTGTTGAATTGGGTAGAGACAAGTTTCTTGGAACTGAATACTTCATACATTTTAGCCGAATTGTGTGCCATAATGTTCATTTTGGCCATACATGAGATCTATCATAGCTAGAAAAAATTGTTGTAGATATATTATCTCAACTTAAGATTATACAAATAACATGGTGTAAAGGATATTGGTTGGTTATTCTTAAGGCATAATGCATGGTTGTATTTAGTTTTATCATTACTCTTGGTAGGTCTATGGAAAGTGTCTATGAGAAAGACCCCAGTTTCAAGAGAGGATGCTTTTTGGACAGAGCATACGTTCAAAGATACTTCATTACTTACACTTTGTGAGCTGTTAGTTTTTTGTGTACTGGAGGGTGGAAAAGTAAGCTTTTTGATGAAAATTTTGACATCCCATTTGAGCATGCATGTGGGAGAAATGAGAAAAAATGTACAATTTTTTTAATGGAAAACCATGTGAAGGAATGCACAATTTTCACTAAATTTTTTGCTTCATGTAGGTTTGGATAGGTCAAAGTAGGAAGAGCTATTGGGGAATATAAGAGCTATTTTTAAGCTTATAGAGTCTATACTTGGCACCGTGACAAAGTTAAGAGGAGTTTTTAGCAAAGAAAACATAGGGAACCTGAACAAAATTTTTATGAGCACCTCGTTGCATGGTTTCCCATTGCATGTTCATTCATGGAGTGCAAACATGGTCTCTCCTACCCTTTCTGTTGAGGGATTTTTGTATACAAATGAGAATGTTTTTAGAGAAAGGGACACATTAGGGGGGGTTTAGGCAGTGTTATTCTTGATAGCATATAGGTTTGTCTAGGGGTGTCCTTTTGAGTTAGGATAGGTTGTTATGGTCAAATAAAGTCATGAAATTGATTAGATTTCATGTTTTGTATATAGCTTTAAAAGGTCTAAGTGTTCATTGGTCATGTGATTAAGGTCTTGTCAATGTAAAATTCAAAAAATCTAAATGCATGGGTTAATAGACTCACTTTTTGACACTTGGTACCTTTTTCCTAAGTCCGTAGCATTTTCTGTGTAACACAAACTATTTTTGCTACGGACTCACCTGATATTTCCATAGTGAATCTGTCATCCCACTAACTGAAATTTCTATGAACTCAGGTTTTTCTGCTAACTGTGATGTGATCGATATGATGTCATCATTTCAGTGGTCAGAGGTCATTTTGTCATCATGGTACATAACTGTTATGAGTCATCATTTGTCATATTGCATGTTTGGTAATCATCACACCTCCATCATTATGTTTTCCCTCCCATATTTCTTTCCTAATTTAGCCTTACCTCATTCGAACAACAACATTTACCTTTCATCCTTGTAAGTTTCTTGATCTTGTGCCAACAGTCTTCACTTTTATTTCTTGTCTAGTTGTTGTCTTAGGTTATCTCTTACCTCTGCCAAACAAGTTTCTTGTTGTCTTATATATTTTTTGTAGGTTTCAAAAGCTTAAAGCAGGTCAGCACTATATTGGAGGGCATGGCTTCACATACTACCCAAAAAAGAAGGCTCTGTAGTCAGATACGAGCCCATGGACATGAAGCTAGTTGTGGAAGACCCAAGATTTTTACAGGCTTTCACAAATGTTGGATATATGATATTTTGCCAAAAATTGTTGGGATACCATGCACAGGTGTCCAAGGATTTTTCTGTCAACTTTGCTTGCATAGCTTCAAAGGTGGGCATCTTAAGTTTCATTGTTTCTCGTGAGACCATTGCACGAGAAACTAAAATTCTTAGGTCTGGAGAAGAATGGTTCAAGGAAACCAAATTCAAGCTTCATAACTGTGATGAATTTATGAAACAGGACCATATAGGAATTGGCATGACCTCAGGCATGCCTAGTAGCTACCTCAAGGAAAACTACTCAACATTGTTGATGGTAATCCAAAAATATTTTACTTGTGAAGGTAGATTCCACATGATCTACCAATATCATTTTAGACTCTTACTCCATTTCACAGGTAAATAACTTCTTGATCTTCCATTCTTTCTGTTCAGAAGTTTAGGAAATATGGTTGATAAGGTATAATAAAAACCTGAGAGTAGTGATACATCCACATTTCATCATGTCTTAATCAAATTGTTAGCTATGGAAGAGTTGAAGAAATTAAATAGATATTAGGCTACCTTTCTATTTTTGAATGGCTATGATGTAGATGTTCTTACTCCAAGAAAGAAACACAAGTCAAAGAAAAACACTCCCAAGAAGGAAACATAACCAATAGCTGAAGCAGAGGTTGAACTCGAGGTAGAGGTGCATCCTATAGTAGAGCCCATGGAGGTAGAGATTGAATAGTTGCAGGAGACAGTGGCACCTCAGCAAACACCTACTAGCAGCAAGCTCAAAATTGATACAAGGACTCATAGAAGAATCACCAAGATTCAAACAGAAGGAAAAGGAAAACTTGAAGACATATTTCAAGCAATTGATATTGCAGAAACCCCTACTGTAAATCATGTAGAGGTTAAAGGAACAAAAATGAAGAAGAAGGGTCTTACAACAAAGAAACTTGATTTTTCCAGTGAGGATTCAGGTTTTGTCTTTAAGCCTATGAAGCCATTCACTAGGTCATATCTCTCAAGGGAGTAAATTCTGATAAGTTGCATAAAGAGACAGAAAATAAGAAGCAACCCATAAGGGAAGATATCATAGATTTATCCCCAACTGAAGCAGAAATCATCAAGACAAAGAAAGGAAAAGAAAAGATCCAAGAAAATTCTAAAGTGGAGCTTCTAAAATAACAACTTAAGGAAACCAAAGAAGAAGTTTTAGAATTCAAGCTGGAGTTGGAGGCTTTTAAACAAGAAAGGAAGGAGCTCACATATTTCAAGAAGGAACTCAACAAACAAATTGATTTTTACAATGAAGTGACAGAAAGGTCAAGGAAGATGTTGATAGTAACACTACCACTGCACAGGATGATGAATCATACCATGAGGAGAAATATGTGGTTACAGGTAGAGAGGATAAAGCTACAAAATCAAGTCAAACAGTTAGAAATTCAAATGTAGGTGGTGCAAACAGAACTGAAGAAAAAGGGTTTCAAAATGATAGTTGTGGATGAACCTGTTGCTCCTTGAAATAAAGCAAGACATTTTTGAGCCAATTTTTCCTTAGGATGCTACATATAATCAGTTAACATAGCTTTGGACAAGTTTTTGGAGGTAAAGAGTGAAATTTTCAAATTCTGTAAAATTCGGGCAAGTTCGTAGCGTACTCCAGACTTAAATTCGAGTTTTTGCTACAAACTTGATGAAGGACATTTTGAGGTATAATTTACAAAATATAACATGACAGGAGTGGGAAAAAAAATTTATTTACCTCATTTTTCCAAATGAAGACCCTCCAATAAGCATAAAAGTCAGAAAAGGTGCAGAAAGTGATAAATGGAAAACACTACAAACACTATGCTACAGACTTGCCTTAAAATGCTATGTTTTTCCAGGGGGGAATTTTGATGTTTTTGTAGAATTTAATATTTCTTGGGATCAGATGAGTCATCAGTAGAGGTTTAAGTGTATCAATGAAGACCCTTGTTGGTAAGGCCACTCAGCAAGAAGGTGACATGGCAACTAGCTCACCATTTTTTCCACATCATAAAACACAACAGCACATCATAAAATTCTGAGCATCAGAACCTAGATTCTAGTATGGAAGTTCATCAATTGGTCATGGTCATTGCCACCTCAAGAAAGGTTGTTTGACTCGATAAGAATCATCATTTATGGGTTATTTAAAATTTCTTAATGAATTTAATGGTGTTAGAGTCCTATTAGGTTTCAAACTCCTTCTAAACATAATTATCTCTATATTCTCTCCATGTAATTAATTCCTTTTTGGAGTAGATATCTTTAGTAGTTTCGAGGGTCTATCCCAGGTGGCAGACTTCATGTAAAATGATTTTAACTCTATAAATAGGGATATTTCAGAGTTGGAGGGGTTGATCGATGTTATGGCTTATGCTACTATTGTAATATTTTCTATGTTCAGTTAACATATAGTTGCAGAAATCCTTTTTCAGACCTAAGATTATTTATGAACTCTTATGTGTTTGTCTCATTTACCTTTTCAATTTCAATTCAGCTTAATTCATGTATAATTACTTGGAATTCATATTTAATTATGCTCCAGCTTCCTTTATGCATATTGTTTGTTGTCAAAGTTATTTTTTGTAAGTGTTCACATGCCTCAGCTTCCATGAATGATGTTTTTTTGTGATTGAGTTTCATACTGACTCCATGCCCAATGGTAGCCATCACACATACTTCACATGCAAAAAACTATCCAAAAGACATATGAGAGTTAGTCATATTATTTTTTAACCTTGTTTATTGAATATCATACATTTTCTTGAGAGAACCCTCTCTGGTTGGAAGGGATAACTTCCAACCCTAAGTGATTTGAAACAATTACACTGAATTGACTGTTGAGCAACCCAATCAGCCTCTGTTTGGTGATAACAAGTGGATGAATTTTTTTTTCAATATTTTTCTTGCCATCATAATGACAATAATTTTTGGCAGGGTATTTGAGCGTATAGATGAAAAATGTAGTATTTTTTAATAATTTAATTCCCTCTATGGAAGATTTGTGTATTTATACTAATCTATTTTTGTTGAAGCACATGGAAAGTATGGTAAAAGAAATGAACTCATGTAAGCAAATAAACTTGTCTATTGAAAAGCATCTACTTACAAATGAAATTTATAAACTGGAATTCTTAGGAACAGATTCTAGTAAAGTCATTCTTCTTACGTTTTATTTGGAGAACACTAAGGACTCATCGATGTTGAACCAGTACAATAAGTTTCAAGATTTTCTTGGAGACCATGGTAACCATTTACCTTTAATTGACACATTGGATGGATGCCATAATCAATCAGTAAATGCAAGGGTGCTATTGTTGTTTGTCAAATTTTTAACAGGTGATCCAAGTTATATTAACCCGAAGAACACCTTGCAAGAAAATTTATTATTGATGGATTCATCTTCTTTGTCTACATGGATAGAAAAAAGGTTGCTAGGATGTACTCTTCAATCAAATCTGAGTAATTTTCCAACAAGAGTTTCTAATTTAGTAAGAGATTTTGTTGTTGCTTTCATAAATTCTCTGGTGTTATCTCTATCAGATTCAAAATCAAGATAACTATGTGATCACATTCTTATTTCTTGTGGGCTTAGAGAAGGGATTCCTGTCATACAATGTTCCTACTACAAAAATGTATTTCAACTTTGTGTTTCAGTTGGAAAATTACGAGTCTATAATAAAGCCTCTAATCAAGAGGGAAATTGGTATGGTGAGAAAGTTTTCTGCTGATTAAACCCACCTTGAAAGTTTGAATTTCATCTTGGGTTTTCTGGTATTTGCATTGGGTGCATATGGTGCTAAAAAGCATGTTTTTGAACAATCAACAGAGAAGCCTTGGTCAAACACTAGTTCTAGCAATGATTCTTCTAGTTGTATGTTGAAGTTTAATGTTCCTAGAAAGAACTCAGAGGCTTTGGTCAATCCAGTCATTCAAGAAGTTCATTCTATTGCAATTCAGTGTGATGCGACATCACCATAGGATGCTAAGGATTATGGCACATTTGATGGAGAATTGTCTAGTATGGACAAATAAGATGATGATGAGAGTAATAGTGAAAGGTAATTTTCATCAAAAGTTTGTACATTCACATCTAGTGGGAGAAACTATATGGAACAACATTGGTACTTTTGCTACACATGTGATATGACTATTTCTAAGGGGTGATGTTCTATTTGTGCAAGGGTGTGCCACATAGGTCACAGAGTTGTTTACTCTCGTTTAATTTGTTTCTTATGTGATGAGTAGGAGGAGTAGGAGGGACAAGCTGCCTCTACTTGAAGCCTTGCAAGTATGTTTCTTCCAACACTACATCATTAAGAGGGGATAGTACTGTTGAAACATTATTGCCTATTCCAGATGAGAGGGACCATCTCCATCCATTTGACAGTGACTTTGATATTGAGGATGATGGTTTCATGGAGAATGAGAAACCATTCAAGCTATCTATTTTGAAAGAAGAAGAGTACAGGTTGCTATTAATTTTTATGGATATGTATTTTTGGGTGATGACAAAGTTTTGTCTTACAATTAGGATGTTTTTCAATTAAGGTAGGCATATAAAAGTGGATCTCTAGATATGAAGACTAAAACATAATATTATAATGCAAGGGAACTTAAGTCACATCTTACTAGTAGCACTATTGTCAAATATGCGCTTACTATAAATAACATAGGCAGACTTGGAGAAGGAGAAGGTGACAAAGTAACAATATTTGATGTGAACCAACTTATTGGAAAACCAACTATTGTGCATATGATGACAAACAAGACTAATGTTAAGCTGCTTTCCAGAATTTCAATTTTCTTTGAACTAGTTCATCTCATTTTCAACCCTACAAATTAGGAATATCTAGTTGTAGCTAGGTATGAAGAATGCCAAATTCTCACTTTCAGTTCTCGAATGGAAATAACACGTTGTCTTGCAATTCATATTTCTTTACAAGGTGCCTACATCTGAAAAATACCCTGACTTCTTGGTTCTCAAGTTCAACTCATGGTGGTCACCAACTAGTTTGTGAAGATCTATGACCTCTCCCAAGACAACATTAGCCCTATACATTATTTTACATTATTGGAAGATTTGATCATATAAGTAGTATTTGTGACAAAATTACGTGGCTGGATAGTTCTTATTGTACTATCACAACATGGGATGTTGTATAGACAACAAATAGGAGTATAAAGTTACACTGGAGCTAAATTTTTGACACTGAATATCCAAGGTCGGGGTAGAGATGTTCAGTCAAAAGGTATATCTCTATGTTTCACAACATCCTACAGATCATTTTTCCTCTCTTATCATGTTGGTTCAACTTTGATTGGACAACTGAATCCAGAAGGCACATATATTAATGAAGTATCAAGTGTTTGTGATGGTGATCAAGATGGTCATTTAAGGTCTCTTGGGCTACATCATTGGAAGTAGTTGCTTGATGGAAATGGTCTTTTTTGTCTTCTTGTCTAGTTTAAATCTGAACTCTCCACTCACAGTGCCTCTTGGTCCTATGGATCTATTTTCATAACTTTTACGATTGTTTGGAAATTCATCTTCTCCATGGGTTGGGCACTGCACCTTACATGCCTCTCTCTAAGGACAACAATACTGCTATTTTTTTACATGATGATGGCAGTTTGCAAATATTGTCATTTGGAATGGGCAGTGTAACTTGAGGAGGATTGGAGTTACTAAGACATGATTGCAGAATTAATTCACAACATGTGAAAAAGCTAGGTCCTGGCATCCTCAAAAATACATCAAATGTTGGGATCAACCCATAATTTACACTGCATTATTTGAAAAGACAACTTGCATTACTAAAAATATTAAGCTTGGAGGTGATGTTATTTGAAAAAATGATTTATGTTTTAAGATGAATTTAGCATCAGAACAAGGCTTCTTAGAGAGCCCCAACCCTATTGGATTTAAGGTTTATGTACTTTTTCTTCAATCATATTTTTTTATTTTAATAATTAAATCATATTTTTCCTTATTCTATTGTATCTCATGTTTTTCCATTGAAGAGCAAGTTCTTTGATGTTATTGTAAGATAAATGAAAGTAGTTGTGAAATTAGACACATTAGAAGATATTGATCAAGAGGTATGGATACCTGCGTTTATTTATCTATTATTGCATATTTGCATATAATTGTGTTTAATTCCAATCTAGACATTGTAATAGTAAGTTTCCACGGTAATGTGGGAAATACATCAACAAGTCACCATTAAGATTACTTTGTGGCTCTTGTTGTTCCACCCCATCAAGCCCCTGAAAGTTGGGATCAGAAAGAAGGAATTGTTTACAAGGATTTTTCTTACCCCTTGAGAGGAACCTTATAGATTTTGAATTTCCTAAGGTCCATCCCTTTCATGTAGAGAATATTTTTCCCTTTCCCCAGAAGGACTTGGACTCAAGTTTCAAATACCTTGGTTTATTTCTTAAACCAAATTGTTACAAGTTTGCACATTTGGTACTTAAATTGTGTTGCCTTTAACTTTCAAAAAAAGGTTTGGAAATTCCCTTTGGCCTTGACTTCCTATATTTTTCATGTAGCATTTGAATATTACATGGTTTCGTTGTTTTCTTTGGTTGAAGCATCTTTTTGTTAATCTCGATTTTATTTTGTACCCTATAAAAATATATAATGGACAATCTATAAGACACAAAAATATGAAGGATTTGTAAAATAAGCTAAACACAAATAAAATTGTAGTAGAAATTTATTTTTATGTATTCAACTCTGTCAACAGTCAGATAAAGATAATATGCATTTGTTGTACATAAGGCAATCATCCTCCATAGCTTGTAAAAATAAACTAAGTTTCTAGCTACAAGTTCTAAGATGTATGCTTATATTAGGTGTGTGTGTGCATTTCAAAATCTTTGGTTTAGTTATTTGTGTCTAATTATTTCTTCAAATGTGACCATGTAGTGGAAATTTGACCCTTTTATTTCTCATGGAAAGAATTCTACACAATACTTTTATGGTGCAAAGTTTGGAATTTTTGGTGGTAAGTTCTCTCATTTATTTATTTTTATTTTCTTTCATTTTCCTCATGTCAAAGAGGAACTTATTTACTTGCTTTAAATACACTGATTGGACATTTCACTGAAATATCAGTATTTTTATAAAAACTTGTTATGAAGTGTATGAAGTCCTACCTCAAGCATGAATTTGAAAATCTCAACGTTTTCTGATTTTTGTTGTGGAGAATCATTAGAAGAAATGTTTAAGTGGGCCCATTGTATTTAGTGTTTTTGTGAACTTTTCCATGTGTTGTAAAGGAAGTTCTATAGTCTCATTATATTGCAAATAGTGATAAGAGTTTTAATAGATATTTTAATTGAAAAAGAAGATGATATCAAATTATTAGTATTTAAATGAATATCTATTGGTTGCAGATCGAAGACCTTGGATTCATCTTCCAGCCCCGGGATATTCAAAGAATGGAGTTTCTAGTCTTTAGCATGACTCTCGATTGGTGGATGCTATTGGTTACACAATTTTTAGAGGAAAACTATTGAAACATTTGAAAGGTGGAAAGATGTGTGCAATGCATTGGCAACATGTGGGAATGTTTTGAAGTGATTAAACAATATTTCATATGTAAATTGTAGCCCAATCAGTATTTAGTTTGAAACTCATATTTTAGTACTTGGCACTTCATATAATAAAATTTGTGGTTCAAAATAAATATGATTATAAATGATATGTTTTTGTGTTGTTATCAACTTATGAGACTACATGATTCACATGTTTTCATATTAGATGAACATGAATATTGTATGACATTTTTTTAATTTAGTCACAAAATCATACAAATTAATTTATGTTTATTAATAATGAACACAAAAAATAAATCTAAAACTACTAAATTAGTAGTTTATATTGATTAATGATGAACATAAATAAAATTAATATATGACTAAATTAGTCGTTTATAATGATTTTTTTTTTCTAAGTCTAACTTCTATTTATAAAAATATATAGTACATGGATTTTCTAGCCTCTGGAATTGCTGGACTAACCAATTCCAGAGGCATTGTAAGTCAAAATATCAAAATTGTGACTACCCCAGAAGGAGAAACCAGCCAAATCAGTATTACTACAGCTTCCCACCACGGGGAAACCAACTTCATATAAAAATAAGTGATGAATGACAAAAATTTCTAGGAGCAACATAATAAACCAGAAAAAGAGTCCCAAACTGAAAAGAAAACCTATAGGAGCTAGGTGTAATTGCATGGGGGAGGTGGCTCCTCCACAATTAGGCACCTGTACTCCTCAGAGTCATCAGCAATATTATCTCGAGGCACTGCATGTTCAGGAATGATGGTGATGTGTGCACTGCCCATGCCCCCATCATCACCAAATTAGTCCTTATTGTTGTTGTCGCTACCACTGCTACCACTACCTATGCTGCCCTTTATTTTGTTGCTGGAGGCGAGAGCGCCATGAACGATGGGGATAGCTTCATATTTTCTTGAAGGCGGCAAAGGCATCGAGTCTATAGTGAATTTTCTAAGCATTTTCCTAGGGCAAAGGCTCTCAGCATTGGAAGCTTCCTCCTTGAAGCTTATTGAGATTGTGGCAGTGATGCGAGGATGGTCCAGGGTGCAAGTGTAATGCAATTGAGCAAAGTGTGCAGTGGACAGATAGGGCAGCGTCTCCAAATTTGGCAGCGGCGGGGAAGAATGACTGGTGGGGTGACGCAGTAGCGGGGAGGAAGTGTGAACAGGAGTTGAGGAGCATGACCGCCTCGAGGCCGGGTCTTGGCCTCTACCGCTGCGGGTTAAAGGATAGTGACCATAAGAATCCTCAAGGGAAGGAGATGAAGAGTCAGAGTGGTTAGAAAGCAGAGGCCTAGACACTCTGCCACACCCACTACCTCAACGGCAGCGCATACGGTGGAACCTAGGCATAATGGTGCTCGTGGAGGTGCTATTGAAAGGCTGAGACAGCGAGGCCCAATGAACAGAAGGCTAAGGAGTTGAATGTGCAGAGGACAGGGAAGCCAAAGGCTCAATATTGAAATTCAGGCTGCAATGAAGGTTGTGGGAGATGTGGTGGCTGGGAGCAAGGACAATACAGCAATAGAGACTACATCACCTCCCTGTGGGCGTTCGAGAGCTTGGCTTTGAGACCATAGAGAGATACAGCTCGAGGGCGATGGAGGAAAGCTACTTCTTGGAGACATTTTAAAGTATGGGTGAGTGCATCGACAGACGAGCGTATTAATGGAGCTTCGGTGGGTGTAGTTGGCATAAATTAATTCCCGCGGCTTGAACCCATGGGTGACCATGTGGCTGAGCCATGTGTCATGCCATGGGCTCGACGTATGCCCGCCTTCATTGGTCACCCGCATCCGAGATTGTTGTTTCCATGTGCCCCAGCTTAGTGCATTCCTATATGAGAGAGGTATCATGGAGAGTGTTGAGGGGGCCAAAGTAGATGGTATCTTCATAGTCCACACCCTTATTTGCAAGCAGATCCTCTACTTTATTACCAAATCGTTTGACATGCTTGAAGGAAATCGCCCGATTATGCTTTAACCACTGTTCTATGAGCTCAAATATAGCAGCAAGACACAAACCTTTAGCCACCTTTGTCACAGAAGCACCCATGAGGAGATGATTCGATGCATTAATGAGGATTTGAGAGTCTCCTTCTATTTCAATGGGGAAATAATTGTGCCTCTGAGCCAGACAAAGACCCTGCCATAAACCTTCCAATTAAGCCAAATTGTTGGAATCCCATCCTATGGATCCAAAGAAGATCAAAAGGGGGTTTCCAATATAATCATGAAAGATGCCACCAAATCCTGCAACTCCCGGATTACCTTTGGAGGCTCCATCAAAATTCATCTTGATCAGCCCAGCAGGAGGAGGAATCCAAGTGCTGGGTGAATCTAGATAAGTGGGAGGAGTGCTAGTGCTGGAGGGGTAGAATGGTAGCAAAAGATGCCAATTCTACCCAACTAGTTTCTCCTAATCTTGAGATGGAAAATCAGAGTCTTGCTAATGGTGAAGAGACAGTGTTTCTTAGAGGTCGATGAAGAGTTTGTTCCATATGGTATCTAGAGGGGTGATCTGATTCTTAAATATTATTTTGTTCTTTTCCTTCCAAACTATCCATAGAAGAAGGCTCGGGAGAAGAGTCCAAAGAGTGTTTAATAACTTGTTGTTGTAAGGTGCCAAGGGCCAATTGTGAATGGTGCTGACAATATCACCTTGTATGTGACTCGATATTCTACATCTGAAGATAATTTTTCCCACATTTTGTTGGCTAAGTGCAGGTGTCCATTAGATGTTGGATAGTTTTGATTTGCATTGAACAATTAGGGTACCTAGAAGGTCCTATAAATCCTTTTTTTAGAAGATTATCCCAGGTGAGGATGCATTTGTGGCATAGGAGCTAGAGGAAGGTGGAGACCTTAGGCCAAATACCAGGTTGCCAAATTTGGGTCCAAAGTGGATATTTTGGTTCTTGGGTGGGATACATCAAGGTGTATGCTTCCTTAGTAGTGAACATGCCTTGAGGAGTGTAACCCCACCTAAGAATATATTTCTTCTCTAAATATCTAATTTTTCTATTGTTAAGCTCTTCATCAATATCCTTAGTTATTTCCTCCTGCCAATTCTCACAAATCTGAGCTGTTGGTGTCCATTAACGGTATCCCTGTATTGTGGGGGGTACCCAGAAATGTTTGAATTTGTTGTATAGTTGGTTAAGATGATCCACGTGTTGTTGAGGACGTATAAAATTTACTGATTTGGGCCTTTGTTTCCAAGAATCAACCTAGAAAAGGGTTGTACCTCCATCTCTGACTTCCTAGAGGTTGTGCCCTTCAATGAGGGCTCGATGTTGTTTGCCTGCACTCCATATAAGAGAGCCTGTATCAGCCATTTCCAGCTTGATAAGATATTCTAGGGGTTTGTTGTTGGCATATTTGACATTCCAAAGATGTGCCCACAGTTTGTTTGGTGCAGATAACCATTTCCACTAAATACGGGTGCCCATGACTGCATTGTTGTGATGCGGATCTCTTAGGCCTAGACCACCATCCTTTTTTGGAATGCATATTGTTGACCATTTTACTAGAGCCCATTTATGGTTTTGACCAAAGGAGCCCCAAAGGATATTACGTTGCATATTTTTGAGATTTTTGAGGACCCATTTTGGTGTCGCAAGAACTGAGAAGAGATAGAGGGGCATAGACTATAATACTGCTTTGATTAAGATAAGTCGGCTAGCAATATTAAGGGATCTATAGGTCTAGGAGGAAAGGCGGGCTTCAAGTTTCTCTAGGAGCTCTTGCCAGGATGGGAGTTGGATTGTGGAATCAATCAAGGGCACTCCAAGGTACTTGACAGGTAGAGAAGCTATAGAGAAGCCAAGAATTCTGGCAATGTTGCCTTGGGTAATGTCTGGGGTATTGAAAAAAAAGATCTGAGATTTTCCAGCATTGATAGAGGTACCTAAGGCCTCCGAGAAAGTGTCAAGTAGGGATTTAAAAGTGAGAGATTCTTGAATTGAGGGATGACTGAACATCATATTGTCATCTACAAAATGTTGGTGGGTAGTTGGCTGGGAGCCTTGAACAGAGATTCCACAGAGGTTATGAGAGTAGAGGGAATTTTGAATGAGACGCCCTTCTGCCATGATGACAAAAAGGAAGGGGGAGAGGGGATATCCTTGGTGAATGCCTCTAGAGGGAGAAAAGGGATGAGATGGGATACCATTGATGAGGAAAGAGTAAAAAGGGGAAGAAATGAGATTCATAACCCATCTAGTCCAAGAGGGGCTGAAGCCAAAAGTAGTGAGCATCTACTTGATATATTCCCAACTTAATTTATCAAAATCTTTGGAGAGATCAATTTTTAGGAGCATACCTACCTTCTTGGTGTGTTTCAGGGAGTGAATAACTTCATGAGTGAGAATGATCCCATCTAGAATCTATCGTCCTTCAACATATCCTGTTTTTTCCGACGAAATGAGCAATGGAAGTAGAGTCTTGAGCCTATTAGCAATGACCTTAGAAATCACCTTGTAGATAACATTGCATAATGCAATGGGTATGTATTTATACGGGGTGTTGGAATGTTATTCTTTTGGAATGAGAGCTAGAAAGGTAGCATTGAGAGAGGGGAGAATCCAATGCAGCTCTCTAGATTCCTCTACCAAATTCCAAACTTCCAATTTGATGAGGTCCCATAAGTGATGAAAGAAATTAGAGGTGAAACCATCTGGACCTGGGGCTTTTCCATCTTTTAATTGAGCCATTGCTTGTTCAACCTCCTTAAGGGAAACTAGACGGAGGAGCATCCTGTTATGTTCTTCTGTAATAATCTTAGGAATATGCTGGATGACCTTACTGATTTCTTGCTGTCTGCTTTCCTGGGGTTCTTGTAGAACAGACTTGAAATGTTTGAGGAGATCTTTCTCAATATGCTCATGTTATTCTAGCCTTTCTCCTTGTTGATTATGTATCTGTGTGATCCGATTATGCATTCATCTTTGGATGGTTGAGCGGTGAAATAATTTAGTGATATTTCCCCCTCCTTGAGCCATCTTATTCGGGATTTATTCTTCCAAAGGATTTACTCTTGCGTTATTCTTTCTTCCAGCTGGGAGAGAATGCTCTAATCCTGAGTGGCTAGAGACTTTGTTCTTCCTTCATTGATTATGCGTTGTTGAAGTTCAGTCATGGTTTGTTCCATAATATTCTTCTATTGAAAGATGTTCCCAAATGTGGAGTTGTTCCATTTATTGATCTATGTTTTGAGATGTTTGAGATTTTTTTGGAATTGATACATTTTGGAACCTGCCAGAGGTGTGAAGCTTCTCCATGAATTTGTGACCATGCTTTTAAAGTCAGGACGAGTAAGCCAAAAAGCTTCAAATCTTAAGGGATGATTAGTGGTGACTCCAGGACGCAGCCACTGCAGAAGAATGGGCCAGTGGTTAGAGCCAGATAGAGGTAGAATGGAAGAGTGAATGTCTCCCCCTAAATGGATAGCATTATCCGAAATTAGGAAGCGATCAAGCTTGGAGGCTATTTGCTGGGAGTCTGTGCGCTTATTGTTCCATGTATGCATTCCATTGGAGAAGGGAAGGTCAATTAACCAGTTTCTTTGGATGAATTCCTTGAATTGGTTTCTCTCCATATCTAGTTTAGCCCGTCCTCCTCTCTTTTATTCTAGCTTGGTAATCATATTTAAGTCTCCCCCGATTACCCAGAGTGGATGTCGTCTGGTGGCATTGAGTATTTCCATGGTGTTTAGCAGCGCAATTTTGTGCATCGGATCTTGAGGGAAATAGACGTTAGAGAGGTGTCCATGAATGTTGGAGCCAATAAGATGGAAAGATGCTTTTATGAGATTATGTGAGGCATGAAAGTCACAGAGTGAAATGATCTGTGGATCCCATGTGATTGCTAGGGCTCCCGAGGCTCTGGAGGCATCTACCACTACTATGTGGTAACCAAACCATACTTTGGATATGATGGAGCTGAGGGTGTGGTTATTGCACTTATTTTCTTGCATGAAAAATACAGAAGGTATTTTCTGTTGTATCATATTTTTAATCATCCAGCGTTTCGCTAGGATGTTGAGCCCTCGAATATTCTATGATGTGAATTTCAATGGGAACTATTTGAGATCGGCCGATAAAACTTATTTAGCTTGAGATATCTTCCAGATTCCACCAAAATTTCCCCGACAATGATTGTGCTTTGTAGATCTGTTCTTCTCCCTCTTTTTTTTGTTTCCTTGAATAGCTTTTTTCCATCCCAATGACAACCTGGTTGTATGCCTAGTGATCTTTGTTGATGCACATGAAATAGAATCACCTCTAAGTTATTTGTCTATCTATCAAGTATTTTATCATATTATTTTTGTTTACAGGCCTGCTCCAGTCCAATAATGTCCAGATCTCCTCAGTCAATGCTTTCAGGTTCCTCTTCTATATGACTGGAATGGCTTCCTTCTGGTACTAATCCAGTTGTGAGGGGGTTGGCTTGAGATAAGCCATCTATATCCATGAGATTTGGCTACCAAATTATCAAATCTGAGTCCTTACTGCTATTCGGAATGAAGCTTGGGGGTTCTTGAGGAGCTTTGGTTGAATTCTATGGGATTAAGGTCAGCAGAAGGTTCAAAGGCGAAGGGTTTGGTTGTTTCCACAGTTTGTTGCAAATATTCTCCATCTGGCATAGGTTGTTTGGCTAATATATAAAACCTATTGCTGGTGGACGAAGCAGTAGAGGCATGAGGTGTAATTTTGGGGGCTGAGGGAGGTTTCTTATGGTGCTTTTTATGGCTGGGGACTTTGGTGAACCCCTCTGCATTAGTGTTTTCAGAGGTAGAATTGGTTTTGGGGGGCTGATTAAGTGAACAGTCGCGAAATACAAGACCATGTTCGTGACATTTTCTGCACCAAAAGGGGACATGCTCATAGTCTATGGTTTGTACCCATTCAAAATCATCATGATAGAGACTTACCGAGTCCGTGAGAGCCTTTTCCAGATGCATGTAAACACATATTCTTGCGTATGAAGTGTATCTTCTAAGCTTTGTTTCTTCAGGGACCTTGATGAACTCTTCTAAGCCATTGCATATTTCCTTTAGGGATTCCTCATCCCAATATTCCAGAGGTAGAGAGTACATTCTGATCCAAACAAGGGCCTAGCTGAAATATTCTTTGTTTGGGTTGAATCTTTCTACCTAGTCCCTGAGATACATACTGCTAAGTTGAAAAAATAGGGGCCTCCATCTAAGATACGGTTCGTATCTTCAATACAGTTTAAGATGGCATTTAATAAGCCTTTTGGCCCTAACTGGAGAGTAACATGTCCCTTTGGCTTCCATTTAGAGGCAATCCAGCCATGGAGTGCTTTCTCAGTAGGCAAAAAGCTAACAAATTTTCCTATGAGTGCATGATCTTTCATGTACTGTATTTGTGCATTGATACGATGACTTGGCAGATCAATATTTGGTCATTCTGCAGCGATAGGAAGACAGGTCGCTGAAGTTGCCTTCGGCTCTCCTGAGGCTTGTCGTTTCGCACTGTTGTGGTTTCAGTCTGCATCCTTGTAGAGTCAAAGGACAGAATCTGGGAAGAGTCTGGAATTACAGCGTCATTTTTGTCGGAGGGGGGAGGGGTGTTATCCCCTCCCATTGGGGTTTTCATTGAGTGCAATCAGAGATAGAGAGGTTTTATTTGCCGCCAGAGATTCGTGAAGCCACTGGTGTGGCAGAGCGCACCCAGACTAGTGTTGTTGCAGGGTTTTTCAAAACCCTAGGCTCCCATTGGGGAAGCTTCGAGCTCTCTTCCTTCGACATAAATTGGGTCGACTAGTTAATAATGTTATGTCATCCAATCGTTTATAATGATTATTAATTAAAGTAAATGAAATGAATATAAACTACTATATTAGTCGTTTATATAATGAATATGAAACTACCGAAAAAAGATAAATGAATACTGCAAATGATAAATTTGTGATTACAAATGGCGACTAAATTTTGCATATATATACGACTATTAGTAACTAATTTACAGTATCTTATAACACAACCAAAATTTAGTCATATTTTTTTGGTCATTAATTGGTTTCAAACGATGACTAAAATTTACATATATGTGACTATTAGTAGCTAATTTACAGTACCTTATAACACGACCAACATTTTAGTCATTAATTGGTTTTCTCAGGTGATCATATATTAATATATTTTGTTGTATATTTGGTCATTAATTTTGGAAATTAATGACTAAATCAGTGACTAAATTAATGACAAAAATTATGACTAAATATACTAATAGATGATAAAATTGAGGCAACCAATTAATTACTAAGCTAAAAATGACTAAAATTTGGTCGCGTAGAAGATACTGTAAATTAGTTAGTACTGGTCATAGACTGAAAAATGGTCATTTATATGCAAATTTTATTCTTTTTTTTAGTAAATAATTAGCCTTTTTTACTAGTGCATGGTTTACAAATATTTAATAATAATAATAATATTAATACTATAAAGTTGACTAATAATAATATTAATAATAACATTGATATTAATAATAAGCATGTATTATTAATTACACTGAAGGTGTCCCTTTTTGAACGTATTTAGGCTGACTTTCGTCTACAGTTTTTTTTTCCACCATTAGTTAGGAAAAATATGCCATTATTTTCCATTGTCGATTTGAGAAAACAATTATCAGTTGTCATTACATCGAAATATGAACATTGCACGTTGTGTGATTTAGGTGGATATTGGTTTCCACCTACCTATTCCACCTATACCTCTAGTCGATTGTATCAGTGTCCTTGTTTATAGTAGCATTTATTGTTTTTAGCAGTTTTTCGGGTCCAGAACTTCCGAAGCAGTTTTGACTCCCTGAACGAATTTATTTTGAGATATCCAACAAGCCCATGGCCATAGGCATGGGACTATGGAAAATATTATAGAACTAGGAGAAATGTTTCTAAAAAGGTATCGTACATGCCAAACGAAGATAATATGACCAAGTTACGACCCCAGGAATTTGGCTACCCAACTAACCGTAATGGGCCGCACAAACGCTTGGCATTCCAGCTCATGGGGTTAGGGTTTTGTTTTTTTATGGTTTTCCCTTCTTGTTCAATAATAAAAATTCCCTTGGGCCTCATTGTAACATAGTTTAGAGGCATGTAGCCTCCACATCTCTTCTCAGAGATAAGCTACCATCACCCGAGCTACTTTATTTCCATTCTATATGTAAGCATATTTCAGTTCTTTGATATTAATGAAATGAAGTTTAATTTCTGCTACACATTTGTGTTTATCTTTATATCTGTATTTTATTGTGTTCCTGCATAATTTTGGATCACTAGTATTAGATAAGTCTTCTCTTTCTCAAATTTTATTTTCATGTCCTCAATGAGGTCAGGGTATAAGGAGTTAGGGCTCGATCTGGTTTAACCTTTGCAAGATCAACGTCACAAACCCCGATGGCCTCCCATGGTGGAAGAAAATAAAGACGAACAAGGAAAATTTTAAGGATGGGAAATTATTTTGAAGTTTAAAACATTGGTGAATCTCACTAGTCCCCAATATGAAAACTATAAAATGTTTATTGATATATTTGTAAAATTATTCAAATTTATAATGATTTTCTATATATTCTCTATATAATGTTGGAGATTTTTATGTTTAAATAATTTTATATTGTAAAATTTGGGCGAATCATTTTTATAAAAAATGTAAATTGGCGATTCATTCTTTTAGAAAAAAACATGGAAAATTAGCCCACCTGCGAATATTAACCCCTAAAATTTTCCATGAAGATGAGGGAGTAGGAGATTCTTTCCAAATAGTGCTTGAGGAGGCCCTTGAGAAACAGAGGAACATGATGATGGATAATTTTTCCCAGATCCTTCGATGATTACCCACATGGGACGCATCCTCATTCGACAGCCACTCTGGAGGCGCCACTCCTTTTAAGGTACAAGTTAACTTTGAAATTCCCATATTTGAAGGCTAGATAGATGCATACACCATAGATAGATGGTTATATATGTTGGAAGGATATTTTTCAGTTCATGACTTTTCCAACCAGGAAAATATTACTTTTGCACTCTGAAACATCACCCCCCATGTTAAGGACCAGTGGGGAACCTATTATGAGCAAAAGGATGGGAGGGAATCCTCATTATTTTTAGTCTTGCCCACTTGGAATTCTTTCTGAGATGCCATCAAGGAAAAATAATACCATGTTTGTTGCTATGAAGATAAATTCATAAACTGGACCATGATGCAATGGGGAAGGGGACAAGATGTGTCGTAGTTCACAAATGGTTTTCATGCCCTTCGCATGAAGTTGGGTATAAATGATTTTGAGCGGAATTTGGTACTCAAGTACCGTGGTTGTTTTCATAAGTACATCTAAGACGAAATGGAGTTCCTGGACATCTCCTCTATTAGTTCCATCTATCGATATTCTATCAAGATCAAGTATAAGTTTAAATAGAAGAAGCAGGAATTTGGATATGTGAATCTGAAGCAAGGGAAATGTGCCCCCAAATCGCAGAACAAAGGGAAAATCCAAGGCAGGGAAACACGGGATAACGCGTCGAAGCCAAAATAAAATAACAACACCACAAATACAAATAAGGACCTGTGGAACTAGTGTGAGTTCCATAAGAGTTCCACGCACAACACTAGTAAGTGTCGAGCCAAGAAGTCACTGGTGGCCGAGATGAAGGATTTAAAATCATATGCATGTTCTGACTCTGAGTCAAAACCTGACAAGGGGAATGACAAAGGGAAGTAGATTATTGATGCAGAGTCGAGTGCCACTGTTGCCACCACCAAGATCTAGAAATATGAGCCCGAAGATCCAGAGGATGGGGAGAACCTCTTCCACTCATAGATGTGGGTGCAAGGTTCTTCGCTGCAGCTCATTGTCGACATCGGGAGCCAAAATAACCTCATTTAAGCAAAGTTCATGAATTTTTTATGCCTACCGACCATAACACATAGGAAACCATACACAATTGGGTGGTTTCACCAAGGATGAGATCTCTGCTTTATGTAGCAGTGTTGCTTCCCCTACATCATCAAGCCCTTGACAGATGAGGTAATATGTGATGTTGATCCTCTTGAACTTTATGATGTATTATTAGGAAAACCATTATGGAAGCGAAATTTTTTGTATGAATCTAGGCCTCACATTTTTTATTATTACTTTGGGAAATAAGTTATACCGGATACTAGAGATAACACCACCTACCGCCATCTCTCTGCTCACTATGAAGCAATGCAGTAATATCATCTCTCAAACTGGGAAATTTTTTTTCCTTATGATTTTCCCTCAGGGACAGAAGAAGATTATGGCCATGGCCTCCAGATAAGGCTCTTCCACACGACAAAAATATATGGACAAGGTTGTGGAAGAGTACAAGGACATATTCACCTCACCCGTAGGGGTACCTCTACACTATCAGGTCAAACAATCCTTCGATCATACCCCAGGTGCACAGCCACCCAATGGACCGATATATCGACACTCTGTAATCAAGAGGCAGATTCAAGAGATGTTGCAGATATTTCACATCAGGCTAATTTCATTTCCCTATGGGAGCTCGATCGCGCTGGTATAGAAGAAGTACGAGACTTGGAGACTCTGTATTGACTATCGGGCACTAAACAATATCATTGTCTAGAATAGGTATCTGATCCCATGGATTGATGACCTTATGGACCAAATCAAGGGGGGGAAATATTTCAGCAATATTGACTTGAATTTCGGTTATCACCAGGTATCAATCGAACCCTTCGATGTGTGGAAGACTGAATTCAAATCCAAGGAGGGCCTTTCGAATGGCTAGTCATGCCTTTCAGGTTGACGAATGACACCACAGCCTTCATGAGGTTGATGGATGAGATCTTGCGACCCTTCACCAACTCATTCGTGGTGGTGTATTTAGATGACATCCTGATCTTCAAATATAGTTGGTAAGAGCACCTCCAACACATTTGACATCTTCCCCAAACACTGTTGCAACACAATTTGTGTGCCAATTTGGATAAATGCACTTTTGGCATGACCCAGGTTCAATATCTGGGATACATCATTGATGAGCATGGTGTGCATGTGGACCTAGCCAAGATACAGGTCATTCGGGATTGGCCAACCCCAACTACTCTAATAGAGCTGGCAGCTTCCTGGGTCTTGCCAAATTCTACTGCAAGTTCGTGTTGGGTTTCTCTCATATCACTTGCCCTTTGAGTCAAGTCACCAAGGGAGGAGCGAAATAAAAGTTCTTTTGTTTTGAATCCTAAACACATGTGTTCATCGAGTTGAAGCATCAACTCTCCTCTACACCAGTTCTTACGTTACCATACCTGCAACAACCATTTTAGATCGAGACAGATGCCTCCGACTATGATATTGGTGCAGTTCTTACTCAATAGGGGCATCCAATGGCATATCATAGTGAGACACTTTCAGACATAGTTTGGAAGTATCCCACCTATGAAAAATATATGTATTCCATTTTTCAGACATTACGACAATAGAAGCATTTAATTCTGGGGAAGGAAACAGTCATCCACATAGACCACCGACCCCTGCAGTTCATACAGACACGTGGGAAGTTGCAGAACGATCACCATAAAAAACTATCAAAATACCTGCAACAATTCCATTTGAACATTAAGTACAAGAAGGGAAGTACCAACGATGCTACAGACTACCTCATTCAACCGTCGAACATGGTGTTGACCATTGTGCTCAACTCTTGTGAGCGCAAGACTTCGGGGTGGCTGCATCTTTCCAAGAGTGATCCAAAATTTTGAAATGCATACTAGACACTATTGGAAGCAAATCAAGTTCCAAATTTTCACCTCCAGGATGCATTTTTATGCCACCTAGGACACCTCTATGTTCCTTCAAGCGAGCGTTCCAATATGATTTGGGAATCACACTGTAGTCAAGTTGTTGGAAATTTTAGGGTGGAGAAAACAACGACAATACTACACAATTATTTATATTAGTCGAACCTTTAACAAGATGTTTGGAAGTACATCAAATCATGCACTGCCTGTGCCATTACCAAATTGACCATCAAGAAGAAAGGCCCATATACTTCAATTCCTACCCCTAGTCAACCTTGGGAATTCATCTCCATGGATAACATGTTGGGCATTCATTCTACCAAGCATGGAATGAATGATTTTTTGTAGTCGTCAACAAATTCTCTAATATGGCCATTCTGGTGGCCTACAATAAGAGTATCACAGCAGAAGCCACTGCTAAAATATTCTTTGAAAAAGTGTGGGTGCACTTTGGGATCCCATAGTCCATTAGCTCAGATTGGGATATCAAGTTCCTAAGTACATTTTAGTTAAGTCTATGGTCAATGCTAGATACCAAGCTCACTAAATCCATGACTTTCCACCCCCAAACTGATGGCCAAACAAAGGTCGTTAATAGGATGATCATACACATTCTATGCATCTACAACTCAAAGAATCCACACACATGGGATGAAATCATCCTCTGTGTCCAACATAGATATAACCAAGCTCTCCATAGCTCAACTAGGCACAGAACCTTTTAGGTGGGGTTGGGATTCCAACCACTATGTCCCATTGATGTGGCCATACCATTTGCAGCTACTCAGGAAGATTCGGCTCATGTCCAATCCAAAGCTGACAGCGCGAACAACCTCATTAAATGCATTCATCATGCCCGCAAATAGGTCCATGACATATTGAACAAAGCCAATGCTAACTGCAAGTAGTGACATGATCAGCATCGGGTGCCACACAAGTTCAAGGTGGGTGACAAAGTTTGGCTACATTTGCAGAAGGCATGCCTTGCTGGACCCCACTGCAAGTTTCTCTTGCTCTGATTTTGGTCATACACAATCACCAAGGTTGTAGGGTACAATGCCTTCCAGCTCATTATTCAACCATTCCTTTGTATCCACCTAGTGTTAAATCTATACCACCTTCATCCATACCTTCTACCATTACTAGACACATCCAACATTGCAGAACAACTCAAACCCACAGAGTTAAACATGGACTACATGGAACCAGCCACAACTGATCGAATCATGGATACATAGATCAATAACACCCGCCAAAATAGGATCCATCTATACTAATTTGTCAAAGCGGGAAAACTACTTCACCAGGGCAAGTGGTTCACCGAGGATCAAGTTCAATAGAAATTTCCTCACCTCGTGGAGGCTCTGCATGCAATGGGGGCCATTGCTTCATAAGGATGGAGGATTGGTCCAGGTGGATATTAGTTACCACCCACCTATTCCATCTAGACCTCCAGTCAATTTCATCATTTTCCTTTTTTATAGAAACATTTACTATTTTTCGCAATTTTTCGAGTTCTGAACTTCTGGAGCAGTTTTGACCCCCTAAACGACGTTTTTTTGAGGCCCGCAGCAGGCCCTTGGCCAATGGTAAGGGGAAAGGGCCTACAAAAAATCCCATATTACTCGAAGATATATTTCCTAAAATGTATTTTAGGTGCGAAACAAATATAATATCACCAAGTTACGACCCCGGGAAGTTGGTTACTCAACTAACCCCAACGAGGCCCACAAACTCTTGGCGTTCCATCTCCTGGGGTTAGGGTTTTTGTTGTTTAGGGTTTTCCCTAGTTGTTCAATAATAAAAAGGCCCTTGAGCCTCATTTTAACACATTTCAGAGGTATGTATCCACCACATCTCTTCTCATAGATAATTTACCATCGTCTGAGCTGGTTTATTTCCATTACATATGTAAGGATATTTTAGTTCTTTGATATTAATGAAATGAAGTTTTATTTATGTTGCACTTCCATTTTTATGTTTATATTTGTATTATATTGTGTTCCTGCATAAGTTTTGATCATCGTGCTTTCCAATGGTGGGTTATGTTTAATTCCCTTACAAACCGTGTCCATCACTCCCCCCTCATGGAGGTGTTTGAGTGGCCTGGTGTGGTGTCATGGAGTGTGACAGTTATTGACAATACAGGATCAACATAGATCCTAAAAAGGATGGTTTCCTTGGAGGAGGATGTGCACACCAACAGTGGAAGTGTGTTGGCTTTTGGATACAGTGTCATACATTGCGAGTGGTATTGTGAAGTGCAAACGTGCTGACAACCTGTGTGTTGAAGAAGGGATCCATCGCTCTATGGATAGAGGAAGATCATAGCTCGATAGAGAGATTCACCTCATTATTATTTATATTTCTTGTGTCATGTGTTCATGTTATGAAGAATTTTCTAGTGTCAATATTTTCATCTTTCCATCAGTGATCAAAATATACTCTTTTCATATTCATATTAATTGTCCCACTCAGAAATATTTTATCATTCCACTAGTTCATGTAAAAAATTAGTCACCGATGGTAGCCCTAGTCATAAAAATTCACATTTTCTAGCCCACCTTCATGTCTTTCTAAGCATAAAACAATCTTAAAAGCTCATTTCACTATGTCATTTTTCAGTCAATGTCAACCATGGAGTCAAGTCATCCAACGTCCCATTAGGTCAATTATGTTTCATTTTTCAAGGTTCATAAATACGCCATTTCATCTCAATATGGTAAAAAAAGGTGTGAGAGTGACTCAAATAATACTTTCTCAATCATCTACAAAGGATATATCAGCATGTAAATATCATTTTTTTAAGTTGTAATTTTTTTTCCAGAGTATGATTTTCATACCAAAATGTAATTTTATTCAAAAACAGAGATGTTTTTTTTTAATTTTTATGTAATTTTATGCTCATAATATGTAATAAGTATTTTCCTAGGCTGTAGACTTAGTTACATATGCCAAAAATGCACATGTCAAATTGTAAGAGTTTTTAGTTCATCAATTGATCAAATGTCAAAGGGAGTTGTCTTTTCCCAAGGGTGCCCAAGTAATCATTTTCCACAAACAATAAAACCCTAATTTTATCTCCCACTGAGATAGGGTTTGCTATGGAATCAGACACATATGAGCAGAGGAGGAATAAGGTAGGTCATATCAGTAAGTATGAGGTCATTTAATCTCATAAACATCATGTCTCCATCATTTTTCAAGAAGTCATTCCAAGAGTCAAATCATTTGCCACTCATAGGGCCAGTTTTTCTTCAAAGTATGTTTCTTACCAAATAGAGAAGAATTTGATACAAGTGAGATATTTTTTTTCAATCATAGGACAACAAAGAAAAACCTCCTTCATTTTTTACGCAGGTATCATGATTTGGGAGAAATGTCAAAAATACAGGTGCTACAAGAGGTTTTCTGCACTTCTGCAGTGACCTTGGGAAAACAAATTTTTCTCCTATATGGAGTGTCCAAATGAGTTTCTTTATGATTCAAATGATAACTAGACAAAGAGATATTTCCAATGAGCTATCTTGAGCTCAATTTTGAGTTGAGGAAAGCCTCCAAAAGTTTCCTGCAACAACAAACTGTATTTTTGCACCCTCATTCTGCACTTTTTGACCAGTCTTGGGAGAATACATTTTTTATAGGACAAATCAAGTCCATTTTTCAAAATAAAGACATATTTGGAAATTAGACAAGATAATATTTCCAACAAGCTATTCTAGGCTCAATTTGGACATCGGGAATGCCTCCAAACGTGGTCTTCAAAAAGGCGTTGTGCAAATGCTTAAGAGAGGGCGCAAATACTTAAGAGAGGACACAAATCCCTCTGTGAGGGTGTAAATTCTTTAGGCATTGCGCATATGACTAGAGAACCCCCAAAAACGAATTCAAGTGGCAAAAAATCATTTCCAAATCTTCATCAACCTTCTCATTGACCTCCAACAAATGAGTAAGAGCTAATTCCATTAAATACCATCTTCATTAAGTTCATGCATTTGGTGTTTGAAATCATTTTAAAACCCTAGTATTCCCATTGCATTCTTTAATTTCCTAATTTTCACTCCTTTACACTTGCATACCCTTCATACAATTACAAATACCCATTCCTAAACCCCTGTTTTATAAAATTCCCTTTCCCTAGCCCTTTTTCGCAAAACACTAAGCCCTAGGTGTTACATTTACCTAGGCTCCCAATCCCAAAATCCCGATCCTAAATCCCATCATAGTACTACTCCCTATCTCCTCCCCCATTTAATACATCCCTAGCACCATCTCCTATATTTTCCCTTTCCCATTCCTCATTCCTAAAAACATATTTCACACCATCCACTTCCCTAGGGTTTTGATAAAAACACCATGGTAAAAGAGGAATAAAACATATTATAAAGAGAGGGAAAGGAAACGGAGATGAGGAGGCCACATAAAGGGGGAAGAGAACTCAGATTTGAACCTACCAGCACTAGGGAACTCTTGGCTTCTCCAATGAAAGTGACATGTTTGAAACATGTGGGCTACTTTGATTTATGTGAATTGGTCTAGAACTACAAACCCTAAACAAGATGAAAGAGAAGAGTAAGTTGGATTTTCTCATTGATGCATCCATGATAACATATCATACCATATCATGTCTCCATGAAGTAATTCTGAAGAAATTTTGAGGAAATTTGAAGAAAATTTTGGAAAATTTGGAAAACTCTTCGAAGGCACATTTTCCAGAAATGTCATGTTTGGTCACCTTTTTGCAGAAAATATTGTGGCCAAACATAGATTAAATTTTGGAAAATGGGGGAGGTTTTTGTTCCTAAGATATCAAAATACAAAAATCGATCTCACTTTTTACACAAGTATTACAGATCAAGATATCCATTCACATCTTCATAGCCTATTTTTCTGCCTCTGCAAAATCCTGCTTGAGACACCTTTTTGCAAAGAATATTGTGGAAAAAAAATGAATTTTGAGAAAATGGAGGTTTGTGCTCACAAAATGCCAAAAAAAATAATACCACTCATTTTTGCAAAACACAACATGGTTAGTGAGATATTGCTGCATATCAGAAGCCAATGTTTCCAGAAAATTCATAATTTTCACATAGTTTGACTGTCATTTGCACAGCGCCCTAAGCGCTACGCAAATGTTTGGGGCACTTTTTGAGGGGAAGAAGACCACCATTGGATTCCTAAGGACAAATTCATTCCATAAAACGAAGTTTCCAGCCTTGATTTGCATATTTGACACGTGAAAAGGTCAAAACACTACCTAAAATCACATTTCTGCCCTTGTTTTGGCCTAGGCATTGCACAAATGAGTAGTCATGTGATAATGAAATTTTGAGGAGGGAAATGACCTTCATTTTGAAAACTAAATGCCGATATGGAAATTAGACTTGAAGGGATTTCCAACGAGCTATATTAGGTCCAATTTGGACACAGGGAAGGCACCCAAAATCAGGCTGCAACATGGAGGGCGCAAATGACACACTGAGGGCGCAAATGACACATTTGCTGATATTTTTGGTTTTTCACTGAAATTTTGACTTTACTTCAGAAATTCATGTTTCTACCTATGCAATTGATGATGGTAATTGTAATTAAGATACAGATAAGCTACCTAGGGTTATATTTATTAGGTAAAAGTTATCATTAAGTCAAATGAATCAGTTTGAATGAATTTAGGGGGGAGTCAGTTGGACCTCCCTACACTCTAGGTATCAGTTCAAATTATTGTGGATCAGCTCCTCAACTTAGTGATTCAACCCCTAAGGTTGGGAGAGGTTGTTTGAGGCCTGTATCATGTAATTTTTTACTCATATTACTTGGGAAGCTAAATCCTCTTTGTGGACAGGGACGATCCCTCTAGCCCTAGAGTGGGTCTAGCAACAAGGGAACAAGCTAATGTGTAGGTTCCTAACTAAAGAATGAAATTGGTTGGCATAGATTGTCCTACCTAGAGTCCAAAGCGATTGTCACAACTATATTAATGGCGGCCTCTTGATCTTTGTCACGATAGGTCTCAGTCCTTCAGCAATGGTACTCGTATTCCTGCATAAAGATCAAAGACAAAAGCAACATATACAAGACAATAATTGCATTCGTAGCTAAATATTCAGTCAAGGAGGACTAAACACATTGCTTAAAATAGATCATATTAACATAAAATGGGAACCAGAAAATAGTCATGTATATATATAAATAGAGGAAATAGATTACAACCGGAGCCTTGACGTCACATCCTCCTTTAGCGGGCTCAGTCGAAGCATGTCTTGAAGGATCGTCGGGGAATTAGGACAAGGTGAGGACACAAGCCTAAGCTATCTCTCGACAAAGGTATATTTCTCTTCTCTATCTCCCTAGCAAAATGTTCAGCAATTCTCTTCAGCCTTTCAGCTATAATTGTTCAGCTAGTGTATCAATGGGAGATAGCTTTATTTATAGAGGGAGAGGAGGAGGTTGGGATCCCTACAATGGTGGAAGGGAGACCTTATCCTTTGGGAGGTTTCCCCAAAAGGTGGAAACAAGAGGCCAAAGGAGGGTAGTCATGGTTATTCAGTAAAACCACCTCAGGCTGACTCACCCACGAATCTGTTAGCATGGAAACTTCGCCTCTATATTTAAAAAAATTCCAAAACTAGCTTGGCGCAGGTAGATCACTGGGACAGAGCGCCAATGGGCAGGGGGCCTAGTGTTAATCTTCCTCATTGGCGTGACGGCATAACGGTCTACCAGAGCCAACCCAAAAACATGTGTTTCTGATGGTATGCTTAAGGAATTGTCAACAAGAGAAATGTTGTCCTCATGGCAAGGGATGCAATGATGGTTTTTGCAAGGCATGATACTCCTTATTAGTCACAGAAATGATCCTCCAATTTTTGGGATGGGGATTGCAGGGACGACGAAAAAATGTTGTGTAACAAATGCCCCCTAAAGCATGAGGCCCGGGAGAGAGGGACGGCTGAAATTATTTACAAGAACACGTTCGAACATAACACTACTGTCAAAAGACCAGAAATTACAAATACAACTGATATTTCTGATACATGAACATGTGGCATGGGCATAGCCATCCATAATAAAGTACATAAGTAAACGTAGATCCGAGGTATGGGCGTAGCCTCCATCATTAAGGATCAAAAAATAGACTCAGGTACGGTCACATCCATCCAATCAAAAGAGTCATGCAAAATACCATGATAAACCACAATATCCCGCAGCCTGGATCTTATCAGACAAAACCCAGGGTCTTGTGCTCCATCTCGACCCGAACAAGTACAAATTCAAGCATGTGAATATGTGAGCTAAATTCGAACATGCATGAAAGTCACCTGATTACCAGCCAATGATGAAAGTTGTTAACAAGCACAAGAGAAACCACTGGTAATGATAATGTCTCTCAAGGTACAACAGGTAAAATCCATGGAATGTGAACAGTGATTTGGCATCAAACACCCGTAGAATCACTCGATCAAAGGCCAATTATGTGGACCTATCGTCAAATTCGAAGAACTTTCCATTGAGGCATGCAAGCTCCAAGGTACCAGAAGGGATTCTCTAGGTCAAATTCCTAGATAATGATCTGAAGTTAACAGGAAGTGACCCGGTCTAAGGAGGGCCATAATTTTTCCCACATCAGCGACACGAGACAGAGGAACATGATGACAATGAATCGGGACCAATCAGAGGATCAGAGGAAGGTTGAAAACTACATAGGCAAACTTCTCTTGAACATATCGATGACACGACTCTGGATTTGGAAGTATTTGACATCAAGGGATTTGAGGTCATAATGATGTGGCAAAGAGCAGATGAGAGGCCAAAACAGATTACCAAAACCCATGGAGGCAAAAATGACGAAATGAGATTTCCCCAACCATACACGAATGCAGATGGGTGTCATGTCCAAGAGCGACGTACTACCAACACAACTGAGACCTGGTTCCATTTTCCCCCACCATTTCTGGCGAGTACCCCAATTATTTTTGAAAAAAAAGCTTGAAGGGGATAGCATATGCTTGGCATGTAGGTTTTTCCTTCAAACAAATCCATACTAGTACATTTTATGAGCCCTAGGAAGGAGGAACTCAGTTAACGTCATGGTAACGATGTCCGATGTCATCAGGGTTTAACGAGTCTGACAAAGGATGAATTCAGCATCTTTTCATGTTTACAGAGTTTGAAAAGAAGCAGAAAAGAAAACTCCAATAGGTCCCTTTTCGTAAATAGTCCCTCAGATCTGAAAAGGTATAAAATGATACTTGAGATAACCTCTTAGTCGTGATAGGCTAAGATATTCCTTTTTCATAAATAATTTATCCCAGCCCGAAAAATGGGTAAACGTATACTGGGTAGATATCATTTCGCAGCCATTTAATGAGTTCAAAACGACAAGAGTCTTGGAAATATTTTTAGTTTTAGAGAGTTGGAAAAGAGCTGAAAGATGAATCCAACAGTGACTTTTTCATGTTTTTACCGAGTCTAAAAAAGTATAAAATACAACTTTTTACTTCATCGGCTTTACTTTTAAAAACCTGTCGCTGCACAAGAGACACACGTAAAACCCATTTCTCGAAATAACATAGTGAAATAATCGAAAAATACATCTTAAAACCTAATTAGGGTTTTGAAAAGTTATAAAATACCAAAAATGGTAAAAAATAATTACTTTTCACTTTTACCTCTTGTGGAGTAATAGTTACCCCTTTTTTACCCTGTGATTTTACGGCGGCAATAGCGAGCAATCCGGTAGACCAATCTCGAATCCGTCAGTTCCAGGTAAGAGCTAACATCCTTCCTTGCATTTTGATTATACTTTCATCACCTGCAACCCCAAATTTGGAAATCCATGGGGTTTAATTGCAAAAAATAGGACACGGTGGTTGGCGCAAGTATCAGGCATGGACTCACGCCAATCGCCAAAAATTTTGAACTGAGGCGCGCCAATTGGCGTGATTGTTTCTAAAATAATCACGCCAACCACGATGACCATTTTATCTTATAAGTTCAAGAAAATAGGCCTATTTTCACAAATGAGAGGCATTGAATTCAGCTAATAACATTCATATGAACGTGTTTGCAGGTGTGAAGCAGAAAAATGGTGATCAAATGGAAGGAACGAGAACACAGTGAAGAAGACGAGCTTGCCATAGAAAACGAAAGATGCATGGAAGCTCTCAGAGATTGTGGACTCAAGAATTTTTTCATGACACCGTGCCTCAGATCTCAACCGGAGCTAATGCAGTATTTAATCAGTATCTGGGATGTGGATCAAGAAAAATTCGTTCTTCGTGATCAGGAACTTGAGATTGAAGTTTCAGACATTTATTTCAAAACAACGTTGTCGTAGAGGGGGGCAGTACCAATCCTGACTGGCACCCGGCACACCATGGAGAAAATGAGCATGGTAATTGGCGGGTATGTCCAAGGGAATGGAAAGGGTCAGGAAGCGGGAAAGATGATATTCAAACTATTCTGAATTTGGCACTAAAGGTAGTGTTTCACACCATCACACGAGCTGCAAGATCGCAGGCACTGCACGAGGCCACAAAGACACGGCTACTTCTAGCTGTATATTTCCTGACACCAGCCCTCCACAACTGGGCAGAGGCAGTGACAATCAACATGAAGCATCAACTGACAAAGTGCAAGAAGACCAAACTGAAGCAGTTCGGCTATGGATCTACTCTGGTATCGTTCATCTTGGAATGTATACCAATATTTCAGCCTCAGGAGGTGATGGTATCGACACCACCGGCCTTGGAGCCATGGATGGCCCATTGGGAAGATCTAATGCCAAGGTCAGGAGGTAGTCAACAGATGTCCTGGAGACTAGAGTTCTTTGACTAGCTACGTCGAAAACTGATTGTCGTGAAGGATTCACCCTACGCTAACACAGATTTCACCGGTGATGAGGATCTTCCACTCCCTGAAGGAGAGGATTGGGATGAAGTACTTATGAGTAATATCATTTATTTTTTATGCATGTTCTGAAATTAAATCCATGTAATTGGAGATTTTGGCATAGAGAGGTCTGCAGGTATGTCCCCGATAGCGAGGCAATTCCCTCGCGACTTTGATATTGCCCCTCATGGTGAGGGAGGCGAGGAGGAGGAAATCATATGAAAATTGGAGGGAATCTCCCGTGGGATCCCAGATTATGCGCAATTCGATGACGTTCCTCGTGCATATCAGAGACACGCTGTAGGGGTGCCAAACCGAGTTCACCGCTTGTTAAGGCGGCTTGTACGGGCAGTGACATGCTATCATGAGCATCACACCGAGTAGACACCTAGGATTTATTTCTACATATTTTTGAGAGGCATGATGTCTCTGGATGTAACTGAAAACACATATTTTTTGAAATTTATGATGCACAATGATGCAAACATTCAATTGTTAGCCTCTCTCACAAAAACAATAATAAATCCAATTAATTAATTAATTATTCCAAGTTAGGAATATGTGCCTAACTCTTGGGTTTTTCCTCAAATATTGGAGTTTGTTTAGTAACTCCTATCTTGGTGGGTTTTTAGTGAGAAATTATCTCAACCAAAGGAGTCTAAGATAGCTCGAACTATCTTAAGACATTGTCTCTCATCTATTTAAATTGTAAACTAATAAGAGAGAATGACGAGAATGCCATGAGGTTGAAGCCTCTTTTCCGTGATTGTTTTGTCTGGTTCTGTATCTGTGTTTTCTGCAATCTGTTTTTGAGTTATTTCATTTTGTACATGTGGTATCATAGCAACGGTGAATTTATGGGAGCACGAAGCATATTGGGCAAATTTTTGTGAGGAGATGCGGTCAAAGCTGGTTGAAGTGTAGAGCCATGATCTACAGTGCATAGAGCCACATCAGCGGACCCTCTAATTGTTTGATGGCTTATAGAGTTGGCTGAAGAGGTATGAATTAGCGCTCCATGCGATCCTAGATCCATCGTAGAACTAGCTCATGGGAGAGATTTTTTGCCAGAAGAAAATATCATGTATCAAATTAGAGAATGTATGGATATCATGGAATTTGCACTGTAGAATTTCATCAATTAAATCCGCTCAAAGGATACCAAATTTTGTGGATCAGATTCGTTTCTCTGCTTAGAATTTTTGGGAGAAGACTGACTTGCTAAAAAAAAAATGCATATCCCAAATCTCTCAAATTTTTGCATGATCCGTCTACTTGCCTCCAAGATATGTTTTTCAATCTAGCTATTAACAGCCTAAGGAAGGAGAAATTGATGAGCTGAAATAGATTCATTGGTAGTAGAAACCATTACAAGACCTTCTGACCATTTATCACTGCATTAAGATATTTTATTGGAGAATTTACAGAGGGAACACGATTGTTTGATCCATGAAAGGGAAGTTTGATTACCGCTAAGGAATATACCATCATTATCTATCATATTGAATGTGAAGCTATTCAAGAATACAAGGGATATGTGCTGGAAGAGATTCCAAGAGTCACCATCTGTTGCAGCACTGCGTGAAGAAGGTGGATCATGAAAGCTTGGATGCAAATAAGGTTGAAAATGGTGCCTATAACATTCTAGAAATAGTGCGATAAGCGTTTTGATGTGAGAGACTGCAACAGAGATAGTGCACATGTGAACGCGTTTTGATGTGAGAGACTGCAACAGAGACAGTGCACATGTGAACGCGTTTGGAAGAAGAGTGGGCGAATGCATCCGAATGTATATTGACATCAGAATTGGATTGGCCGAAGTGATACTTTGGATTTAAAGCATAGTTCGAATGCTAAGTCGAACTCCCATGGGGTAAGGGCGCAACTTATATTTGGGTTTATTTGAAATTTGAATATGCGTGAGATGAGTTAAAGAAATGGTTTTGACCTTAGAGTTAAGAATTGAAATGAAAACTTCTGCATTGAAGCTTGATTGTTGGCTATGGTTATAGCCATCCCAATAAAAGGTATTTTTCGCATAAGCATTGAAATCTGGGTTGTATTAGTCGTTTTATTAATCATCAAATTTGTAGAAGAAGCTTTCGCATATATTTTTAAGTTTTCCAGATTGTGAATTTATTTGCTTCAATCTAAGCATCACCAAGTTCTGCGCTGCGACCATGGCCATGGATGGCTAAGTAATTAAAATCCTGGGTATGCAAAGCACCCAACCCATGTAGTGGAATCTGCTATGTTATTTTTGTACGAGAGATAGTAAATAATGGAGAAATAAAGAGTGGTGTGATAATGCAGTTTTTTTTTAATTTTGTGATGGAATGAGAAGGTAAATCTCTTTTGTACATTTGGGGCAAAGATTGTGATTATTTTTTGGAGTGATAAGTTGTATTTTGTAATTTGGAGAGATAAGGAGTGTTTCCATTTGTATTTGGAGTGATAAGGGAAAGCCATTGTTGTAATTCAAAGTATTGTTTTACTTTGAGAGAGATTGAATCGGTGAATATCCAAATTTTGAAGATGAATTGCTTCTAACAGTTGCGAGCTTGGCATATTGATTACTTGAAGGTGGAGATTTCTTATGTACTCAATACTTAATAAAGATATCATTTTTTGGTGATTGTGTCCTAGATCTGCCCAAAATTGAATAAGGTGCTCTTAGCTACACCATGTGTGTTTGTGATGGCGAGTGTTTTTATGGCTTCATGTTGTTGTTTTTTATTTGTGTCTAGTTGTGACACATCAATAATTTCATTTAATATCGCATACATAAATTTCAATACCAGCAAACGCAACACATGTAACGAAATAGCTACAAGATCAACACATGAATTTGCGCCACTACAACATATAATCAAAGATTTTCAACATCAACATTCTACTTCAACAGGCATATTCAATCAAGTTCATAAATCTGGACACTCCAACGTTTTCAAAGCAAAGTGAAATCATTAAAAATTCATTGTTAATGAATTTTTAAGAGGGAAAGTGACTTCATTATTTTAAGTGAATCATTAAAATCATTGTAAGCTTTCTTGGGTGCATTTTCGACGTTGTTCGACACCATTTCTTTAAGAAAAATCAAGTGAATGAATGAGTTTTTTAACTCTAAATCAAACAAGCAACAAGTTTACATCTCCTGCAAGCGAGCGTGAGTATTAATTCAAGCAATTTGCGTCAAGACAGTACAAAGTTCAAACTTTCAAGCAAGCTAGAGTGAAGTTCATTTAAGAAAACAAACAAGTTCAACTCTAACACCAATCAAGAAAGTTGAGATCACCATCAAGTGAGCGTGGCTATTCATTCAAGTGAGTGTGAAGTCATCAAGTAAGTCAAGTGAGCGCTTAAACAAACACGATCATCATCAAGCAAGTGTGAATTCCAGAGTTTAAGCAAGAAAATTCTAAAATTCTAGCAAGTGTTCCAAGCAAGCACAATCAGCAACAAATCAAGCGAGCATGCCATTCAAGCCACATAGAAAGCGAGCCTGTGTTTCAAGTACCAAAATCAAGTGAAACAGTTCAAAGAACGACATCTACAACAAGAGAACCTGATTTCGAGAGTGCAAGTTAAAATGGCGCAACATATTCAGTTGTTAAACATTCTTCACAGTTTGATCATCTCCAGTGATGAAGACATGGTGCACATCAGCAAAGACACTCTTGCTGATCTTTCACGACATCTACAACAAACAAAAGAAACCATTGATTTTCTTCAACTAGAGTCGCAACTCAAAGGATTGAATTGCAAGAAAAACATGATACTTTCAAGTTTTTGAACCATCCAGATGATAATTCATTCATTTCAACAGCTTCAAGTGTCGAAGTTGTTCCAGTTCCAATTTCTTCCAAGCCCATCATCAAGTCTTGGGAAGAAATTCACAATAACAAGAATCGACGAGGCTTGGGATATGTCAACAATGACACCAACTTACATATTCTAGATTATTCTAAGCCAATTAAGTTCGTCAGTGCAGTATTTCTTGCACAACTCACCTCAGCAGATTTTGAGAAAGTTGCAGACAACCAGCAATGCACGCCACCCAAATTTGCAGACAAACAGAATTGTACGCAACTTGAAGTTGAAGTCCAACCGAAATGTTCTCATTGTCAAAGAACTGGTCATATGGAAGATCAGTGTTTTTATCTCCATCCTTTTCGCCATTGTGGCAAACCAAATCATTCCTCAGAAAAATGTCGCAACCAACAACAATCAACCAGATTGAAGATACATTATGAATGGATCGACCCTTGGAAATGGTCATCCACAGTCAAATGATTGTCTCAGTTCTACAATCGCATACAATCACACATAGTGAAGCCAACAGTGAAAATATGATGGTACTCTCATGCAGTTGAACGGGGGAGTACTACACCAATGTAAAACTCCTACACCTAAAGGGCGGGAGTTCAGGAATACTTTTCAAGAGAAGTGTCTCTCCTTTCAGCTGACAAAGGGGGGAAAATGTCAATGAAATTGACAGTGGTTGTTAGACTGAAAGTCTCAACAAAACCAGCAAAAGCAGCCAATGGGCATCAACAAATTTTCCAGTGGGCAGTCGACAGTAAAGAAGCAGTGAACAATTTTTAGCACAGCAAAAGCAACAGTGAGTTGTTTTTGACATCATCAGCCAGTGGGCTTTGAAAAAAATTTGTCAGTGGACAAAGGATGCTAATCTCATGAAAAGGACAGATGGATCCTTTTGCAACTTGGCACTTGATTGAGTTTTCAAGCAAAATTTAGAGATGAATCAGACATGCAGCTGACTCATGGTCTCTTCAGATTGCAGTTTTTCAGCATCCATCTTTGGTGGTTTTTCAGGCAATGTTTTTGAGGATCAACATGAGAACTTGGAAGATGGTTCCTCGTTATTATTTTGGATTTATCATTGAAGGGGGGAATGTTAGCCTCTCTCATAAAAACAATAATAAATCCAATTAATTAATTAAATATTCCAAGTTAGGAATATGTGCCTAACTCTTGGATTGTTCCTCAAATATTGGGGTTTGTTTAGTAACTCCTATCTTGGTGGGTTTTTGGTGAGAAATTATCTCAACCAAAGGAGTCTAAGATAGCTCGGACTATCTTAAGACATTTTCTCTCATCTATTTAAATTGTAAACTAAATTCTTTTAATAAGAGAGAATGACGAGAATGCCATGAAAGTGAGAAGCTAATTTTTATAGTATTTTGTAAGTTGTAAGTGTTTTATAATGTTTTGATTATTTGTTTTACATCAATATATATATATATATATATATATATATATATATATATATATATATATATATATATACATCT